>CAOLHI010001697.1:0-343845 GCA_948474755.1 Ctenosaura bakeri
ACCTACACCAGGAACTAGACAAGGGCTACCCAGAAGGATACCATGGCCAACAGTATCTAAAGCCGCCAAGAAATCCAATAGAACCAACAGATACTGTTGGCCATGGTATCCTTCCAGGTTGCCTTGTGGTGATGGTATTTGGTGGTACTGTTTTACAATAGCTTCATTGCTTCCTGGAGGGCTGAACCCAGAAGGAAGCGCTGGAGGATTCTTGTTCAACCCCTTGGCCTTTGGCCTGTGGGGTTCCTCAGTGCTTGGTTCTATCTTCCATGCTAATTAACATGAAACCACTGAGAGAGGTTGTCTGGAGTCTTGGGGTTCTATGCCATCAGTAGACAGATGACACCCAACTTTATTACTTCTTCCCCATCACAAGCCTAAACTAGTGCCTGTCATTAGTAATAGACTGGATGAGGGTGAGCAAATTGAAATTTAATCTAGCCAAGATGGAGGTGCTCCTGATCAGTTGAAAGGCAGATTAGGGAACAGAGATTCAACTTGTGTTAGATGGGTTACACTACCCCTGAAGATACAGGTTCGCAGCCTGGGGCTGTTCCTGGGATCAACCCTGAGCCTGGAAACCCAGGTTTCAGCAGTAGCCAGGAGTGCATTTGCACAGTTAAGGCCTCTGTGCCAGTTACAACTGTTCCTTGAGACATCAGATCTGGCCACAATGACACATGCCTTAGTTACATCCCAGTTGGATTACTGTAATATGATTTTATGTGGGGCTGTCTTTGAAGAGTATTTGGAAATTTCAACTGGTCCAAAGAGCTGCAGCAAGATTATTATCTGGGGCTGGCTACAGGGCTCACACAGCTCCCCTGTTGCAATAGCTCCAATGGTTGTTGGTCCACTTTCAGGCACAATTCAAAGTGCTGGTGGTGACCTTTAAAACCCTACAAGGATCTGGTCCAGGTTATTTGAAGAACCTTATTCTGCCTTATGAACCAGCCTGGGCTTTGAGATCTGCTGGAGAGGCCCTTCCCTCTGTCCCACCAGCCTCATAGATGCATCTGGTGGGAACACAGGGGAGGGCCTTTTTAATATTTGCTCCCAGGCTCTGGAATTCCCTTCCCAGAGAAGTTAGACTGGCACCATTCCCACTTTCTTTCTTCAGTTGAGTAAAGACATTTTTATTCCAATAGGCATTCAATATTTGATTCTGGCTTGTCTGATAAAAGGTGCTGTATATTTTTAATTGCGCTGAAGTTGCTGAATTTATGGATATTTGAGTTTTAATGATTTAACTTTAATTTATCTCAGTTGAAAAAAAAAGATGCGCATTGATGGTAACTCACTGGGCTTCTCCCCATATGCCACTAAGATTGCCTGAGTGAAAAACAGAAAAAGTTGCTGTCCCTTTATGGCTGTGTAGAAAAGGAGATTTCAGTAGGTATTGCTTGTTACCTGGTTTGACAAGCAACACCTTCTGAAACACCTGTTAAAGGCATAAGGGCCATCTCCAGTTTTAACTCTGGCAATCCAAATATCATAAATAGAAACATTGTGACCTCATCCCAAACCCATATAAAGTTAGAACTGATGATATCATGTAAAGTCACCTTCTAATTTTTTAAAAAAGTTCAATATCCCCTTTTAACTGGTGATGCAAATACCATAAGAAGGTTCCCTTCCTTCTTGATCAAGAGGAAAAAATAAAACCCTAGAGCAGCAAGAGTGCCTTGCAATTTTAATGCAAAGTAGTTTGGATGCAGCTCTCTTGTCAGGACATCATAAGGTTCTCCCAGTAACAAGGAGCCTGTGGCTATTAATTTTTCATCTGGTGGACATATTGCCACAACCTTGTGGGGAGTTATTGATAAGGAGAAATGAGAAATACAGAACACCCCAGCACAACATCTTTAATCATTGTGAGTCTTTTCCCCTCCTAGGCTGTGAAATGAAGTAAACTAATTAGAAAAAAGAAAAGAAAAAGAAAACTCATAAGATAGGTGATCCTTCAGGCAGATTTCATCACTGGAGCACAGCTTGCTTTACAAAACTGACAACTGTAACGCTATAATGTATGCACATATACACAATTAAGATCACAGCAGAAGGTCAAAGGTGCAGTGGAAAGAGGAAAAGGAATGGAACGTGATGAAAATTCCTCCATCCCAGTCGCAAAAAGCCAAAGTTGCATAGAACAAATATGACCTTCTGCTAAATATTTAAAAGACAGACCAATGTAGTTTAGCAGAAAAGTAGTCCCTTGAGAAGCAACAGAATAACATAAAATAAAATAAACCCTCACTGCATCTTATCGCAGTTTACGACCCACCCCAAAGCTCCTTGCAATGAAGAGAATGCTTAATAATGACACTTGTATATTGACTTGTCAGTTTGCATTTGCCTTTGTACAAATGCCAGCATGCTGAGTAGTGCTAATTACACTGTATTGTTCTCAATGCCACTTCCATATAGCTGGCTTCAGAGATGTTCACAAGCAGTTATCTGCCACTGTTAAAAATCTGCTAATTACAGCCCTCCCTATAGTCCTGGCATTGCTGCTGCTGCTATTCTTAAGTCACTAGTGCTCTATTCAATAGACTTTCTTAAAAACAAGAAGAATACCTAGTGCAATTGTAGACATGTTTACTCAGAATTAGATTGCATCAAGAGTAGGGGACATTGGACTCAGATGCCTCTTTAGATATTTGTATTCATTTTCTTGAGTTTTACATGACTAGGAAGATGTAAGAGTTTCCAAAGGAATCTCTTCTGTGCTCAGGGGCACCAGCCTCAACACACAGTGTATAGCTCCTACATGCTTCTGCACCCATAAGAAAATGTGAATTGAGAAAATATATACAGTCATTCCTCCACATTCACTAGGGTTAGGTGCACAGGAACCCTGTGAAAATGGAAAAATCGTGAATAACTCTAGGCCTTCCCAAACCATGTTTTAGCATGCAAAAAAAAAGTATGATCACTATATTCAACCCACCATGGATTCCTTTGAGGCATCAGAGTTCCTTCACAAGGTAGAAGTGGGTGGCCGGTGGGGCTTACTGCCACCTCCACTGCTGCCCCACACCATTTTTAATAGGGAGTTACAAGTCTCGTTCATGGTTTCTCAGTCTCACGAGGCTTGCAGTGCCTATTTAAAATGGCAGACGGAGGCATTAAAGGTGACAGCATGAATAAAGGTGATCCATGAATAATCAAATCCACAAAAGTGAAACCCGCAAATGTGGAGGGCTGACTGCATAATGTATAGGTATATATGAAAATGTGCATAAAGACCAAACTCCTGAAGACACATTGGTAATACACTTATTGGGCCAAGCAGAAACAAACCACACAAAAAAATTACTGGCTTCTTCCTCAGACAAAGATGGTACAGAATTCATGTAGTGCAGAAAATGATGTTGCTATAGTCACAAGTTGTGGGCCTGTATATTGTATATTTTAATGTTACAGAGAGTGAGTGAGACAAGTAAAAAGCTTAGACTCTGCCCTCTCCATAACAGACATAACATGCCTGTGTCCTATAGAATCCTGGGGTTTGTAGTCTGGTATTAAAATACTGTAGTGCGCACAGGCCCCAGGTCCATCACTGCTCGTATGAGACTAACAGATCCTATGGTGGTAGGTTTCAGTGATCCTTTCAGGAAGATCCTATGCTATCAGATATGGAAAAATATTTAGTTGTTATGACAGGTAAGCATGCTGATGAAGCCCATTAAGATGTCTTTACCTTTTTCTTGAGAATCCTTGTAAAAGATGACAAATAGCTCATTCCCTTCAGGTTAGGATTTTCCAGCTTTGCAGCTACGTGTGCGGTGTCTCCAGCATTGTGGTTGACTGTAGAAATATGCTGGCATGTTAAGGTCTAGAACTGGTGTGTGTATGCTGAAGCCAGGTGTCTGGGGTCTTAGATTCAGTGGTCAGCACCCTCTTAGTGGAAGGTGTGCGTGCAAGTGCTGCATACATGCTTTTATGTCCCTTTCTGGATGAGGTGCAGGAGACTATTCTCTTGCTCTTATGCTCCATCCCAAAACCCTTCCTCACTTCAAGCAGCTGTCAAGGCTTGAGCAGAGCTGCTGTTGCTGCTCACCAGTCAGAAATCAGTAGAAGAGGGTGACAACACAGACTGTGAAGATATAAGTGTTCTGAGCTCCCAGGGAAAAGAAGGATGCACTCCATCTTGGTGAATACCTTCATTTTTCTCCCTGTGCAGAGCCAGGTGCTACTTTATGGTCTGAATCACTCCCACCCCCACTTCCCCTCTCCATCAGCAGCACCACCCTGGGCTTGATAGCTGCTGGAAGGATGACCTAGAACTATGTAGGTGGAACTATCATCTAAGGTGTGATCTCAGCCACTATTAGTCAGTTCCTGTACAACTACTGAATGAATCCACCCTCCCTCCCTGAGTATGAAATGGTTTTTATTTTATTCCAAGCATGGAAGTATCACTACCCCCACTTATTGGAATCCTTTTCTGCTTTGAGTGGTTCCTTTTGTCTGCCCAGATTGGAAACACAGTTGGCAACTGCAGCCAACCATGTGTTTCACCATGGCCTGAGATCCTGCTAACCAAATAATCCTTTTGAAGCATCCATGCTGGCAGGCTAAATCTGGCTCCCAACCTATGTCAGAGAGCTCAGGCAGTCCTGCCTTCACACAGGCTGAAGGAAAGCAGGTCACAAAAGTATGAGACAAGTACTCAGGACTTCATCATATCCTTTACAGTGAAGTTAGGAAGGTATAAATAAAAGTGAACTTTAACCCAAACTTTGTCTCAAAAAGCAGCAGTGCCAGAGACAGAAGGAAATGAACTTTATTTTTAGGGATTTATGGAGACACTGCCAAAATAGCAAAAGCTGGAAAAGTCTTCTTTTCACTTGGTAGCTGGAGATCTAATGGATAACAGAATCTTTGGCATTCAGAACAGGAAAAAGCTGGTGAGCCAGCCTTTATGCTTCTTTCTCAAAGAGAAGCTACAATTAGAGGGTGAGAGCAAAAGAGAGACAAGAGAGAAAGATTTGTATGTATTTATCACTAAATAATGAAGAATGATAAAGAGAAGAAAATGTAGAAGTAACATGCAGGTTAGCACTAAAACCTTTTGCTCACACCATATTTTTTCCCCTCAAAGGTTTCACAAGTCGACAGAAGGGTTTAAATATTAAAGTCCTGCCAATACAAATACAGCAATAATGATTTCATGTTCCAAACCAGTGATTAATTCTGTCTGTAAAGCCAGTCTAACTGAGCACAAATCTGCCAGAGGGGGAAAATGCTAGAAGTGGAATACTCTGTAAACTGTGTAGAGGGCTCCAAGTTTCTCCAAGCACTTCCTGTTATCTGTTTATTTAAAAAAGTAATAGAATGGTTGATGTAGAAAAATAATGTGGCTATCTTTTATGGTCTAGATCCTGTATAAATATACTTTTAAGTTTCAAAGAATAAACAATATAGTCTACAGTATAGAGAAACTAAACTAATCTTGTCATCTACAATTTGGAGAAAGCTGCAATTAGTGAAAATGTAGTGGAATCTGGTTCTAACCAGTATGGTAGAAATATGGGAAAGATGTGAAGCACTGAGCAGACATAGAGACAAGTTAAGATGGGGTTTCTCAGTCTCTTCCAGGGTTGCTTGGTAAAGCCTGGGCACATATTCGTGGCATTATTTCCTGGTCAAGGGAACAACTAAATGGAAAAAACAGAGTGTTGTCTTTGCACCCTCCCCAACTCTACTTTGGGAGGACAAGGAGAATCCAACACACAAACAAACAAGCAACTCAAAATTAAGGGAGAGGTATTCTGATGAAAGGTGCATCTGGAATTTTGGGGGGAAATGCAGACCTGCAGGTAGGGATGTGAAGGTATGAGATCATAAGAACATAAGTGCAGCCTGTTGAATCAGATCAAAGGCCTATTTACTCTAGCATTCAGCAATCACAGTAGCCAGTCAGATGCCAATGGGAAGCCCACAAGCAGAACCACTGCAGTTCCCCAGTGGCTTCATTCAGAGGCATGTTGCCTGCCTAATCCTAGGCATAGAACATACCTGTTCAAACTACTAGCCATTGGCAATATGTACAGCTATATGTACTCGATTTTACAGATGGATACGTTTTCACAGTATGCATGAGATTCAATCCTCTACATAAGGTGAACACAGCTTTCAACAGCCTCATTAAATCTGGAGAGACAGCAAGGCCGAACCTATCAGAAGAAATGTTTGGGTTTATATCCTCACTGTAATGCCCATTACAGATGTCCTTACATACAATTGACTGTGTGTGCACAAACATTGGATGCTATCTTTTGGGAACAATTGACAATTAATACATTCTTATTTTTAAAAACCATACAAATGGTTTATCTCCCTCCTCTATGAGAGGTGGCATATGTCTGAAAAACTTCCTTATTAAACCCCATGATATAGAATTCACTGTGTCTTTTTTTTTTTTAAGAAAAAAAACATGAATATACACAGTGCTAATCAGAACAACTCATCAGGTCATGGCATAAATTTAAGAAAGAACAGAGGAGAAGGGTAGAAAAGTTCATGTCATTGTATTATCCCCAATCCTCAATTATGATCCCTGGCCTCATTTTTGTTGCCAAGGGATCTTTCTGCTATTCTCTATCTTTCTTGGTATGCCAGTCTAAATTATCATCAGCATTAATTCTTTTGTTCCTTTTCTTTCCTAACAGATGTAAGAACCATGCATTTGGACACTGGCAATATTTCTAACTGTATAATGGTGGTGTGGGATACATTAATTAATGTATCCAGTTAGTTGAGAGATCTAAGCTAATTTATTTTCTTGGTTTAAAAAAGAAAAAAGAAAGGAGGATTTGAGGTTGCTTTATGGCTGGAGGATCTCTTGCTATCTTGCAGATGTGCCAAATAGCTTAGTTAGCTGTGAAAGTAATTAGTAAACATCTTCCTGCCTGTTTAGAAATGTAGGGAAAATAATTAAGAATGTTCCAATCATTACAAAAATTATTTAAACAACACATCCAGTGTTCTGCTGGTTGTAAACATATCACAACATGGAAAAGCACATGTAATCTCTGGCAGGTAGTAGAAGAATATGGGACCACATTGAGCAATAGAGGGAGAGATGTAAGCTACCACAGTTCCAAATGAGTGGGTCATTCCTTTGGGAATCTGGCATTCACCAAATGCATTTGTATGCTGGCATATCTCAGCCGTCACTTAAAAGAGCAAGTTTTCTGGCTGTCAGAGGACATGGTTGAAAACGCACAGGTAGCAGACTCAGGGGAGCAAACCCCTCTGCCTTACTTGTCTAGCTGTCCATCCCTTCTAGATACCGGCAATGTTTCCTGGCTTGACATTTCTGACCATTCCTCTATTAACTGTACTCCTCTTTGCCAAAAACAAACAAATAGAATTCAAAGGAAAATTTCAGAGTGATGTGACATTTCTTAAAAATATGTAGTATATCTTTTGTATGCTTTTTAGATATCTTTTTACCAAGAAAAAAAAAGCATCAAGTCATGTACCATTAACTCCTCTGTCTTCACTGCCACTCATTACAACTCTTCAAGCCAACAAACTCCAAATAAGTGCTTTCCACACCATAAGACACCAGGCCAATACCAAAGGAGAAAATTTTCAAGGAGAATAAAAATAATCAAGGCTGTCTGTTTCTCAGGGCAATCATGTGTAAACGAACTGTGAACTTGAAGCTGGAAGCCAGGGAGCCCATGTGGATCAGAGGAGGCTGCAGGCCAACAAGAAGCGTGTATGTGGCAGAGATTACTATGCACACTGCCAATAGGAAACTGAGAGGTGCATAACACCAAGCTAATCTATACAAGTGCACTGCCAACCATACCAAAAGCTACTTGCCGGAGGCACTGCAAACTGCTGTGAAAGTCGACAGAAACAAAGCAGAAGAGAAGTAATATAAATGAAACAGAAGTATGGACAAACAGTAGGCTTTTCTCTACACCCTCTAAAGAGCTGCACAATTCTGCTTTACAACTCCAGTCTGAAGAAAGACACACACACACACACAATACATGGTGAATGGCTGCCAACACTTGAGGAGGTTGCTGTGGCTGGAAGAGGTAGCATTGTCTCAGTGCTTCTTGGGCAATGAGGAAATTCTCTATTGACTTTACTATCAAAGTTAGAAATGTGTGATTTTTGCAATTTTCTCCCCACTGTGAGGATGGTTTTGAAAAATGCAGTTTTGGAAGACTATTCACAGTTTGGGATGTATTCTGCATAAAATTTTTACATGGCATTTTTGAGCAGAAAACACCATTCTGCTCTTATGTTATCTTCTTGCAGAAAATGATGTATCTTGAGCAGAAAATGTTGCTGTGCAGTTGCAGTACAGGAAATAGTATTTTCTGGACAGAAAATAATATTAACATACAGGAACATTCTTTTTTTGCAGAAAGCACTCTCTTCTACAAAGATATCTATATCTATATCTATATCTATATCTATGTATATATATGTACATATAGGCAAAGATTCATGTCAGTCCAGGATTTTCCTTGTCAGGGTTTCTCAACATTCATGATACAGGCAATTTCTGCACTAGACTGTTATTAGCACTATTATTCCACTTTCATTATCCCATGGAATCCTGGGGTTTGCAGTTTAGGAAGGGGCCTTTGAGGCAAACCTCAGAATTCCATAAGATGTTAAAAATGGAATAAAAGCACTATAACAGTCTAGTGTGGAAATGGCCACAGTTTTGTTTTACTCTTTTTTAAAACATTTTTAAATATTCTTCCCATCTCCACTCTTGTGGAAGGTAACCTCATCATCAGGATGCAAAAGGATGTGAAATCTAGTGAAGGTCACAAAGACTCACAATGAGATGTGGTTGGCAAGACTTAGAGCACAACCTATATGACAGGGGACAAGGACCCTCCACCCTAGCCATGAACAAGGTGCAGAGAGGCACCAGCACCCCAAACTAGAACAGAATGTATACCTCTCCAGGTAGATGTAATACATTTTCTATCTGAAAAATTGCACACCTCACAGTAATCAACGGCAGAGGGAGGAAAGGAGTTGATCTTTTCCTCTGGAAGGTTGGAAAGAAAAAGTGCGTCTCTGTGTGCTACTGGGAACCATAGTTGAACTTAAGCTCCTGTCCTAATGTTAGCACAGGCATAAAAAGTACCCAGTCTCTTCCCTTGTAATTGTCAGTCATTGTGAGACAAGATAGCCATCCAAGGCAGCTGCCAAGGGACCTCTTGTCATCCTGATTGCATAATGGAGCCTGAAGCGCCACTCTGATCAGGTAAGCTCAAGTATCAGTATGCCATGAGCATGGGGAATACTCAATATGGCTAGCATTTGGGGTGCAATTACAGTTCAGGCAGTAATGCCCTACATCATGCAATTCTAGTGGAGCCTAGTTTACCCCATGATAACTCTTAGGTACCAATTGCTGTCATGATTATTTTCATCACATCGTCAATGTCCTCTTCTTTCTTGCCAGCTGCAGTTTCTTCATTACGACATTGCTATTTTCCCTAAATCAAGCCCACAACTCCCTGTGTTTCAATCAAAGCCTTGCTTTCACTGAGTTATACCACTTCAGGCTGTAGCTAGGGGCTTACTGAATGAATACATCTTCATACCACCATCACCACCTCCACTTCTACTACAAGGATAGTTTTCTTCAGACAGTGATCTAGATACAAGGGGAAACTAGGACTAGCTGTATCTGCTCTCCGAGGGGAGAGGAATTATTTCAAATACAGAAGCATTTAGTTGCTGAAAGTACCACCAGACTTTTACTGAAGTACAGTTGAGGCACAGTTGAGGAACCCTTCATGTATATATCACACTGTGACTATTCAGCATCTGAAACATTCATTTTGCATGCCTGCACACACACTGAACAGTGGGAAATTGTGAGAAGCATTTTACAAGGTGAGTTTCCTTCTGAAGGAGAGATCACTGGAGATATATAGTGTTGTTTTTTTAAAAATAATCTTCTTATTTCCATGTCTGTGATTGAGGAGGTATTACAGGGATCAGGAAGCAAGCAAGCACACAGCAGTAATCTCTAACCTGCTTAAATCTCCTAAAATGAAAGCCCTTCTTTTTTTCTCCTCGTCTTACTTTGAGTAATTCTATTAGACCTGGCTCCACTCTTCAAGAAATGACACCTTCATTTCTGGGACTGTTAACCTCCTCAGCTGGTCTAGTAGTGACCATTCAGCAAGGCTATGCATCCAGGCAATACAAAAGCACAGAGACACGTTCTTCCAACTTCTGTACCAATGGGCAGGATCAGCGTGGAGCCTGTTCTAAGGACTAGAATATTAGGCTCACAGGAGCCTTGATTTAAATGAGGTACATCTATAACTTGTTTACATTACACAGTTCAGGAATTGCTATGTACTGAAAGAGTTAAGTTTTTATATTAAAGTGTGGAATGCAAAGAAAAGCATGAAGTGTTAGATAAGTAGGTTTCAAACAGAGACAGGACATATAAGTCTCTTTCCAGACTGTTTCACTGAAAAAAAAATCACCAATATCATTCCATTGCATTCCATTTTTGCACTAATTTGCTATTTTAAAAAATTCTCAAATGAACAAATTAAATATTATTATTTGACATAATTAACTATTGTAAAGAACAGTATGCTTTCTTTAAAAAACATTTGTATTTAAGAAGGAACCAAGAAAGAGAGAGAGAGAGAGAAATACACAGACATTCTCTCAAACATGTGCTTATAGATGAGTATTTTGATATACCGGTACTTAAACTGCCAGGAACTGGATTGCATTAGAAGAGGTGTGAAATCCGGTGGGAAGCTACTTTTCAATCTAAACTTTAGTCCAAGAAACATTACATTCTTCAAAGACCATCAAAATCTTTCAGAAGAAAACTCTTAGAAGAATTCTGAGCAGTTAAAAGTCTATCATTTCTGTTGGTCAAGACAGGATGTGCCCTACCTTTGTAGCTTAGTGAATGACTTTTCTCCGTAGTGATACACCACTTCAAATAACTGCCAAGGATTGATGTTTGGGGGCTATCTGTACCTTATTTTTAATCAGCTTCTAGAAGAACAGAGGAACAAAGTTTGTCTTTCCTACTTGTAGACTACAGAGCTTCAAACAGAAGAGCCATTCTCTGATTTGTCAAACTGCATTTCTTTTTTTGCCCATGAAAAATAAGGAAGGCATCCTTACATTAGCCTTGGTGTCAACACATGTAATATCCTTTTAATGACATATGTTGAAAATCAGGCCTCGTTTCTCACATGCCTTGACATTTCTTCTTGAATTTCAGTGGAGTGGAAAATAGACATTCAGCTTCTGACCCAAGTTCTTCAGGATTATTAATAACATGAATTGTTTGCAGAGAAGCCCAGTAAGTTGAATGGTGAACATACAAATCAGCACCAAACTAGGAAGGGCAGAATGAAGCTTCGAAGTAGACACAGAACAAAATACTAATTTTACCCAGTGGACATGGACAGCAAATCCATGGTCAATGGACTCATTTATTTGGTGAAAAATCCTTTTATCATCTAGTAATTTTTAGTCAGACCCACCTCAATTTTAAGTGTGCAGAGCAAGATGTAATTAAAAACAAAAAGGTTTTGAAATAAAAATAGCTTAAATGTTTGTGCCTGCAAAAACAGAGCAGATATATTTGGTGTGGATATCTGAGGATTCAGAGACTCACAAATCAGACTTCTGGTTTTATCTTGCACGTGCTGCTTCAGCTTTAAACTGTCAAAAGCCAGCTTTGGACTCCAAGCTCAAAGGAATGGGCCACAGCCTTGTGGTATATGGAATGTAGTCAGAATGCAAGGCAGTTCAGCTTTAATCCCTGGTAGCTCTTGTTTTCTCAGGAAAAATAGACTGAAAATGCTGGATATGCATGGGAAGCTGGTGCCTGGAATAAGCACAAACCCTTCCCAGACTGTTTTCTTTTAAATGGAATCAATTCTAGGAAGTCCATCTAGAGATAAAAAGCAAAGGCTAGAATTTTTTTTTTTTTTGGCAGAGAAAGAAGATGTAGTAGAAAAAGAAGAAAGTTAAGTCACGCCTGAGAGTATCCACCTCAGCAAGGAACATCACATTAGACAAGATAAGGAGAGGAACATCCTGGTAACTCTGTCTGTACCACTGCTGGTCTCTGTAGGCACATAGTCTTTGGTGCTGGTGTTGTTAACACTTCACTTTCAACAGAAAAGACCTTTGACTAATAGCAGCTGTTCTGTTCTGAAGTCAAGCAGACAGGAATGGGCAAGGCGATCTGGATCAACATAAGGTGATCTCATATGTCTGTAAGAGTCATAACAAAATAAATCAACCCCTTCTAAAGTGATCTTATCCGTCTTCGGAGAAGGGCCAAAAGCCATGATCTGCAGTGTGGAAAGGTGAAGAGCAGTTTCAGATTTGGAAAGAGAAACTGATGAAACAAAACAGGAAGGAAGAAAGGATGCTGTTGCATATCCCATAGCCACTGAGTTCTGTGGTAACGATAACTTCAATAGCACTGCTAGGTGGATTACATGGGAAGCAGTGTGTCTGACAGCCTATTTTTTAATGCAGCCATTGTGGGCTCCAAAGTTGCACTGGGAGGGTAAGAAGTTGCTTAACCCCATCTCTTCCAGATAATTCCCCACTTTTTTTTTTCTCACCTGGGGGAAAACAGTTTGAGGGGCAATTTTGTCACAATCTCTCTCTCTCTCTCTCTCTTTCTCTCTCATATCTATGAATTAGCAGCCCACAGTTAAAAAGTGTCCTGACTTATCCCTCTTTCTGTTACTGGCAAACTATATCAGGCCTCATTGTCTTCAATTATGCCTAGTGCAACCTATGACATGAAAATCTAAGTTTGCACTGAACAGGGACAGGTTCATGGCATACTGTGTTAGTCGTCTTTCCAACTTCCAAACTGTAGCTTATTTTGAGATCTACCCAAAATATGTGAGCAGAGCTGGTCAGGACAAGTGAGCCCAGCCTGATGGACATCACAACTGTCATCATCAGACACTGATGAAGAGAAGAGACACTCACCTCAGATCTAAACATAGTTTCATCCACTTAAAGGAAAACAGTTTTTAAAAAGTCCCTCAATGTCTATGAAACAAACTCCAGACAATTTTGAACCTGGATGTTGAACAAATTTTGATTTTCAATGATTATATACTACTAATTTTATTTTTTTTAAATTAACCCCTCCCCATCACACACACATGCACACATACACGTACGCGCACGCATGCACACACGCACACACAAAACATCAACAAACAATAAATAAGGAAACAATGCCTTTTGGTAGGGGAAGTGCTTTCTGCTCTTTTATAGGTTCAGGTAGCCACAGATACTGGTATTAGTAGAAACACAAATGAAAAATGCACAGGGCAATCCTAGTATTTTTCCAGGCACAGCAAGAATTTGCCTACAGGAATGGAATGTGAAATTTAATTTTTTAAAACTGTAAGACACACATATGTGCGTGTGTGCATGTGTGTACACGCACATGCATAGCACACACATTCAAACCCCTTCTCTCTCCCTCTTCCCACCGCCTCCTCTGCAAGGACATTTTTGATTGCTGAAATGGAAACAAGAGCTTTTTATTTGAAAACTAAAACTGACTTCACAGATAGGAGCAGAAGGGGGGGAAGGCTTCAAAAATTCAGCCTTTCGTTATAATATCACATTAAGCTAGCCTATCATGCGTAAATGTTAACACCAAGGTTATGTCTAGATGCCTAGAATGCATTTCCTTGTAGTTACTTATTTATATCTTACAGAGATTACTCTATCCTTTTGCTTTAACCTCACTGCCTGAATTAAAGAGAGTGATAGCTGGCCTGTTGTAGAGGACAGGGTATTTGAGGATAGGTTATGTCTATGTATGCCAACAGGTTGAGGCTTGTGCTTGATTTAACAGTGCCAAGAGCTCTTGTTCCAGTATTTCTCCGGGGCACTGATGCCTGTGTTTTCTGTGCTATAACCTTCCTGCTCTTTTTGCCTCTGCTGAACTGGGTCTTGTCATATCAGCATGTAGGCTTGATGAGTACTAATGCAGTTTGATCAGCAGCGTTTCAGAGACGCATGCAAAACTAATACAAAACACTCCATAGAGCTATCACCAACAACCTTGAACAAACACTCCACTAAGACTTTATATAGGAAGTGTGTCCCTTATAACTATAATTCAAAATCATAGGTGCTCAGTCTCAAGATTAGCTTTATACTGCTTCCATACATGCTGCCCAGTTGCTTAAAACTAACATGGAATGCAAACACAGAATGTTTAAGCAGATTATTTTGTCTCTTTTTGTTTCTATAATCACACATCAGTTATGCATAGAAAATAAGGCTTGGACCAAAGCCTAAATAACAAAGTGAATATAAGTTTTATTCAGCCCCAGGGCATGTTGGTTTGGCATAGTTCAGTTCCAGGGCTGAACAGCACAGTTCAAAGTGTTCCAGATCAATCTGGAGATCCAGGAACCAAAACTAAGCCAGAAAAGCCAGACACTGTGGCCATTTCCACACTAGCCTGTTATAGCGCTATTATTTCACTTTCAACATCTGATGGAATCCTGAGGTCCTCAAAGGCCCCTCCCAAAACTGCAAACCTCATGATTCCATTGGATGTTGAAAGTGGAATAATAGCGCTATAACAGGCCAGTGCGGAAATCATCTGTGTCTTCAACAGAACCATACATGATGGAGAACTGATCAGGCTAAGATCCAATGAGATCCAGTTTTCCAAAATAGACACTTTCTCTAGAATACTCATGGATTGGCTTTGATAATAATACCTACTGCCCACTGTTTACCAGTCCAGATTTCACCAAGGCAATAACTTTGATCTGAGGATTGCAACACATCATAATGCCACTATAGGCTCATGGAACAGAATGTTCTTTCACACAGCAAATTGTACTTCCATATAGATCAAAATAATAACAACAACAACAACAACAACAACTATGCTAGAATACTCCTCCCTGCCTGGCATCCAGTTTGCTATGTGATAAGCATTTCATCATTTGTATGGACGACATATGTGAACCACTATCTGAAGTCTGAAACAGGGCAGCCCAAACACAAGTACATCACCTCCTTCTCCAGATGGGACTTGGAAGGTCATTGACCAAGAATAGCTCACTGTGCAAGACTACAGTTGAACAAACCACCTATATTGACTATGCTGGCTGGAGGATTCTGGGGGATGTAGTCATCAAAAGTAGCTGTCCAAATTGTGCACTTCCAGCATCATAGCAGAGCTTGGCTGTGAATGGTCCATCACTGTAGAATCAAGTCTATGTTGCAGACAAAACAAAAACTAGCTCTGAAAAAGCCTAGAATGTTTAATGAGACAGTGATCAAAATCTGAGCCAATTCCTCATCCCAAGTAGATACAGAAGACCCATTGCTTCAGGAGATGAGTGAGAAATCTCATTGATTCAGATAGCAAGTGGCCCTGGAAACCCTATCCTGCTTTGACCAAGCTATTTTCTCTCAGTAATACATATCCTCCCTAAGCTGGCAATATGATGAGCATGTAGAAGAAAATTTTGGTGGAACCTTCTCCCCACAAAAAAACCAGTCAGATTAGATAAAACGCATTTTAGCAGCAATCTAAATAGCCCAAGAAACCTGCCCCACTATAGCAAGGGTTGTAACTTTTTAGACCAGTGTATTTATGTGCAGTGCAAATATGTGTATTTGGCCAACACACAGTATATCTGCAGATTAACATTCTCAAGTTGATCTGAGCTGTCACTCATCACACTTATCACTTACAAACATGGGAAGATAAATTACAATTTTTTAAAAAAGAATATACATGTGTTATGGAACCTAGTGCAAGATGTATTGGCTTTTATCAGTTTCAACATATCATACGCTCACAAACATTTAGATCTTTTAAACACATTCACAGCATGCAACAAAACCATCAGTGAAGGCTTTATTAGATGAAAATAAGTCTGTTGTAAAAGATTTCCTTACAATTACTCCACTGCCATTATATGGCCACATGCTCCTGCAGTTTTTCAAATTAATATGCTTAGTTTTCTGAGTGGGTGATCAGAGCAAAGGAATTCTACAGGGAACTCAATTACAAAGAAAAATGATCACTCAAGCATTTGAGAAATCAGAACCACATCTAATTGTGAGTAGTGGATTATTATTGGTATTAAAGAAGGGGGGGGATCTTGGACACAGAGCCCTGGAACTGCCTTTATTATTCTCACTGTGTTCATCCCTGAGATGCCAGCCTGCATATTTAATATATAAGCCAAGACATCTGGGAAAAGCTGATGCTCAAAATATGAGAGTCTCAGGTTGTTTAGTGGTCTAAGAGCAAAGCTTTATAGACCAGGGGACTTCCTTTAGTTCCTTTACATTTAGTAGGCAGTTTTTTGCACATGAAAGAGCTAGAGCAGAAGGCCTTCATGCTTGCAAACACCTTTGCTGTTTGGAAACATCGTCTGAATTACAAAATGCTCCCAAAGAATCACAGTAACTTGCAGGTGGCTTCTTAATATTCTTAAGCACCTGAGTGCTGCTTCAGTTTGTAACCCGATCTTAGCAAGAATCTTAGTTTGTATAACATGCATTGTGAATAGGGACATGTTCAACTATGAAGTAATCAGTTGATGTCCACCTCTTCCTCAACTCAGTGTCTCTGAATCCTGCCTATAGATAAGGTAGATAGAAACCATTGCACCCTAATAATGCATACCGTTTCACACATGCACAAAACAAACACACATTGGGGGAAAAGATATGAGGGGAAAAAAGCAAAAAACATGTTCTGATTTAATAACAAGGATTTAATTTATTTTTTTACATATTTATGCATACTTTTTTTCAGTTTCCATATACCAGTACACAGTTTCCATATACCAACAGTCATTGATCCAGTCTATACAAGGATCCTATAGTACATGGAATCTCCCTTGCATACAATAGGGTGGTGAAAGCAGCCTGTTGGCCATGTGCTAGTCCTCAAGACTCATCAGTGGGGGTAGGGGGTAGGTCTAGAGACTCATCAAAGTCTCCCAATTTAATGTTTTCCAGACCAATTTTGGGGTGTATTTTTTCCCCTCTGAAAATGGCCCCAAATGAGCTAGTGTCACTCACAGAAGTTGCACTTAAATTTACCCTCCTGTAAAATTAACACCCAGTGCTTGAAAAATGCTTATATAGTGGTGGCCGAGGCAGTATCATGTCACTTCTGGTGCCCTCAGAACATGGGGGTGCAGCCTGAGAGAATGAAAAATTGGCCCCTGCCTGTGGACAGTTGAGCATCCCTGCAGTACAGGAAATTATGGACCCAGAAGAGACTATCAAACTGAAAACTGAAATCAGATTTCTCATTCATCCTTAACTATGAATGGTAAAGAAAGCTATATCTTGATGCTTATTCAGTTGTTAATTTCAGGAAAACCCGTTACATACAAAGTACTATTGAGCATCACATAATTTTTATATTGTAAAAAACCCATGCTTTTTGTAGGCAAGCATTCTGTACCAAGATCCACACAGTTATTGACATGATGGTGCAAAGGTAGGACATGCAACTATGACCATTTCCACCCTACACTGTTATAGTGCTATTATTCCACTTTCAACCTCCCATGGAATCCTAGGGTTTGCAGTTTAGGGGGGGCATTTAGAATTCTCAGTCAGAGAGCTCTTTGAACTCAATAAACTACAAACTCCAGAATGCCACAGGATGTTGAAAGTGGAGTAATAGCACTATAACAGTGCAGTGCAGAAAGGCCCTATGCCTCATCAGGACTGTTTTTATCAGAATGATGATGTGCCATTGTGAACAGCCATGAAGAGCTGATAACTGGTTTCTTCTGAGTATTGCCTAGGCAATATTTCCAGTCATATTATGGGAAAATAACAGCAGCTCATACCAAGATGCATGGGCTGAAACCTAATGGTAAGACAGCAAAGACAATTTAAGACAGTTTCCTTCCAAACCATCTGTTATAACCTGATCTGCTGGGTCCAAGATATACACAAAACAGTATTATGTAGGATTATGTTATATTTTGATACAAGCCATCTATAAACTAGGGATGGGAAAAAAGATTCAAAAATAGTTTATCAAAATGGTTGAGAAACTTGTTTTGTGAGTGTTGAAAACCCCTGACAAGAAGAATCCTGGACTGATGACAATCATCACACATCATCACACTGGGCCTTTCTGCCCTGTACTGTTATAGTGCTCTGATTCCACTTTCAGCATCCTGTGGAATTCTGGGGTTTGTAGTTTACTGAGGCCAAAGAGCTCTCTGGCTGAGGATTCTAAATGCCCCCCTAAACTGAAAACCTCAGGATTCCAGAGGATGTGGAAAGTGGAACTATAGAACTATAACTGTGTAGGGCAGAAATGGTCATTGTTTGTGCACAATTTGCACATGGTTCTTATGCACAGAACCCCATATTATGTGCACATAAAATAATATTGCATAGAGAATGCTCGTCCTTGTACAGGAAATGCTGTTTTGTGCATCGTTTTTGAAGACTTTCTCACAGCAAGAAGAAAATTACTAAAATTCCTCTCTGCTTCCTTCAAGGAGAAACTTGCCAATAGCTATAGGTAGTAACAGAAGAAGGTGCTTGACAAACATTGCACAAAAATAGCTCCTCCACAGTATCAGGTTTTAGCCCATGCAATTTTGACCTGAACTGCAGCAGTGCATGTGCCTTCATTACCATGGTAATTCAAATGGTCCATTACATGAATTATGAACTATTCTAAGAAAACGTTTCAACTTCAGTAAAGTCACAGCACTTAGAAGATAAGACTGAGAAGACTTATAATAAAATAAAATAAAATAAAATAAGCCCAAGTTGATATCCCCCAAGTAATTATTTGATATTGACTAAATGGACTCTTAACAACCTCTTAATTCTTCCATTTTAAGAGTTATCTACCACTGTTCCAGCTTCTTTCTTTCCTCTACTACTATTTCAGTGACCTGCTTCACCCCATCTTTACTGTTCCTAGTCAACAGAAGGATCATGTACTCAATGTAACATCACAATGCAGTGTAGACAGTAGAATTTATCTGCTGATAAATGAAGTCAGTGTTTCTTATATAGATCACATGGATGATCCTTGTTAATCACAACTAACTACAAAATCACACAGTGAGCACTTTGTGGTAACCTCTGCAATGCTACCACGAGTGAGGTCTTTTTAAAAAAGCAAAATCTGATAGAAATGATCACAAAGGAGCCCCCCCCTTGGCTCAGCCTTCAAATGATAAAGTCGGAGAACAAAGAGTACAATTGCCTTTTTATAGTGTCCATTTATAAGTTATCATATTTACATCCCACTCTTCCTCAGATAAGTTAGGCTAAACACTGGCTTGCTTAAGACCATTCTGTGAGCCTTACAGCTAAGCAGAGACTTTGATGGTGTATTCCTGTTGTACTCGATGGCCCTTGTGGCCTCTTCCAATGCTATGAATCAGATCTCCCTCAGTCCACATCCATTCATAAGCCATAGGGATTCACTCCCTTGCCAGCAAACCCCTGCAAGTTGACAACTATCAAGAGCACGTCTATGGTAGGATTTTTCACCAGAATACATAGCTGTTTCTGATTTGAGTTTTAAAAATGTATAAATGCACTCTGATTTAAACAGAGCTTTAGGAAGTGGGAATGAATTTACTGGCAATAAAACACCATCTGTTTCTTTCTTGCCAGTTTCACCAGTGGGTACAACCATTCTTATATAATTTATACTGCCTGGATAATAAATCTTCATAAATAGTCCTGTGCAGGATTGTGGAAAGTCTAAGGAAGAGTAATCATAGGCATCAGATTTCAGTGTGGATAATAATACAAAAAACTAGGCCAAATGAAAGAATCATGAGCAAGTGAGTTACTTCTGCTAGGTTCACAGTTCCTAGGTTTTCTTCTGAGATAGCCAAGTGGACAGCCATTCCCATATCCCATCTGTATATATGGCTTTCAGTGATGGCTTAGGCCCCACTCTCATAATGATGCTCTAAGCCCAACTCAGCAACCTTGACATAGCAACACCACAGCTTCATTTCCTTCCAATCTCTCTCATTAATTGCTGTTTTCCTTTTGCCACGGGGGCTGCCAGTATATGAAACAAATAAGGTACTTTGCAAACCTTTAACCAGACATTTCTGCAATTCAGATAATTCAGTGTATCCACCTTTTCATCCAGCAAAGGTTTTTCACTCACAAAGTGAAAACTACATATATGTAGCTGGTGTAATAGATAGGAATCCAAGATGGCGGCAACTCGATAGGACGTAGCCTTAGAGGTCTGGCATTTCTACTTGCAAATAAGGTGTTGTTGTTTTCTCTTATTTGGTCTTATTATAAACTCAAGCCGCCTAGCTGCCTATTTTTGTTTAGGTTTTTTTAAATCTTGTTTTAACTTCATTTCACTCGTTAACTTACTTTCTGCTTTGAGCAACTTTAACTGAGTTTGTTTATATGTACATATATCTAGCTATCCATAACTATGTTGATGGTGTCACAGATTTGCAGATGATTTTAAAGGACCACACTGATGCGGAAGAGTACTTTAATGAAGCTAATTAACAAACTGTGATGGACACTACTGCTTGGTCTGCAATTCTGAGAAAATATAATGTACACTTGTATAGAGGATATGAATACAAAATCAGGACAACCACATTAATGCAAAACAACAACAACAGTAGTAGTAACAGCAGCAGTAGTAGTAGTAACAACTAAAAATTTGTAGACCAGTATCCAAATTATGCAGCAAGAAGGTTCAGGAAAGCAGAAATGCTAGTGAAAGCAAGTTAAGTTTTCTGAACATTCCTATAATTTTATCAGAAACAAACACATGAGGGATGCTGCCCAGTGCAAGAGAACACACCTTTAGACTAACATACTTCCATCATTCTGCATTCAGATGAGCTCTTCAGCAAGTTAGCAAAATAATATTGTTGAATGCTGAGCATCTACATTCAGTGTCCTTAACCTCAGGATAAAGCAGAAGTGGGGGGCAGCTATGTACTACAAATGAGCAATATTATTTATATCTTCCACTTAAATAAATAAAGTCATGTTGTCCTCCTTAATACTCCTTACTGTCTATCAGTCTTATTCCATGTCTACTACTCCTCTTTTCAGCAAAATGGAAATAAACAAGCCATAAAACAATCTCAAATTTTTGTTTCAGAACCCAATAATGTTCCTTATATAGCAAATATCAGACACACTGGAGAATTCATTAGAGGAGGTCTGTTGGTGGGATGGTCCTGCTGATGAAAGGGAGGGAAGGAGGGAAAGATTTTCAATAATTCCTTGTTAAACTTGCAGCTGCTGAGATGTGGGGGGCCTCACAGAACAATATGGGAGGTGACATCGGGGGACCTGCATGGGAAACTCAGTGAAAAACATGTTCCTTCTTCCATCAGGGATGTTTCTGCTGGTTCAAAGGCCCTTCCATTCTTGGGATGGCCTTTCTGAATCCAAGACATTAGCCAACAAGAGACTCATGGTTTACAGCAAACACATTCTAAGCAGACTTCCTAGAAATGTTCTTCCTAGTATATCCATAACGTGCAGATCCCCAAAATATTACTTGAACAATTTTCTCCACAACTTTTTCCTTGTTATATGCACTTAACACTATGGAGATATCAAAGAATATGCTGGACAGCATTACCTTAGCAAAACCAAACATCTACTGCAGAAGTGCCAAATTAGCGGGAGAAGAAATGTTCAGCTGAGAGAGTCTTCTTTAAGGGTAGGATAAAAATGTCTCCCAAGATGTCTGTAATCTTCAAAGGTGTATATATGACTGATATAGCTTACATTTTGATAGGTGATACTTATGTGGATATGAAGCAGCAGGAGGTTGTGCAATTATTCTTTCTTTGAACTGTTGAAAAAGAAGATTTGCCTCTATTTCTAGAGGTGGGTGCTCTGTAAAAAAAGGCAGGAGTCCTCCTGTAATATTCCTTGAGCATTGCCTAGTGGCGGTGATGCTAGGGTAAAGCCCCATTTTGGGCGTCCCTGATGTTAGTATGGTTTGGATGGGCACCATATCTAATTGGCATGATATTGGATTGGCAACTGTATTAATTGGCTCTGATATCAAAACCAGATCTGAAAGGTGACAGAGAGGTCAAACCGAGTGAGGGAAGGAATCTGACTGTAAATGTGAGAAGGATAGGTCAACTCAAAACTTCCTCCAGGTAAGACTCCAGGTAAATGAGTCATTTGTCAGGCAAATACACACAATTCTTGTGGATAATAGGCTTAAATAGAAGCTTCAATTTTCCAGGAAACCCAACTGTGAGAAGCCCACCAGGACACTGATTGACAGATATCCATCCCTTGTACACCTGGATTCCTTCCTCTTTCCTCACAGCACCCACAACAGCTATTACAACACCCATCATGTCTTTGTCAATCAAGCACTAAGCCTATCAACAGGGAAAAGACCCATTGTCCACAACAGGTTCCCTTTGTCTTGCATCTGGAACTTTCACTGCCACGGGTTATTTTCAGGGTATAAATACCCCTGATTTCAGGATGCCCAGTGCAGTCTCTTGAAGGTCTACCCATCACTCTGTCCATCTGGTTCCTGAATGAGAACTGTCTTTAGGTCACACCTAAGCCAAAACACATTTCTACTTTTTACTACTCTTCTGGACTGGTAATTATAAATCCTCCCAAACCCCTCAGGCTCTCTATAATCTTTCCTCCCTTTCTCTTTCAGTTAGCTCTTGTGTGAATGTATGATTGTGTGTATTTTGTGTACATGCATGAGTGAATTCCCCTCAATAAAACACTGTGATTGAACATTTTTCCTGGGTTTTTCGTATGGTCTGATTCCACAAAAGCTGGGTTAAAGATCTCGCTGTGTTGCCCTGCCCTCAGTTCTGCCAAGGCCAGTGTTCAGCTGATTTCCCCAACCTTTGCATTTGGAGTGAACCAGGGTGTCCCCCAGGGACCCCCAGAAGTCAGGGTAACACTAGCATGGTTCCCCAAAGCCCTCTTTTCATGCAAAAATATGCTCTCGAGAAGGATGCCATCTCATGACACAGCAGGGGGCCACTAGACCATTTTCAAGGGTGTTGAGAATGTTACTGGTCTACTTCTATTGCTTGCAGTTCATCTACCCACTGAAGCAGCAGTGAATTAAAGAAGAAGAAGAAGAAGAAAAAGAAGAAGAAGAAGAAGAAACAACAACAACAACAACAACAACAACAACAACAACAACAACAACAAGGTAAGTCAGTGCCACCTCCTGCTTTGGCAGTACACAAATGTGAGCAAGCCTTTACTTCACACAGCCAAGTCTTAGCCCAAAGTCATTTTAATGGATGGGTAAATAAAGAAGTACATTCTTTCTTTTTCAAATGTCCAGTTCATATCATAAGGAGGAACTTGCTAACAACACTCCCAAGGTGGCTGAGCATGTTTTATCACATTTCATGGCATTTCTTGCAACAAAAATTTGTTCAGGGTTAGCTATTCAGTTTTTCCTTCCCCTTAGTACTGATTTTTGCAAGACAAAGAGTCTAGCAGTAAAGCAAAAGCTGCCTCTCCAAATGTGTTTCTTTATATTTTATGCTTATCACAGGTATGAGTGATGCCACTTTGACATCACTGAGCAGTTAAAGAACAAAGGTAAGACCACTGTGGGGTGTTCTGTATAATTAATTAAGCAGCATACAATTGTTTTAAGGTGTTTTATGGTGCTGTTTTCAGGGTTATGGTTATGTCCTAACATTATCCATCTGAGACACCACATTACATGGAGTTCTATTTCTTTCTTTCACTGTGTCTTTTTTTTTTTTTACTATTATTTAACAACTACAAGAAGAGTGATCAACATGAGCAGTAATTAGCCATAACAAAGAAAGGAGAAGCAAAGAAGCTTTAAATTTTTCTGCTCTAAATGTTTTTCCAACTCACAATCACCCCCTCATGCTTCTTTTACACTCACATGTGAAAACTCCACCTACATGGACCTAAATACCCGAAAGGCACCAGATCCCATCCAATCTTGGAAGCTAAGCAGGGTCAGCCCTGGTTCGTACTTGTATGCTATAGACTCTATTTCAGAAGAAAGAACTGGAACAACCACATCTGACTATTCTTTGTCTAAGAAAATGCTATGAAATTCATGGGATCACCATAACTCAACATATGACTTGAAGGCACATACACACTTACATGGAAATTCCTTATTTTCCCTAGGAATGAAAATGCTGCATAAGGAGCTCAAAAAAAAATTGTGAGTAAATAATTAAGCATTTCTCTCTTTCATGTCCTTTCACCCCACTTTCACTGAGCTTGGCTTTTAAGAAATGTGGAAGGAAATTCATGCAATGTGCACTTTGATATCAGTAAATTCACTTTTCCCCATATTGTTGCCTCTTATATGTGCTTGTGTGAATGTTGTTGCTATGTGCTCTGCCTGGTAAAATATAGGATAAGCCTGTATCAAGAATATTGAACTTTTATTGTTACTTCTTAAAATTGTTTGTTTGTTCTAAAGTGTTAGCTTTATTAATACATTTGTATTAAATTTGTCTCCTTTTATATTTCGCCCTACTATATTAAACATTATTTGAAGGCATGCGGAAGCACATGAGAGGCAACAGCTAATCTTTTTCCTTCTGTGCAATACTAATTAAGTGAGTTTTTCAGCTTTTAATTAATGATTTGTTTTTGTTTCACCCAAAATTTTAAAAGAATTTATACATAAGAGCCCCATTTGGATTTAAATCATACTAATTAAAATTGAACTCAACTAAACCCATGAAAAATTAAATTGTATTTGGAAAGATTTCTTTCATTTTTATATTTCATTAGATTTAGAGGTAAAAAGTCTGTATTCTCTGAAGCACCAAAGTCTTTAGAATCTTAACTCTCAGAATCGCCCAGCCAGCATGGTCCTGAGAGCTGAAAAAGTCAAAACAGGATCTCAACATTAAAGCTTCAAAACAGAAAAATAAATTCCCAAAGTGCAGCAGGAATGCATTTGTCTCATGTGTTCCAAAATACGTCCCAAGTTGGTTTGCTTCCACATCACCCATCATTGTTGAATTTCCAGAAAACACTGTGGTTATCAATGACAAGTGGCTTTGGGCTCCCCTCTACCATGTTCTCCAGTTCCTAAAATTTCTTTCTACTACAGACAATCTTTTCCTGGTTCTGTGGGCGGAGGGGTGGGGGTAGTCAGGGAAGGATAGGGCAGACTGTACAGTCATCCCTCCACATTTGCTAGGGTTAGGGGCACAGGACCCCTGTGAAAGTGGAAAAACAGTGAATAACTCTAGACCCTCCCAAACCATATTTAACACACAAAAAAGTACAATATCCAATCCACCGTGGATTCCTTTGAGGCATCAAGGTTCCTCACAAGGCAGAAATAGGTGGCTGGTGGGGCTGACTGCTGGTGGGACTGACTCCATTGCTGCCTCACACCATTTTTAATAGGGACTTACAAGCCTCGTTCGCAGTTCCTCAGTCTCACAAGACTTGCAGTCCCTTTTAAAAATGGCCTGGGGAGGCAGCAGAGGTGACAGCAAATAATCCTTGATAATCAAATCCACAAAAGTGAAATGCACAAATGTGGAGGGCTAATTGTAGTGCTAAAGGAATATCTGATTTATCCTCCTCTAGCCTTTCTCCCATTTTTTTCCCAGGGTACTGACACATCAGCTGCTTCTCACATTTACTGTAATGATGATTTCAGGGATATAGGTGTTTTTCTTTTGCTCCCTTTTCCCCTTTTGCTATCTTTTAAGATGCAGACAAATAGACCTCAAGCTTTTCTACCCACCCCACTCACCCACAGGGGTCATGAGCAAAGGAACTACAAACGCAAACACATACACGTGGGGGGAGGGTGCCTGTGTGTGTGTGAGAGAGAGAGATTAAGAGGGAGAGAGGGAAGGAGGGAGGGAGAGAGAGAGAGAGATGTTGCTGCTGCTGCTGCCACAGGTACAGGTAGTGGAAAGATAACAAAAAGACAACCAGAGTGCAAAGCCTCTGTGCAGCAATGGTTGTTGTCAGACTAGGCTCGTGAAGACTTTAGTTCAAATTGTACTTGTCCCATAAAGCCCACTCAATGACTATTACAGGGGTAGCTATGGGGGTGGCAAAATGAGGGCATTAACCCTCATATAAGAATTCTGCCCCCCATGAAATTTTATTTCAGTCCTCAATGATATAGCACTGCAGTAACTTAAAACTTCAGTTGAGCATTTAGAAAGAGGCAATGCAAAGATGGAAAATGTAAGAGTTCTACTTTTGAACCGCTTTAAATGTCTCATTCTCTTAAATATTAGAAATAGGACTGTTGAAGGTAATTGCATTGGGAAGAATTCCGGGGAGGGGGGGATTTCACATACACAAACACACACACACACACACACACACACACACACACACAGACCCTGCAGTAAACCCCTGACAGGATCATTGTGAGAATAAAATGAAAAGTAGAGGTAGATTAAACATGAGGTAGACTCTGCTTTCCTAAATTTTCTCTATACTTTCTATACAAGGTGGAAGGGGCATTTCCGGTAGAAAGACAACATAGGCAAGTGCAGTGATTCTGGGGAGTGTGGTACAAAGGTCCAGAAGTGTCCTTCTGCTGAGATCCAGAGGGTGATGGCTGCTCCTACTTCCTTCTCTGTGCAATGGCAGTTGGACAGTGCCAAGATGTATAGAATCATAGAGTTGGAAGAGACCACAGGGGCCATCCAGTCCAACCCCCTGCAATGCAGGAACACACATAAAAGCATTCCCAAATGATGGCCATCCAGCCTCTGCTTAAATGCCTCCAAAGAAGGAGACTCTACCACACTCTGAGGCAGCCTATTCCACTGCTGGACAGCTCTGATCGTCAGGAAATTCTTTCTAAGGTTCAGGTAGAATCTCCTTTCCTGCAGCTTGAATCCACTGGCCCTTATCCTAGTCTCTGGAGCCTCAGGAAAAAACCCCACTCCCTCTTCAACATGACATCCCTTCAAATATTTAAACATGGCTATCATGTCCCCTTTTAACCTTCTCTTCAACAGACTAAACATACACAGCTCCTTAAGCCATTCCTCATAGGGCATGAGTTCCAGATCCTTCACCATTTTGGTCGCCCTCCTCTGGACACACTCCAACTTGTTGATAACCTTCTTGAACTGAGGTGCCCACAACTGGACACAGTATTCCAGATGCGGTGTAACCAAAGCAGAACAGAGTGGTACCATTATCTCCCTTGATCTAGACACCATGCTCCTATCGATACAACCAAGAACCACGTTGGCTTTCTTGGCTGCCACATCACACTGCTGACTCATGTTCAGCCTGTGGTCTACCAAGACCCCTAGATCCCTTTACAGCCAGTCAATAACTGGCAGTTGGGTGGAGCTACACCCTGGTCCTGTTTAACTGTTGTTCCACATCTAGGCAGAAGGAGAAACTATTGCCCTGTCCGAATTTCTTGAGGTTGAAGAGGGCAAAAGCTGGTCACTTTCACGTGGTTGAGCAGTAACATTCAGAGGGCACAACGGTGGAGTTCCAATGCCCCTCACCACACAATGCTACTTGTCTACCATGAAGTAGCAAGGGGAAAAAAATATTTTTCCCCCAAAGTACCTGTACTAGTGTAAATTTCTGGTTATTTCATCGGAAGCCAATAAGGATACTGGCATAGTGTTTATATAGGGGTGCTGTGTGTTAATGGTCTCTTTATATGTGGGAAAAGGGGACTCAGGATCAAAACACCAAGGTCATTTCCGCACTAAACCGTTGAAGCACTATTATTCCACTTTCAACATCCTATGGAATCCTGAGGTTTGCAGTGTAGGGAGGGGGCAGCCGGCCTCTCCCTAAACTGCAAACCTCAGGATTCCATAGGATGTTGAAAGTGGAATAATAGCGCTATAACAGTCTAGTGCGGAAATGGCCCAAATCACTGTGTTTAGCATTAGGAGGAGGAGGTGTATAGGTGGGGGAGTGCTCCCTGTGCCAAACTAGTAACCTTTCAAATATCTGTCAGTATGTTTCTTCCTAATCCAGTAACAAAAAAATGCCAGTCTTCCTGATGCATTCTGCTTGCCCAACCTGCCTTTCTCCAGGAGAGGATCAAGTCTGAGACACCTGATTATGTGACAAAATCTTTTTGAGGTTCACAATAAAGAATGTAGATATTCTGGAGTTCACAATAGAGAACACTGTGGAACTGTTTTGTGATTGGCATCCTGTTGATGGAAGACATGATCACTAGGACAAAGTCTACAGCTCTGTACTCAATTGTTCCAGCTGTAATTGTAGAATGGTCTGCTTCATGAATGGAAACTTATCAAAGATATGAAATGAAAGCCACTACGTCAATCATCAGGACTTTAATAAATATTTAGCCATTTTCCTGATCAGTGTATTAACAACAGAATAACGTTTTACCAAACATTAAGACAGTAATCATTAGAACATTTTAGAAGAGGACTCTCAATTTTGGCTTTTATGAGAATGATTAATCTTATATTACTAAATATAATCTAAATATGTTAGACTTTAGTATGTTAGTATGGTTGAGACGTCCATTTAGCATGTTTATTATAATTTTATACAATTCACAAAATTCAAATGTGAAAGGTGACTATTCCCAAAAATATGCTTTGCTTAGTAGGTGCTGAAGATGTTCCAATACCTATCATGAAGTGTTTTCCTTAGGCTGAGAAAAAGTATTAACTAATATTTGGGTAAAACACCATGGAAACTAGTCCGAGTTCAATTACACTGCTCTTTGAATTTCAGGAATTCACTATGTTTCATTACCTAATATTCTGACAAGCAGTATGACCAGTCTCCTAGTGAAATATCCAGATTCCTTTTTTAAGCAATAGAAATCTTATATCAGGAAATTTAAAAGAAGATCTACATAAAAACCTGACACATTTCAGAGTCATTTGTTCCTACAGTGTTTTAAATCTTTTGCTGCAGAATCCTCTTTGGGGGACACATAATCAAACTGTAGTAAATGAGAGGGAATAGCCCAAAGGTGCAATTAAAAATGTCTTTAATGAAATCATTCCCAAGCCATCCCATGCATTTCAAGCTGTATGTTCATCAGCAAATCCTAGGTTCGCTTGCAGTGGGATTTGCTTCTTTCTCTTATCCAAAAGGTTAGTGAAAGCATTACTTCATTTTTTACTACTTCAAAGAAGCAGAACTTCATCTCTCTCCTATCCCCTTCTTTTCTTCAGTCTGTGATGAAAACACTAAGAAGACCCCTTGGATGCATTGCAATGTTAGCCCACAGCAAAGGACAAAGTGCATCTCTAGAAATAATCTTTGCATAAATTCCCTATGTTGAGATGATACCAACCATACTGTGATGAAAACTGCAATGAGCAACACTTAAAAGCTTGACTATCCAAGTGGGACAAATCTTTATGACATTTACAACTGATCAGTAGTTATAAAGAGTGGTAGTAAATATTATATGGGCATATTCAGAGCAGTTATCCAGTTCTGTTTGCCTTCCAGTAAAATATGCACAAAAGTTCTGAAGGCACTGAAGGCAAAGTTGAATATCAGTCTTGAAGATGTAATGAAGTCTTCCTGTGGTGCTGTTAATCAAGAACTAGTTGCCTGATGTTGCCATCAAAAGGACTCCGACTGAAAATCCCTCTGGATCCCAGTAGCAGTTTACTGGTAAGGGGGGTCTGGGGGACCTTCATGGTCCCCATGTAGCCCCTAAACTAGAGACTACACAGGGATCACAAATATATAACAGTTACAAATTCTGTACATTATATATTTGTAACTGCCCAACAGGATTCCAACCATTTTTTAAAATTTAATAGCAATATTAAATTTCATGTTATTATATATTATTCATGTTAACAATTCATGTTACTGTTTTCTCTTAACATTTCAATGCTAAGTGATTAATTTTATTTAAATGCTTACCATCAATGTGTCAGTTCAAATGCAGACCTTTCTAAGCTTTCCTGCTTTATGAAGTAATTTTCTGTTTTGATGTGAAAAAGTTACATGCCAATTTTGACTATGATCTACCAATACTCAAACAAAAGTCTTTGCTGGCCTCCTTGAAAACTGCAGCAGCATCGTGACAAGGAATTTGTGGTCTGTGGTTGAACTGCAGTTCCCACTGTCCCTCACCCATGACACATGGCTGTGTCGGCAAGGAATGACAGCAGTTGCAGTCCAAGAATACTTGGAAAGTCATACATTTTCCATCCTTCATAAAGGGGATTAAGCTGGGGTTCAGACCTGAAAATTATGATGCTCACTTCAGCTTACAAGGTAATTTTCAGCTAAATATCTCTTCCTTCAAAACACACATCACACCACATATATTATGGGCAAACTAAGGCCATTTCTGCACGAGACTGTTATAGCACTATGATTCCACTTTCAACATCCTATGGAATCCTGCGGTTTGCAGTTTTGGGAAGGGCCAGCCAGCCCCTCCCAAAACTGCAAGCCCCAGGATTCCATAGAATGTTGAAAGTGGAATCATAGTGCTATAACAATCTCGTGCGGAAATGTTTTAGTCTTCTGTGCTCATGCATATGAAAGTAAAGCCACACAATACATACAAGAGAGAGAGAAAAGCACCATTCGATTCAGATGGGGGAGGAAGAACTATGATGGAGCCAATTTTCTCCTCCAAGCCACTGTTGCATCTTTCAATTTTTGGCTAGAAAATACTCTGGAAAGTGACCAGACATCTACGTCTAAGGGACAGAAAAACCTAGTGACAACTTGAAATGTTGAAATAAAGAACAAAAAGAAAAGAAAAGAAAAAGAAAGGACAAGAGAAAAACAAAAGATAGAAAAAGCAAAAAGACAACTGAGTAGGAATGGGAACGGAATGGAGTGGCTGGGCAAGCATTAGAATCTCGTAGTTTTTTTTTAGTTTGAACAGTTTAGTCCCACTCTCTTCAAGCATTCAGTCACACTCTCTCAATGTTCAATGGGGATACCACATTACATAATGCATAAATTACTCAGAATGCCAAATGTGTGAAGCAAGCCAAGGGTTACACAACATCATAATGTCTGCAATAGTAACATTTAGGTCAAAAAGCATTTCTAGATTTGCAGGGAAGATTGTTGTACATTTATTCAGTAGCTAACTTTATTATTTCAATTTACCAGGGTCACAAAGGTGGTATCAGTCAAGTTATTGCTTCACATAATGTTGACACAAAATCTATTGAAACTATTGGACAGACAGCACTTCACTGTTCACTCTAAAATAATTGAAACTCCACAACTGAACTACAAACACTTTCAGTAGTATACAGAAAATACTGGTCTCCCTGTAGCTGTAAAACTTTCAAAACTTCAGATAGAAATAAAGACATCACAGCTGCCTCCCAAGAATACATTCAGATGGAAACAGAGGAATCAGTCTATTACTGGTCCAAGTCACTTCACAGGGGCACATTCATAAGTCTATGCCATCCAATTTCTGCATTAATCTGCATTTTTTTTTAAAAAAAATCCCATATTAATGCAATAGCTGGTTTTTACTTATTGATGTAGTATTTCTTAAAATATATTTTCATCCAAAATATGCATCCTTAATGCATTTAGACATGTTCCTTAAGCTGATAGCTATGTCAGAAGATTTAGAAAATGCAAAAAGGAACAGCATTAGAACTGGAGACCCATTTTCTATTGGCCATTTATAGTTGAGTATTCACTGCAGTAGCTGATTAGGAAAAGGCATCTGTGGAATGTTTGGTCTGTACATTAAATTGTTTCCCTTAATGTCATATTCACAGTTGGTAATTTTCAATAAATAGCCACCTAGTCAGCTGATGAAAAATTCAGGAACAAGCCAGATAATATGCTTGGGGCGGGGGGCAAAAAACCCCCTCTGCAGTTGAAAGAAGACTAGTTCACAGAATTGTGTATTTGTGGAAAGCTAGAAACAAATTCACCATTGTCTAACAGTAATTAGAAACATTAACTGTATCCATTATCAAATATTTTGTTGGATTAAGACCAGAGTGTTTTCTGAGCCATTCTGCATTACTAGTTGGATGCTATTGTGAGTTGATCTGTTTCTTTCTTACATCAGCTGTCAGGATGAGTTAAATGGTGGGTCAGCTCATAGAAAGACTCATCCTGAAATCCAGTAAGGCTCATATGCTTCATAAAGTACTGAGAAATAAGGATAAATTGGTGCATTTTTTCTAGTCCCTGGCCTGCCATGTTCCCCATCTGGATTTCAGCCTCCAAAAGCAAAGGAAAAGTATGGTTGCATGCTGGATATGATGTAAGCAAGAAGAGTTTGTGACGTTCTCCATTACAGATAATGGAGGCATGAGCCTTGAGACATTTGCATACTATACTATTATAGCGCTATTATTCCACTTTCAACATCCTATGGAATCCTGGGGTTTGCAGTTTAGAGAAAGGCATTTAGAATTCTCAGCCAGAGAGCTCTTTGGCCTCCTCAGACTACAAGCCCCAGAAATCCACAGGATATGGAAAGTGGAATAACAGCACTATAACAGTGTAGTGTGAAAATGGCCTTAGCTTCCAATTTCTTGGATTTGGTGCACTTGAGCCAACATGAAACAGCCCGGCAGCATATTCTTATTGTTGATTTTTCTGAACTTTGAGAGGGAAATTATGGGGATGAGGACAAAGAAACAGAATGGCTCATTTAATGGGGGGAGAAGAAACAATGATAGCTAAGCAATTAACTACATAATTTAAGGTAAGTCTCTAAAGTGAAAGCAGTACGTGATCTGAAGCAGGGATATGATAGGGCAGGGTGCCTCCCCTGCAGAGACCAAAGGCAGTACATGAACCAAATTTAACATAGGAAGACATGACATTCATCACTAGTGAGAATTTGGACCTTTTCACACGGGGTGAAAAAAATGGTGTAGAGCGACCCCTAACGGAGGTCGTCTACACCATAGCGTGGATTGGGGCGGACTACTTTTGTGTAGTTCCACACCCCAATCCACGCCGGGGCGACTGGAAGTGCCGGCGCGCATGCTTTTTGAAAACCACTTTTCAAGGGGTTTTCAAAAAGCGCGGGACGTGCAGCCCTGTCCAGCCCCATCGCAGCGCCCGTGTGGATTTGCGACGCGCGAAAGGGCGTCCCTGCAAATCCGGCGGGGGATGGGATTTCCAGCTGGCGAGCTTCTCCGATTGGTGGAGAAGCTCCGCCAGTCAAAATCCGCCATTTTGGGCGCTGCCGAGCACGGCAGATGCCGCTGGACGCGAAACGCGATGTTCTGCGTGGCGACGGAACAAGGTAAGCCCCATTTTGGCGTGGCTTGCCCTGTTCCGCCGCCCGCGTGTGAAAAGGGCCTTTAGGTGTGTATGTTGCTACATTGCCCTGTGCTTCAATGGAGCTCTGGGCCTCAGTTTGTCATTCTTCCCAAAGCTGCCTTCAAAGGAATGCTCTGCCAAGCTAATCTGTTCTAGGTAATGTTTTTAATTCACTCAGTTCCTGTGTGGTTCTTCCAGTATTTTTTGATAAGGGACCCTGAAGTCTCTTTCAGATTTCACACACACACACACACACACACACAAATTAGCCAGCTTCTTAGCATCAAAGGGTTCTGTTCACAAGCATCCTGTGGCAATTTTTATTGGTTGGTTCAAAATTTGGCACATTCATGAACTATATCAAGTAGATAATATAATACACAACACATTTCAAGTGACTAAGCCAACTGCTGTCATTTTTATAATGCTCAGAGGTTTATAATAGCACAATCACTGTTGTTGATTCACATGTCACCTGTTCAGTTATACAGCTATGAACCTTCTTTGGCTGCCGCAGCTGCATCCTATAAAATTCTCTTGGGGTGTGGACTATTTGGTCAGAGGCACAAGAGGAGAATTTTCTGTCGGAGATTCCAAAACCCCCTCCCTCCACTGCCAATGCCAGAAACAGTGTACAATGCAAGCAGTGAAATCATACCTCTATAACTGTGTAGTGTGAAAGGATCCCTGCTGAAACTGTAGGGGCATAATAATTAGGAAATAATTAATCAATAGCTTAATAGCAGGCACATTGAATTAGGAAAAAGAGCAATGTGGCCAGGGAAAACAAGAAGAATGCTTATGCTTGTAGCTGGATGCAGGTAACAGGAAAATCAGCTTGTAGAACTTGGAATGACAGGAAGCCAAGTAGAGCAACGGTAGATAGTAAAAGAGATAACTAACTGAGTAGGCTCAACAGGTGTGAAAGAGAGGTAGACTTTGTGGGTTTGAGTGTCCGGAGTAGGCCAAACTAGGTCAAGGGGAGTGGGAGTGACCACAAGAGATGAACTTTGGTGACCGAGAGCTTCATGAAGCTTAATATTAAAAACCACACCCCTAGGCAGGAGTCTGGTATTAAAATTTGGGACTGCCTCTGCGGGCATGTGTAGTGCTTGTATGCTGACATAATAATGTATTCATGACATAGTTCCTGTGGATTAGCCAATAATTAGCATTTCTTGCTTCTGTGATGGATGCTTAGCAGGGTATAAAGCTACCTGTGTGTAGCCATTTTCTTTGGAGTCGTATATTTTTAGTGTCTGATGCACAACTGCTCCCCTCTTGTACAAGGGAAAATCATTTAATACATTCTTTACATTTTTTTGCTGCTAAAACCCTGGTGTGATTTTGAATTAATGCAGTAACAAACTAGGGGTGGAAAGAATATTAGCATGTATTTTGAAAATGGTTGAAAAGCATGTTTTGTTTTGTTTTTTGAGGGTTGAAAAATCCTGATGAGAAGAATCCTGGACTGCTGCTAATCTTCACAGTTTGGGACTTATTCTGCGCAAATTTCGCAAGTGGTTGTTTTCTGCAAAAACGAAAACAAAAAGCAGCATTTCTGAGCAAGAAATACACTTTCTGTGTAGAAATATTATATCCTGTACAGACAATGCTGTTCTCCTGTGCAGAAAACACTGCTTTCTGTTCAAAACAACCAGGTGTGAATTTTTCATAGAAAAAAATCCCAAATTATGAATAGGCTTCAAAAACTGCGTGCCTTTCAAAGACTTTCTCACCGTTGGAACAATTACAGCGATTGAACATTAGAAAGACTCTCTTGACAGTAAGCGTGTTCAGGAATGGAACCTATTGCCTAGAGAAGTGGTGGGGTCTTCTTCTCCAAATCTCTTCAAAAAATGAGGCTTCACAGCTGCCTGCTGGGGATGCTTTAACTGGAGATCCTGCACTGAGCAGGGGATTGGACTCAATGCCACATGAGGCCACTTTCAACACTATGATTCTATGACTCCATGATCACTCATTGCTTCCTTGGAGGAGAAAATTAGTGAAGAATTACAATCGCTAGCTGAAACAAATAATCACCTTACTTTACTGGAGCAGATATTAATAAATATAAAGCTTTGGAATTTATTAAACAGCATGGGATATGCAAGTGAGCCTCTTCTGAACCTTCAGTGCTTTCCTTACAATAGAAAATAGTGCTATCTGGGGTGGCAGGGGAGGTGAAATAACATTTTACCAATGCTAGCGTTGCTTTTTCCCACTAAAAGACTTAACTAATGTTAAACTCTTGTGTTTCACAGTATTTTATTTGGTCTCTCTGTCTGAATTTATTCCAGATATCAAAATTAAATATCTTTTGCTTTAGCAGTGACTGTATTGTACATTTTAGAAATACATTTTTAAAAAACTCATACTGCTCCTGCAAACCTGAGAAGGAAAAACTTTTTTTTTTTTAAATACCAGCCACAGAAGCAAAAATTTCTGAGTAGGCCCTAGATGAAGCAGGTCATATTTACAGCATAATATAAATAAGATCACAACAAAAACTGCTTTTTCATTCCATTTCTTGTTTATCTACTTTCGGTGCTCCCACATCAGAAATGTAAAGAACGTTTTATACGCCTGAAAGTAAATTGCTTCAAATAATGAATGTATGTCTTGTTTTAAAAACAAAAATGACTTTAAGTTAATGGTTCTCCTGATGGGGAAACAAATCCACTTTGTAAAACTTGGTAGGCTTTTCCTTAAAACAGGAGAGCTATTCATTGGATTGAACAGACCTTCCCCTTATCCGCTGCTGTGGTTTACATAGCCAAAATGCTGCCCTTTCTCAATGCTACTTGGAACAAAAGGCATTGTTTTAGGACAGCAATATCCTTGACAGTCCCACATCAGATGAGAAGTACACCAGAGCAAGTTATATAGAGGGACAGCTGACTTTACACAGCCAGGTTATTTAGCTCAGGACAACTTGTAGAAGAACGCGTCAAGTGGTATGTGATCACCTAGAAAGCTTGCCTACTTGTAATATAAGTGCCTTCCCGTGACAAGGTACTGGTGAGTGATAACTATTTTACTCAACCAAAAATTAGGGTAAACAGGAGAAGTTATTGCACCAATCGGCTCTGAATATCCAAGATGAGGGAGCTAAGTTGTGAAGGTCCAGTCACTAACTCTCTTCACCTCTATCCAGGACAATTACCTCTTCCTCCTATTTTCAAGGTTTGTTTTAACCCATGCTGGAGCTGGGTGGTCCTTGCCATGACCTTGGGGATCTTGGAAAAGGGGTTCAACATCCAAAAGAAAAGGTGAGCAAAAGAACTGAAGAGATCTGTATCGTGTTGGCCAAGTGGCTAACAGTGTCATGACTGCCGAATGATGTCTGGCTATGTTGTTTACAATGTCATACAGCTCTTCTCATTTCCCCATTACCATTTACACCAACTTAAAAAGTTAAAAAAAAAAAAAAGGTTGGAGAAGCTGTGTAGCTCCAGAAGTGACATAAAAAGGAAAGAAAGAAAGAAAGAAAGAAAGAAAGAAAGAAAGAAAGAAAGAACAGGCAATAAGCAAGGAGCTCTATTAATGAGAACTCTTGCTTCCCTGAACTAGGACCATCAGTTAAACACTGTGTAGGCCATGGGTGAACAAAATGCAGCTGGGGGCAGGATACATGTGGCACTCCAAGGCTGTTTTTGAAGTCATCAACTGTCCAGATCCCCCAGGCTGCCCTTGTCCTCCCCTCTACCCCATGATAAATTGTCTCTGTGGAAGGAGTGACAACATTTTAAATAGGCTTCATCTTCCCAGCATACTGTTTGACATAAAAAACACTCTTTTTTCAAAACCAAAGATGGTTTTGGTCATCTCTTCAGCCCCCAAAGCATTCCAGAAGCAGAATACTGGCTCCGGCCCCACCACAAATGCCACTCCTGCTCTAGAAAATGGCCAGTAAGTAACCATGAGAAGACCTGCCACGCCTGCCCTTAAAGCAGCAATGGGATCCAGTGTTTTGGTTTGTTAGCACATGCCTGTCTTGTACATGTGCCAAAACTGTTTCAGACATAAGCACTTTAATTCTACAGTTTCTCTTTCTTCTCACTTGATACATACAAACCCCAATACTGTGAATAGCTATCCCCTACTTCTTTGAGAAATGTAAGAAAGCATTTCGCATACCTTATGGATGGCTTAGCCTGTTAATTAGACAAAATCACAGAGCTGGTCACATTGCCATTTCATCCATGTAACTGGAGTTTTATGAATCCCTTAAGATGTGTGCTAAAGTTTGCACATGCACAATCTGGACTTGGAAACAAAAACAACTCTCTTTTATTTAAGCTACTGCAAAACATAACAAACCATTTTTCAATCTCCCCCAAGTTTCCACACTGGTTTCTCACATGATTCAGGACATACAGATACTGTTGACTGCAATGGAGGGGGGACTATAATCCTGTCGTAGTAAAGATGGTATTTTACACTAATATTTAGAATGAATTTAACATTTCTTATCTCAGAGGAAGATAACCTGCAGCCTATGGACATAATTTGGCCCATATAAGTTCTCATCTGTGCTGTGTAAGTTTCTTCTGCCCTTATCATTGTATTTAAAGTCCAGGAGAGTTTGAAATGGAAAGAAAGAAAATCTTTGCTGAGGTTGAGTGTGAGAGCATGAACTATGAGCTCTTTATATGATCAGCACATTTACTTCACAGGATAGCAATGTTCATCTACCTTTAAGAAATGTGCAGAGAGGTAATCTTGACAGGTACCACTTCTCACACTCAAATGAGAAAAGTTGCTATCTGCTGAAATTTCCTTGAAAATCCCTTAAAGACACAGCAATTAAAGGAAAAGAGCATTTTTCTTCTCTCTTTGTAAATGCCTAGACAATGTTGGAAGTACAAACAAGAAATGATGCTAAAAACTATGTTTTTGCTAGGTTGCAGATTTAAATTTTTCATCTTGCGTTTGTCTATCTTGGCAACACCTGAACAATTGTTTAATCTTGCCACCTGGAGAACATGTAGTCACAATGACGATACGATAATAGGTAGCCAGTAAAATTTTGCTACCTCATGACATCATGATGCCAGATCTAAGTGGGGGCATTCGTTAAGCAAAATGAATAATTATTCTGTTTGCTTTTCTGATGTTTTCAAAGTTCATGTTTGCCATTTGCTGCTAATTTTTTTTTTAAAAAAAAAAAACCTGAAGTGACATGGGAGAGTTTCATTAAAAGCTTTGGCAGAATCAAAATAATCAATAAACAACCTGAATCCAGAAGGACACCACTCTTAGTGGTATCATATCAAATTCCACCTTATCCAGTATATTATCCCTTATTGGTTGGAACTACCCAAAGACAGATGCAGGGGGAAAATGTCTGAAGCAGTATTGGACCCTGAATAACATTGGAACAGCAGTGGTTGTCATGAAAAAAGGCAGGTCTAAGGGACTGTCCTGCCTCCAAGATCATGATTTTTTAAAGAAGCAGTGCATCTCAAGAATATTAATCTCCTTGCTAATTATATCATTTTGATACCACTTTAAGTTACACTGGAGTCCAGCTTTTGGGTTGTGGCCTTTCCAACAGCTCATTTAGCTAGGGCAGCACTCTATTATCACTAAGGTCACAATCCAAGATGACACCACAAATATGAGGTAATCAATGCTAATACATCATAGCAGTGAAACTCTAAGCACACATTCATTATCACGTTTGACCTACTCTCAACTTGAACAGCATACTTGCTAATCTGTTACAGCAACTGTTCTAGAGGGTGCAAATGCCAAACCACTGTAGTGAGAGCATTCCATACTGTATCAATTTTTAGACTCCCTGGAGGGAGGAAAACTGGAGGAGCTGGTTTAAAGCTGACTGGACAAGGGGTAGTGAACAAAGACACCTGATGACATGAGTCTCCTCTTTATAAGCATCATCACTGCTGTCACCTGAGTGCAACTTTGAGCCATTCAAAGCTTGCATTCAAAACTCCAGGCAAAGGAGAATGAGACTGTCTTGCTTTTGCAACTAATTGTCTTGGCTGGCACTCATACAGAATGTATGAAACTGCCTTATACTTTCTCTAGCTTGGCTAGCAAAATTTTGCTAAGGTCTCTGATAAAAGGGTTTTTCCAGCCTAGCTACTGAATATCCTTTCACCAGAGATGCCTTATACATAATGTAGGCCCTTATGAATTTGAAGAAAAAAGCAAAAGAGCTTGCATTTTGCCACTGAGCTGCCTCTTGAGGGTAAAGTCTCTATTATACCCTTGTTTACTCATATGTACAGCCTTCTATGTTAGGTTGGGAGACTCGCGCCCTTTCCACTGTAGCCTCCCATCCTGGCATGGGGACGGGAGAGGAGTGGGACCGCAATGACATTTTTGCATGATGTTGTCACAGTCCCGCTCCTCTCTTGCCCCAGGCAGCATGATCATGGATTAAATCATTGATGGGTTTTCCCCATCAATGACCCATGATCGCACCACATCCTGCACCTACCTGTCCTGTGGAAGTCCTGGAAACATAATAGAGACACTTCCTGCCCTAGCACAGCCTGGGAAAGTACTCAGCTACACTGTAGAAGGAAGTGGCATGTCCATCACGCTCCCTTCCACAGGAAGTTGGTCCCATGCAGAGGGAAGCGCTCCCATCACACTCCTTTCCTGGCAGAGCTGCTGCTGGGATCACCACTGGAAGGCCATGCAAGGAGTTAGAGTGTGGAAAGGCTTCTCCATGCTAAGTAGCAGGCTTGAAGGCACCCATAAACTGGCCAAGTTCACATAGGAGAATATGTTTTCCAGCTTCAAACTTAATGAACCAGATCATGAAACTAAATCTATTTCTGGAGAGAATGAAAGCTTAAAAGAAGGTATTGCATAGGATGTTCATAAAGTCTCCCACTCATGTTATGAAACTGAAAAGTAGCATCGGATGCTGCATTTATGAACAGAGGAACAGCTGGTAGATGACAGGGAGGGTTGCTTAAGCCTCTTCCTTCTTGCCAGCTTTATTTTTGAAAAAACTGGCCTCCCAGACTACTTCTCCACCTACAGACTCTTAGGAACTTTTCCTCTGTGAGGAAGAAGAAACTTGGCAAGAGATATTGCTAGCGGATGAAGAATGAAAAAGGGAAAAGAAGTAATTCTTCACTAATTATTTTCCTAAAGGAATCAGTGACCAATTTTAGCCATTTTCTTCCCATTGCAATAAAGTCTTCAAAAACCACACAGTTTTTGAAGTCTCTTTGCAATTCTGCATTAAATTTACATGTAGTTGTTCGGTACAAGAAACAGCACATTCTGCACAGGAAATTGCATTTTCAGCACATGTGAATTTTTCACATGGCCATTTCCACACAAACCTGTTATAATGCTATTATTCCACTTTCAATATCCAATGGAATCCTGGGGTTTGCAGTTTAGGGAGGGGCCTTTGAGGGAATAATAGTGCTATAACAGTCTAGCATGGAAATAGCCAATAAGTCCCAAATTACAATATTTTCTGTTCAGGAACAGCTTTTCATAATAGTTCTGTATAGAAATATTGTTTTCTTCACAAAAATTGCTGTTTTTGTGCAAAAAGAACCTCATGTGAATTTTGCAAGGAATAAGTCCTGAATTCCCAAGATTTTCATCCATCCAGTATTCTTCTCATCAGAGTTTCTTCACACTCAGAAAGCATATCCAAATATATTTGAATATTCTTCCGATCGCTGTTGAATACTATCCCTCTCCACTCAAACTGTGGCTAATTGTCAATAAAAGTTGAATGTCGCCTTGTCCACCATGGCTCTAAATCTGAATAAATTCTAAAAGTGAATGAACAACTACAATACTCAGGACTCTATTACTATAAATACTAAACTTTAGCCCTTCTTTTGACACATCTGAAGAACAGAAGGAAGGAAGGAACAGAAGGAAGCTAATTCATTTATAACATCTAGGTTTAGACACTCCCTTACGCATCTCTGGGTTCAAACTTTTTAACAGAAGAAAATGTTGTCTGATTCCTCTGCCTGAGTCACTTGAAAGCCATGCTACTCAGTAAGGGAAAAAATTGCCATTCTTCTGATAAGTCTTTGCATATAAATTTCTTCAGCACTCTAGTTCTTCATCACAGCCACCCAACTGTAGTGTACAATTCTCTGATTGAGAGGTAATGTGAGGATATTTGTAAAAGTGCTGAAAACAGTTCATTGGCTTCAAAACAGTTTAAAGGCACAAGTGTTCTCAGCATTGTCCCAGTTTACTTAATTAGGGATTGCTTTTATTAAGCTTCGGTTAATTATGTGACGGCATACAATTTAGAGGAAGTGACTTGCATCAAAACAACACAAACAACTTCTGTGAAAGCAGTGAACTTTTCAAAGGGCTTTTGAAATATGGCTTAGTGGTTAGTCAATCATATACTTCTAAGGGCACCCCCCAGAGCTATGTTTTTTATTAATTAACCTGAAATGGTGTGAGCAGAAATCAAGTCTAAGCACTGAGCTATTGCTGCAAAGTCTGAACACAAAGTACAAAACACTTCTCAGATAAATTCACACTCACTACTACGACTTAATTTGCAAAATAATTTTAAACCTGATGAAGGTCATTAGCTGCATTTCTGATTTTAATTGACTCAACAAACAGGTTTTAAAGAAGTAAGCAGCTAGTGGAAAGTATCCACTAACTCTATGCTGTGTATATCACCCACTAACAAAGAAAAAGTTTGCTGTTTGGAGGGAAATAAAATTGGGGGAAATAAAATTCACGGAGACAGTAAAGCAACACCTATGTTATACTAACTAGTAGACATAATAATGCAATGGACACAAAGTTGTTCTATTATAACCAAAGGGCAAGCTTTATATTCCCTGACCTTTGAAACCAGAAAATTGTGTGATAAAATATCTCCTGGACTGTACCATCTTATGGACTGTCCCTTATGAATCTGCCAAGTCAGCTTATACAATATCAGCACAGTGACCCACATTTTAGTCATCAATTTTTTTGTTAGTCATATAGTTCATGTACAAGCCATTGGTTGAAATCTTCTTAGTGAAGTTCAAGGGAAGAATTTGGCAGACATCTTATCTGACCTCACCTCGTTATCAAGAAAATGGATGGTGTATTAAATTAGTCTCATCTACTACTACTACTACAATGACTACTACTGCTACTACTACTACTACCTACCACCACCACCACCACCACCTTCATTTTTTCTTTTTACTTCTCTTCTTCTCTCGGTCCCATTAATCTTTACTGTGAAGCTACAGTTTGTTATTCCTTGTTCGCTCAGTGGCCTCACGCTCTTCACGACACAATCAAGTAGCAATCAGTCTCATTTTGCATTAGCTTTTTGGCACCACTTTCCTGGCAGATGTGATTTCAAATACGAACGGTAGCAGAAAAAATGCCTTTATGGCTCTCAGCAGACCACTTACAGCAGGCAGCTGCATAAACTGGTGATATTCATTTGGTATAACTCACAGACATTTTGCCCTTCACACCATGAAAAACTGTTGCACTTGCATTTTGCTTCCTTGATTGGTTCCAGTCTCAATATTTTCCCTAATCCTTTTTGTCTACAATGCTAATAAAAGGGACTTTGCAGCTTGTATATGAATCAGTCAAACCCTTTGCTTTTCAGGCCATACATACTTCCAAGCCACATAACCAGGACTTTAACTTTTAATGTAATAAAATAATATGTATCTGAAAAACAAAGTGCACATTGAAACAAGAAGATGAAGGGGCTTGCAGTGCCTACGAGTTGGCCTCTTAACATGTGCCTGTGTTTCCTAACAGGTCTCATTCCTGCTTTCCTACTCCTACCAGTGCATTCCTACAGCCAGACAGTAAATACCAAAGCCACAATCCAACATAGAGTTCAGTACATCTAAGCCTTCTGAAATCAGTAAAGTTGAAAGTTCTCTGTATTAGAATATGGCCCACAAGCCCAGTTGTTCCTATTGCAATGCTTCACAGGGCTTGCCCAGAGTGGCTTGGTCAATTTTTTGGATTGCCGGACTGGTAAATGAAAGAAATGGACCAGTCTGTGAAGTTCCCTTACTGTCGTTTGATAAGACATGCTCATAACCACTCAGATCAGGCTGTTACAGTTAAGAAACAGCAAGGGGGAAAAAATCCATGCATGAATTATTGCAGACAACATGAATGCAAATTTTATACATATGGCTTAATTCCAGCATAATGCTCTCAATGAAAATCCCTCCTATCCCAGATTATACATTTTCACAAATGGTCATACAAATCAGTTGTGTGAGAGTTTGCATTACCTTTTGCACCATGGGTTGTGAAATTGTTTTGTGAAACTGCTTATACAAATGTAAAGGATACACCTTTTGCTAACTGAAAAACAACAACAACAACAACAACACTAATGCAGGGTCTGGGATTTAATTGGCTATAGGCCACTGTCACTGCTAGTCTCCAGGGAAACTTGCTTGATGGTTTTGCATTATACTGCATTAGGACCTGTTGTAGTCTTTATATGCAATCATACCAAACAAATTAGTAAACAGGTCAACAAAGGTACTTCATTAAAACACCATACAGTAAATTTTCCTGTTTTTCAAAAGTGAAACTGGGTCTAATTCACATAAGGGTTGGAATGGTGAAACGACCACTCCTTCAGTCACAAACAACAAGAATTATTATCCAATGTTCAATTTTTTTTCTAACTTCCAGTTCAATGACCTGCCAATTCCTATCATCCTGTGCAGCACACTTTTCACAAAGAAAACCGATCATAATACTGCAGGAGGTGGTTCAGTGTGCAGCATACACATAAGTTTAGTAGCTTGTTGAACTATGGCTGCTTGTGTCTGTGTTTATTTATTAACAGTACCGTTTTTGACAACTTTTATTCCTTCCAAGTTCCGGAGCCACTCCAAATGATTAATAGACTTTATCATTTTCTACCTGCTGGGTGGATTAGTAGAAAATCTTTCCTGCAAGATTTGAGCCAAGTAACCATGGCTACATTTCAAAACAGGGCTGCAATCTCTAGTCATTTCCAAAATAGCAGAAAAAGTTTCTCTGGTAATAATTTTGAAGCTAAATTACTTGAGAGGTATAGTTTGTATAATTAAATTTCTGGCCAGGCCCTTGATTTCAATCAGAGACAGACTTTCCTGTTCCTTGAGAACACTTTTTGTGTTGTATTTTACAATGCATTTCCTTCTTTATACTCTTAAACCCTGTCCCTAGTTTCTGATAAAACTAATGCAATATAAAGACATGCGCCTCATAACTAGAAAAAAAGTACTCTTTCCAATGAATATAATTTTGCTTCATACTCCAATTTAATATGTTTAGAAGTTCAGGGTTTTTTTTTAAAGAAACACAATTCAGCTACCTGTGCTCCCACTGAAATATAATTTTATATTGACTCAGATTTTTTTAAAAAAAAAATAGGGCTTTATTTGGAATACATTTGTGTGAGATTATGTGTTTGCAGCAAGTATTTTTAAAAAAAATAGAAGGATGTCTTTTTTTAAGTGTGATAATGTGGCCATGATCACAATGTGGAATCCTTTTTTTGGCCCCATATCTGAAGCAATTGGTCTCACAGCACATATGCACATAACCCCTGTGTAAAAATCACCACTCCTGGGCTTGCACCTTTTTTCCATACAGCTTCCACCCTCAAACTCAGGGAACATAATTTGGAGGGTGTGGATTTTAACCATGTCTGACAGTGGGATTCAGCCAGCAGTTCAAGGAAAAGAAGCCAATATATCAGGTGCTGGTCCTGATGAAGGCAGAATTTGAGACCATGCCATCAGTTTCTGAGTTAATCTTGATCACCCACCCATGACTACATGGGTACAACATATTTTCTGCAATTTGTAGAGCTGGACCATGAGGGAAGAGTTTTTTCCTGCTCTGCATCTCTTTTCCTTCTTCCCACTGAGACTGAAATGTTGCTACTTTGTGCAGAGACTCCAAGAAGATCAAAACACTAAAATTTTGAATCAGGCTTGGACTTGGAATTCCTATGTACTCAAATAAGTCACACGGATATTTGCTTAACTCCTGCCTGCATATCTGCCATATCTGTACACACACACAGAGGGTTGCAGGGTTGGTATGCAGCTCATAGTTCTCTGCTGAATTCTCAGAGTGCAGGAGTGGCCAGTAAAAACAGCGCTATGTTCACCTTCTCGCAGTGCCCACAGAAATAGACTATGGCCATTTCTGCACTGCACTGTTATAATGCTATTATTCCACTTTCAACATCCTATGGAATCCTGGGGTTTCCAGTTTAGGGAGAGGCATCTTTGGCTTCAGTAAACTACAAATCACAGAATTCCAAAGGATGTTGAAAGTGGAATAACAGCACTATAATGGTATAGTGCAGAAATGGCCTATATCATGGTATAGCACTTACTGAACCATTCCATTTCAAATGAGAAACTCCACTAGGATGTGACAAACTTTTTACAGCTAAGAAGTGGAGAAAATACTCTGCCTCCATATTATCTTATAATGATAACAATCTCTAACAATACACAACCTTTTTACCACAACTCTGAAAGTTGGCGAAAATGCCCACCTCTTTCATGGTGGACACATAGACAGGTCAAACTGGGAAGCAATATTATTTGTTCTAGCATCACACAACATGCTAGCAATGAAACATTTCAACAGACAGAAAGAGTAATGGTGGTAAATAAACTAACCTGCGGTAAAATTCAGCAACATCCAGAATCCTCAAAACAGTGATACCTTCAGCAGTCCAACCAAAAATGCACAAAATACACCATGCAAGCTTTTGAAGCTCCACTGCTTGGAGCTTGGTGCAACAGAAAACTCTGATATGTAAAGTGATGAAAAGTCATTTTTCCATGGAAAAATAAGTAAATAATGATAACATTCTCTTTTTATTGAAATTATAAGCAGTACCTCACTATCATTTTAAAGAAAATATAGCAACTAAGGAATATCTGCTTGTAGATGATAAGAATGTTTGCAGATGATAAGATAAAAAAATATGTCAGAGAATCTTAAAGGCTTTGTTTCTAAGAGTCTTGAATTCTTTTTCTCCCTGCTTTTTAAGCTAACAAAAAAATGTACCTTGATATATCATGCCTTAAAAATAAAATATTTTCTAGCTGTCAAAAAGGACAGGATGTAAGCTTAAACCTTTGATTCTAGCCAACGTCAACGTTACAGAGAACTAATGATAGTAAACTAATAGAACCAGCTCTTGTGAGATTCAAAATAGCACTATTTAGTATATTGCATAAGGTACTGCATTTATCTGGAAAAGGATAATTTACCCCCCAGAAGCTAACAAAAAGGGAAAGAAAGCGAGGAAAGGAAATGGTAATAAAACATGGAGACGGAGAGAAATACCTACATCAAATTACCATTTATTTGGGGGGAAATGGGATTTTGTCAGAGTTGGCTTTTATAATCAATTTACTCATTTACAGTGTTACACTGTAGACACACACACACACACATTCTGTCTGTCTCTCTCTATACACACACACTCTCAATCTTTTATATTGTGTAAAGGTTTGCATATATATATATACACACACACACACACACAGATATATAATATAAAAGTGCAGATTTCTTTCATCAGGTGCCAATATGGCCTAAGCTGCATATTATAGAGCATATTATAAAGATTTTCTTTTGTTTGCAACAGTGAAAAAAAGAAATTGAATCTTCACAGCATCATCTATTAATGTGTGCACAACTTCTCTCTGGTAGGAGTTTAATATTTTTAATGTCTCTCGTCAAATTCTGAAGTTTTTAACCAATCTGAAGTGGGGACCTCTTAACTGGATTAAATTGATTAAACTGGATTAAATTGACCTGTCACTGTAGTTTCCCATGATCCCTATACTTTTTAGGATTGATGGGATCTGTAGTCAACAGCACCTGGACGGCCATACTTCTTATACTAGAGATTGCACTACAACCATATCTGCTATTATTTTATTTATTATTTATTTCATTTATATGCCTCCCTTCTCCTGGAGTGGAACCCAAGATGTGTGAAAGCCTCTTCTATGTGAATTTTCCAGAATCTCTGTGTGTGTTCTATTTGATCAATCCAAAACTATGTGACAACACAGATTTATTTAGTACCGGTAATTTGTAGATTATTACATCAGCTATATATTTCCTTTTGGTTTTAGCATCTTTCTAAGGCAGCCAAGAGGAAAAAGCTGCCGGAGTAATATGGCTAGGAAAAATAGTAATACAACAGCCTTTTTACATATAGTACATGGCATTTTACCTGACAAGTACCCTGACTTGAGAAAGTCACTATGTATATGGCACAGGGTTCATACACATATGCATGAGGGCCCTTTTCCCACTTGTGTTATGTTATTAACGGATACAGATATTCTTCTGTGTCACTCCTGACACCATCTTGGGTTAATATATGTAATTACTTCCAGAAAAAAGACAGATTTGTTGAAGAGCCAAGACCAGCTCAGTAATATCTGTAACTTTCTTCTAAGTAATGATATACCTTACACTTGCTTGCTTAAGGAACTAATAGGAGAACATCTATGCTGTAGGGACAGGGAAATCATTTTTGTCATTTTTGCATTCATAATTCTATTTCCCTATGATTATCTTTTTTTTCATCATCTGAAACGAAATAATTTATTTGTGAATTAAATGCAAATTTTGAGATGTTTAAACTGGTGACCATACTGTGTTGTAACATTTGGAAAAGTCAATCCATTCTTTTGAAAGTTCATGTCAGATGACTAAATACCAAGTTCTTCAGACATACTTACCATCTTGTAAAATCGTAAGATGGGTAAAAACTTTACATAGACCACCCTGGGCCTATGAGAACTTTATCCGAAATAGTGTGAGGCAATGTCAGTGGACTGATAACTCTTCTCTGGACTGAAGCCAGAGCAGATTCAGTCCCCAAAGTGCTGTATCTATTTAGAGGATAAGATTCAGCATTTTGAATAGCTCTTTTGAAGTTTAGACTAAAGCCCAGAATAGACCCACTGCCCCAGTTACATCAGAGTCACTAATCACCACTGGCATTAGAGTATGTTTTGAGTGGTTCGGATTAGGGATGTGCTGTGTTAAATTATTCATTCTCATAAGGAATAACATATACTTTAATCAATTTTCTCCTCACCGCCAGACATCTTCTAAAACTATGTGGTCACTGAAGAAGTATTGTAGAGGAGTAGAAAGTCTCAAGCAGTAGTGTGTGTGTGTGTGTGTGTGTGAAATACACATCACTAAGGTTGGTGGAAGCCAGGTGAGGACTGGAAAGATCTTAGACCTCTTGGCTCCCCCTATCCCCATCCCCTGTGTGACATCAAGAAGGCTGGGAGAAGCCAGATGAAGATCAAGAAGACTACAAAGTTGAATGATCCACTCTTGGCTTCTTTCTATCTTCCCCCTCATGTGACAAGGGAGAATTGGGCTATAGCTTTGCCACTGGTGATCTGATAGCTGCTTCCCAATGATTCAGATGCCATCACTGTATATTAGTTACTGAAACACAGCCTATGAAAACCCTTATCACTGGACTGTCCTCCTAGCTTGTAGGGGGGGGGGGTCAGGAAATATGTGAGTCATGCAGGCAAGAATGGTCCTTGAGTTTATTCACAGATGGTGGGGGTGAAAGAAAGGGCTTGAGGTGATTGGGGTTTTCAGACATCCCAAAAGCCCCTTCTTCATTCTTCCTCTTGAGTATTTGAATATTCTTTCCATCAGCTACTGTTACATTATTATGTGTATACAAGAGTTACTCAATGCCAGTGCAAATCACAGGAAGGTGCATTGTGGCACTACTTGCATTTGTGGTCACTGTGGACAACAATCAGTGTCTACTGATCATCCCATTCCCCAACTGCTGTTCAATACTGAGGGGGGCCATGATGTGCATCTTCACACAGGCTCCTCCTGTCCACCCATGCCTCAAACCTTCAATTTTCACTGAGATTTTCCCCATCTTCCAGAGCTGTAATTGGTAAAGAAAAATGGACTGGCATTTTCTCACTGTGCTACACTGTTTTTTGAAATCCTGGCTAATAGATTGTAAATGGTCTGTATAACATGTGGTACATTGCCCTCTGATGACCAGTACAAGCACACAATGAGTGGTTCAGTCTTGGGTCCTTTTGAGACATGCAGTGATACCATAAACAAGTTTCTACTCAAAACCCATGGATACATGAAAGATGAGTTGCAGGAAGAGGTAAAGAGGAAAGGATTCCTTATGGTATTGTTGTTTTCTGCCTTCATGTTGGTTCCAACTTATGGTGACACTGAAGTGAAATTATCATGGGGGTTTCTTTGGCAAGATTTGTTCAGAGGGGGTTTGCCATTGCTTTCCTCTGACTCTGAAGTGTGTGATTTGCCCAAGGCCACGCACTGGGTTCCCATGATCATTCAAGAATTTGAATTCTTGTCTCTCAGTGTCCTAGTCCAACATTCAAACTAGTACACACAACATTGGCTCTCCCTCCTTGTGCTGCTGGACAATCAATTTGGTCATTACAGTTTTGGATTAGTTTACATCTAGTTGAAAATTGTCCATCAGTACTGGAAAATATCACAGCTTGGAAAGGTTATTTTTAGATTACAATTCCCAGGATCCCCTAGACAGCATGTCTGGGATTTGCAATTAAAAAATGACATTTCCAAGCTCTAGAAAAGACTAAGGTGTTTTTCTTACATGACGATACTATAGTGATTTGTTTCATTTACACATAATAAAGACAAGCAGGAAAAGCATCTAAATATTCTTTTGAGAATGTACAAAACCAACATGAGCATAAATATTTTACAAAGTGCAAACAAATCTGATATCAAAAAGTTGGAAGAAACTACAAGGGCCATCTCGTCTAACTGCCTACCATGCAGAAAGACACAGCCAAGAGATATGTAAAACAGCTCTTCAAGTCTTTCATTCTTGAAATAGTGTTTGTGTAAGAAACAGCAATATCTCAATCTTTTCAGAAAGGTGTCAGAAATACGATGGTCACTATACTTCAGTATTCCCTTCTTCTGATGCTGCTGCAGCCTCCTGCTTCTGAGTGGAGTTTAGAACTTCTGACAAGAAAAATCTGACAGTTTCTCCTACAGTTCATACCAGTTCTTTAGCCTTCTTATTCAAGATATGAAGAAATTTGTAAATTTTGGTCCGTTCTTCAAAAACGTTTGGACAGTCAAATCCAGGAAGTAACAGCTGTTTCCAGTGGGCAAATGAGCATACTGTACCTGCCTTCCATATAATTGTTGTCATTTATGTATTTATTTAGTATTTCACTTTTCCTCCAAATGGAACCAAAATGGAATTCATACAGATGTTAAAGATGAGGAAACAACTCAGAGAGAAAACAACGCTAATAAAGCATTTGCATGGTTGAATCCCTTTGCATTCAACTTTTAAGACTTTTAAGACTAAGCAGTCAAATCCCTTTCAAAGAGACAAATATGAAAGGTTTTGTTTCACCCATATTTTATAGGGGAAAAGTCCCAAAGTCACCCAGTTAGTTTCAACGGCCCAGTTGAGATCTGAACCATGGTCTCCCAAAGTCCTAGTCTGGCACTAAAACCACTGGCTTTCTGAAAATAACGTAAAATCAGATAATTGGCTAGTCTATTTTTCTTATTACAGAGATTACACAGGTCAAACTAGATTCAATGTGAAACCACCTCTTTAAATTCCATGCCTTTGATTCCTCCTCCTTAATATAAACAGTGGCAGTCATTCTGGGCTGCAATCCAGATGAAGACTGTTATCAGGAGCAGGTTAAACTTCTTCCCCACTGCTGACGTTTTCCAGGAAGAAGTTGTTCCCCTGGAACTACTGTCCATAGGAACAGCAAATTCATGAATGATTTTCTGCAGCAGAACAGTGGGTAAAGTATCTGAACATTTTGTACTTCCAATGTGAGCCCAGTCATTCTAATAAAAGAGGTGGAGGATTCCAAGCACAAAGACAGCGTGAACACTATATCTACTTTGAGCATCAGTGACTCAAAATTCTTTTGGCTTTCTCTAGTTCATGGTCTACACAAAAAATACAAGGGACAACAAAAACAAATGGATCACCTCATACTACATATTCCAGTCACAGATAGATAATTATCCATATATGGCTACAAGTGTGAAAGACCTGTGAAAGATAATCCATTTTCATTCATGTCCCTTGATTATATTTCAGACTGAGAAGTTTTTCAATACAGGCAGCTCAGGGAATCAGTAGTAATTAAAGAATTATTCCTATGATGATTGAAATTACCTCTATTTGGCTCAAAATTCATTCTATTTCATTTTTAATGATATTTCTAATTCAAAGACCTTAGGGTGACATATCTAGTTTCTTCCCTTTCTCTCCACTTAATACTGTTAACAACCCTTGAAAGACAGCAAGTTGACTTAGAGGGAATTAAGTCCAACATTTTAGTCACAGCTCACACTTGCTTTCTTCAGATAAAAGGGTTAGGGATGGTAAGATATACATAAAATTTTCATACTTTCGGTCTCCCAGTATTTAGCTTATGTCACATAGTCAGTAACTCTCTTCATCTCTGACCAGATATAGATGTCATTGAGTAGTTTTCTAGAAAACTTAGTCTACTGCCCTATGGTTTGAGCATGTGTGTGTGTGCCTGTGCACGTCAAATATACTCATATGTTACCTGTAGTGGCAGTAGTGGTGTAGCCTATGGGCCCGCCTGCTGCTAATATATGACCCCTGCATGCTTTCCAAGAGCCACTATGCAACTCTTCAAGTTTAGGCATCTGGTTTCATGGAAAAAGAAGAAACCAATTTTTGGCAATGGAGAAGGAAGAAACCTGTTGAGGCAAAAGCTGAAGTCCACAAACTGCAGGAACAAGAGAGAGAGAAAGAGAGTGCATGACCCAATTAGTTTATTCAGAACTGCTGTCATGCTGGTGTGGTGACATCAAATTGTCATTGCCTTAAAACAAAATATCTTCTGGTACCTTAAAGATTTACAGATTTATTGAGGGCTCAGCTATTATGGGCTAGAGTCCATTTCAGTATGCAAAGTGTTACCCTCCTTTTTCTCCCTTGACAAGGAAGAGATAGCAGGCAAATAATGGAAGCAGCTGGGCAACACAGATATGTCTAAGCAAGATTCAGAGATAAGATTGAGATAGTGACCATTCACAATAGCAGTAAATTGTGATAGCATGCCTGGCCTTGCTGTGCTAATTGTAACACTTGCACAGGGAGAGAAATCTTTGGTTTTGATTACATTAATAGATTCAGATCTCATTTGTTCAAATTCTGCAATGCTACCAATTCCCAACAGCTGAAAACAATTCCTCACTGTTCTTTGTAGCACCTTTCCCAACACACATTCACTTGAGGTTAAAGCCCTACCAGTTCCCTTCATTATTAGTCACATAGGTTGGGGAGGGGGAACTCCCTGCCTACAATTTCAGAAGAGAATGTTAGAAGCTGTGTTATATGATGAGGCATACTAGAGAGGCAAATTAGTAAAATAAAGAAGCACAGCACATAACAAGTATCGGGCATAGGAGTAAATATGTATATACAACATCCTGTTGATTTCATAGCTCTTTAAATTGTAAATTTACTGTATGCATAAGTACACTAAGTTTAGAAACTCTAAGATGACATGTTGAAGAGATGTCATTCTTTTCTACCATATAAAGAAGCTTTTGGAACAAGCATCACTTATGGTTCTGTATAAAAGAATTTTAATTTAAACACGATTCTGAGTTTAAAAACAAAGGATGTTTGCTTACTTGTAAGTATGGGTGAGTACTTTTGAGAATGATATTTAAAGTGATTATTTTAGTAATGCACTTGTCTTGTGCTTCCAAAAAGGAAATTGTTTCCTGTGGTGTTCTTAAAACCATTTTTAAACCAAGATTTTAAATGTTGCAAAATACAGATATCCATTTTTATTAATGGAGGTATGCCAAGTTCTGTATAAAAAAACCCTGCAGGCAATACCGTTAATAGTTTGCCTTGGAGAAGGAAGAATAACCCTTTTAAATTCTTCCTTAGGTCCACAAGAGCAACTTTCAGATGTTGTTTCTACCATCACCACTCATACTGGCTAGTGTCCCAGCGGTCTAAAACCACTGTACTGAAAGGTTTACTTTCTATTTCTTTTTTCAGTGATATATGGTATTACATCACACATTTCTCCCCAGAAGATTGCAATTTTTCTACGCAATCAGTGGAGGACTGCACAGTTTAAGACAATACTAAACAATTATGAAAGGACTGCTTTCATTTCTTATGGATCAAATATAGCATCCTACCACAAAGAATTTGTGTCACTTCTATATTTTTAGATGCAGACACTGTTCCAGAAAATTCACAGTGCATTAATAACACAGTACAGAAACATACATAAAATTGTAGCTTCTGATCCCAAACATACATCATTTCATGTAAGACATGAGGTTACAGGAAGACAAAAACTATATGCAAGACAAATGGAATTTTATTGATATATTGTCATTAGTGTTCATGGAACATTACAAGATAAATGGGCCTTTAAAGGGTGCCATAAGCAAAAGACAATCTCCTACGATCAACATTTAGGCAGGTGGGAATGGGTAGAATCATTAAAGAGAAGTGGAGATTCACTGTCAGCTGAGGGTGACAGAGCTGATGGAGCAAAGTTTATGAGACCTCACCAGCTTAGAACCTTGTCCCAAAGTCAGCACAACCTGCCATGTCTATCAGATGCCTCTGAGGTCCTGTGAAGGGCTGCCTGTAGGTTAACTAAAATGCTAGTGAGATGGGAGAGGAAGGAAGAAATATCTTGTACAATGATCATAAACTAGCCTGACTAGATAGCTTCCCAGGATACTTGTTTGCTAATATGGAGGATAAGGGACCTTGTGTAACACCATCATCATTTACTGCACAATTTCACAGCAGTTTGAGAAAAACTCACTCTACTGTAACAGTGATTACTGGCCATGATCTCTGCATCTGTTTTCCTTGTTAAATCCTGAGAAATTTACATTTCATTGCTGCATCCAGACTAGTAAACAACACAAATGGAAGACAAATCAGTTTCTCACATTTCCCCCCTTTCAGTACAAATTATCCTGTAGCCTTTTCCAGCCACTTCATAAACCAGAACACATGGATTTTATTTTGATTATTGTACACGATGGCTGACTTTTTTAAATGTGTGTGAAAGGGAGGAGAAAAACCCACTGTTGCCAAGAAGAGATGCCTTTCAACCTGGGAATTCACGTCTGACTATGAGACATCAGCACCTAGCAGAAAATGTAAAATAAAGCAGACAAAATGTATACTCCAAAATATCTAAACATGGATTTTCAGTGTTTCACATTGCCTTTCTTCACCATTTCCTCCCAATGAGATGAAGCAGCACGGAAGGCTGGAAAACCCTAGCTTAATTATCCCCATCAGTCTCTGAGACAAGACACTTAAGAGTTTTAGCTGCTGTAAACACTGATAAGGAATCTGCTGAAAAGCTGTTTGTGTGTGCGGAGAAGGGGGAACATAATGGGCACACCTATTAATCATTAGCACAGTACTGTAGACACATTGCTATTGCACAGACAAGATACGTGTCCTCGTATCCTGGTCATCATAACTACACAGAGTGTATGTTGAGAACATGCAGATAATCAAGGGAATGCCTGGTGAAACTCAACACACTTTCACACAACAGCAACTATACCCATGCAGTATATAATACCCACAAAGTAACTGTATCCACACTGGTAGAATTCAAAGACATAGCTGTTTTAATCTGGATCAGTAGGGAAAAAGATCTTGTAGCACCTTTGAGACTAACTGAGATGGGATGGGATCGGGACCTGAACGCTCCCCACCACACACGGTTGGCTGCTGGCAGATGGGTAGTGTTTGGAACACACTCCTTCCTTCCACAGTACAGCCGGCCTCTTCCTGTGCAGTACTGTGGAAGGATAGCGGTTCCACCCTTCTCACGTGCCCACAGCTGATGGGATTGTTGTATGAAGGGAGGTCATTACTGGACTCCCCCCCCCCGCAATAATGGTATACAGCATGATCACAACAGCTGAGGAAGTGAATGCAGCGGGACTGCAAGGATGTCATGCAATGGCATGTGTCGTAGACTGACAGCAATGTGTCCCCATGCCAATGTGTCCTCCAAACAATCTTAATTAAGTGGAGACTAATGCCCAAAGGGGGATTATTACCATATGGGCACATAGACTGCAGAAAGAGATAGAGAATGAGGACAATCTCCAAAGGCAAAAGAAATGGTAAATATGCATCTTAAAGAAAAGAATTTCCAAAGAAAATGGGAAGACAACAAAGATGTACAAAAATGAAGTAGCTATATAGCACAGTTAGTGTAGCCAGCCTAGTTACAAGTCTCTAACAATGACCCATTTTATAATTAAGAAGTAAAAATAGTCCTGCCTCCAAGTAGTTTACAATATAAAACAGATAATAGGGAAGGTACAGAAGGTAAAACAAGACTAGGAAGGAAATATCATGAGCATATATAACTTACATATTTTGGTTCGGTTCAGATGTATAAACTAAGCCATGGTTTACCTTTATGAGTAAGCAGACAACAATTTTAACTCCTAACTTTCCCTTCTCCTTTTTGCATCTGGGATGATATCTAACAATTTATTACATACATACATTACAGTCAGACCTCCACATCTGTGGGTTTCACTTTTGTGGATTTGATTATTCATTGATTATTTACTGTCATGTCTAATGCCTCCCTAGGCTATGTTTAATAGGGACTGCAAGCCTCATGAGACTGAGATACTGCAAACGAGGCTTGTAAATTCCTATTAAAAATGGTGTGGGACAGCGGTGAGGGTGGCAGTAAGCCCCACCAGCCACTCACTTCTGCCTTGTGAAGGAACCCTGGTGCCTCAAAGGAATGCATGGTAGGTTGAATACGGTGATCATACTTTTTTGGTTTGTTAAATATGATTTTGGAGAGTCTAGAGTTATTCATGGTTTTTCCACTTCCATGGGGGTCCTGTGCCCCTAACCCTAGCAAATGTGGAGGGATGACTGTAATTATCATAACATTCAAAATTTTAACCTAATTTTAAGTTGAGTGAATAAAACAACAATAACGTAAAATTTCTGGTCATTGCATGTAACAAATCATAGTTTTCTGCTAGATATGTATGATTACAGAAAACTGCAGCTTGTTCTAACAGTTATTCCAAACAAATCAGGATCAAACTATTTTTTTACACCTCTGTTTGTTAACCAGCCACAGTTTATTTAAGCTAGAGCTGAGTGTACATGGCAATGATGCCAAATGGCATCAAAATGACCAAAACTTTGAATGTCAGCCTCCTCTTCACAAGACAAGAGGAAAGAAGAGGAGAAGTGGGTGAGGCCAAAACTCACATAACATACTGTGAAGCTGCTGTACTGTAGTATTTAGAAATTATTAGGATATAAAAGCTCCAAAGCTAGGGGCGTTGGTGGAGAATGAGAACCTAAGTTTTCTGCTGTGGCTAGGAGCACCTTGTGAGCAAAGTGCCCCTTTGAGCTCCCTGAATCCCATGAAAAACTGCTATGGAGAATTTGGAAGACTCCCTGAAACAATCAGGAAACAGGCCATAGAAGGAGGGAAATTTCAATAGGTGGCTTCAGAAGAGCAAAACTCCAGAAGTACGCAAGTCACATTTCCTTTGTATAGTTTACAGAATACATAGGGGAAAATAAGATATCTGCTGCATTTTCTACAACACTTTTTTCTAAGTACAAGTTCATTCCCTTCCATTTCTGTATCAGTTTGTGAATTTTGTCCAATTCCAACAAGAACATATACCATTTTTGCCGGCGTATAAGACGCACTCCATTTATACACTGACAAATACTATTTGCTGGTGTATAAGACACACTGGTGTATAAGATGCATCCCATTTTCAAACAGTATTTTTCAGGGGGGAAAAGTGAATTTTATATGCCAGGAAGTACAGTATATGCGCTTCTTTGTAGACTTTTTTTTTTTTAACAAAACCTTGGCCATGATGCACTGGTGGTATTTGTGTATAGTTGCTAATATATGCAATTTTTGCAAGTACCTTTCCCCATTAGATGCCTTAAGTTACTGTAAGTTACACAACAACATTCTTTTTTAAAAAATGGAAGAAATGCATTACAAAGTTCAGAGAAGCAGGAAAACCTGTGGTTATTGTGGACCAGTTTATTTATAGTCTGAAAACTGAATTGGGAAAGTTTTTATTAAATTGTGAACCGAACAAATTTTGTCCTGATTCACACTCATAGACAGGGCCTATCTTCAGAATAATTAACACAGCAATCACAAGACATAAAATCTCATGCAATCACAATCCATTTTGGCTTCCAAAAATGGCCTGAAAGCATTAGAGGAAATCTAGATTAGTTTGACAGAACAGCGTACAATGGAAATGTGGAGAGGTGTAAAAAACTTTATCCTGTTTTGAGACTATCCAAGACAGCTGAAATGCTAGGAAATCAAGAGATTAAACATGCATATATGAAAAACGGAGGACAGAAAGACAGGGCAAAAACAAATGTTTCATTAATTTTTTTTTATTTTTTTTTAAATGCAGGTTTCTCAGAAGCTATAGAGGAGAAGAGTGCCACACAGGTCACATTTCAAGAAAATGAACACAGTCTTGGGAATAGTAAGAGAATTTGTTGGGTACCAGGTAATATAGTTCCGGTCTCTGCGTATGTGTCCACATTGCAAAGATGGAAAACAGGAAGCTGAACGTATAGGAATGAGAATGGGATCCTTGCCTCTTTGGGCCTTTCTGCCCTACACTATTATAGTGCTATTATTCCCCTTTCAGCATCCTGTGGAATTCCGGGGTTTGTAGTTTACTGAGGCCAAAGAGCTCTCTGGCTGAGGATTCTAAAGGCCCCTCCCTAAACTGCAAACCCCAGGATTCCAGTGGAGTAACAGCACTATAACAAGGTAGTGCAGAAAGGCCCATTGTCTTTTCTGTGTATAGAGATGTGAAAAATCTATCAGTCTCATTCTCATTGAATTTCTCAGTATCTCACTGCTCTATCCCAGCTCCATATCAAGTTATAAGACATTTCTTCCATTCCTGGATGGAAACTGGTGCATTTTTCTCTGCATTTCTCCCCAAAATGTGTACTTTCTGTATTAATTTTAATAACAGTGCATTTTGGACACATTTTTCTTTTATTACCCTAAGAATTAGGGTGGGCTTTGTGCAAATGTAAATGGAAATTCTGCTATCGATACAGAGTGAATCCACTCATTCTTGTTCCTATAAATATTTGAGTACTAGTGACATTGATATCATGGGCTTTGGGACAGTTGACAGTGACGTGTCTCTTTTTAAATTGTGTTTTATATGTGCACTGAAGATCATCTAAGTCAGGGCTTTCCAAACGGTGTGCCGTGACACATCACTGTGTTGCCTGAAGTGTATAGGTGTGTCACCTACAATCTTGGAAATATATGTTATTTATAAATCATATATTTTTAAAAATATATGAAAGGTTCTCATGAGATATGTTGTGTCCCCATACATTTTGTTATTACAATTACAATTTATGGATATATCTTATAAAGGGTTAGTTTAACGTCCCGTTTGCTAGTAAAACTGAATTACTATCTCTCAAAATGATGCATGTCTAAAAAGTGTGTCACCATCATGAAATGTTTGGAAGCTCCGATCTAAGTCATGAAAAGCCACAACAAAGAGTTTAAAAAGAAAACTATGTCTATGTGTGATACTTGCATGCATCTCATCCTAGGGGTTTCTTGGCAAGATTTATTCAGCAGAGTTTGCCACTGACTTCCTCTAAGGCTCAGGACAATGTGACTTGCCCAAGGTCACCCAGTGGATTTCCATGGCTGAGCAGAGACTCAAACTCTGGTGTTCTGGAGCAACAGAGCAACACTTAAACCACTGCACCATGCTCGCTCTCTACAGATTGCATTACTGATTTGAAAACAATTCCATGTTATTAATGGCCTTTTAAAGATTTTATGTGCTTCTTTGCAGGCTTTTTCATTTTATTGTTTCCAAACATATTATTAGCTTAGAACGATTCTGTAAATCCACACTACTGTTCAAAGGAAGGATAAAACTTTCTTTCAGATAAGCTGTCTTCACATAAATGAGGCTATGCCCAGAATGAATTCAGTCTCTGAGTGCTGAGTAGTTTTAAAATAATAGAAAGCCATGTACAGATCAAAAAGAGAACAGAATCTCACTCTCTGTCTTCCGTATAAGGCAATCACTGCACGAAAGGTTTAGATAGATAAATGAACCCATTCAAAATCAAAATTATCATCATTAATCATTTGTTTGGCAGTGCTAGCAATGCACCAGGCAATTTCCAGAAACACAAGAAGGAGCAGTATATACCCCCAGATATCAAACATATAGAACAGGTAGATATAAGTTGATGATGAAGGTGGAGGAAATAGGAATTCTCAGTTTGATACACAGCATTTCTTAATGCCACTTTTTTGGAGTCTTTATAGAAGCCATAAGTACAGAAGAAATCTTGATCACATTCAAAGTATTTTGAGCCCTTTTAAACTGATCAGCAAAGTACAGTTTCCATAGTCCAGCACTGCAAAAAGCCAGGGCACAAGTGAAACACAGGCTCTTCCCAGACGTGGGAGGGGGGAGCCCAAACACGCTACTCACCAGATTTTTCCTGCATCCGGGCAAGTCCGTCGCAACCAGGAGCAGCGCGAATTCGCCGCTCCACAGTTCTTTGGCATCCTAAATGGCGGCTTCCGGTTGGTGGAGGCTCTCCACCAACAGGAGAAGCTCAACAGATGAAAGCCCACCCGCGGAAGATCTGCAGGCACACACTTGTGTGTGCCTGCAAATCTGCTCCGGAGCCGGGTGACGGAGCGGCACAGGGTTGCATGCTCCGTGCTTTTTAAAAACCTCTAAAAAGAGGTTTTTAAAAACACGCGCCCAACCAGTTCCAGTCGCTCCTGCATGGACTGAGGTATGGAACTACAAAAAGTAGTTTGACCCAGTCCACTCCACGGGGCAGAAGACCTCCATCGGAGGTCGCTCTGCCCCGTTTTAATAGCCCGGTGCAGAAAGGGCCACAGTGTGGTCAAGATCTACAACAACATCTACAACCAGTGACTTATAAAATATTCCAAATTCCATAAAAATTGTGTGGTTTGAAATGTGAGGCACTGTCATATAGTTAAGCAGTTATTTCCACCTACCTGAAAACAAGACCTTCCCTACATTTTCAGAAATGTTACAGAAGAAAATAATGCAAAAATCTTGCATCATTTTACTGCCAACATCTTGGGTTTGGAGCAACATACAGAGAGGACATGTTCTTCTCCAGCTGTCTTGCCATATGAAGGAGTTAAGTACCACTCTTCATAAACCAATGAGTTTCATACTTTGTTCCCAATGACCTTCAGATTCCCTACAAGCTTAGCTTCTCTGAATGATACTTTGTCCACCACTACTATCTTTCCCTGCAAAATATCTCTCTGGGAGAGTGTTGGCTGTGTTCTAAGATAGTTCCAATCTACTAGCCAATGGCTGCCTGTCCCTGGCAAGTTTATGGGGGGAGGAATAACTGTAGCCAATGGGCATTGTGACAGACCCCCTCTCCAGGATGGCCCTGTGTTCCAATTCTTGGGTTTTCTATCACTCCTCTTGTCCCTATTCCCCTTAAGATCCCTCCATGAATCAGGTACATGAGCCTCAAAGTGATCCCTATGTGGACCAGTGGCTATGTTCAGTGGGTTCACTATGACAAGTGTGACCAAACTCTCTATCAAAACTTAACAGTAACAGCCAGATACAGTTGTAACAAAGAATAAACAAGTAGAAGTTTATTAATAAACAGTTAGATCACACAATAACCCCTTAACAATTTAATCATTCATAGCTTCCCCAAACACAATCCCATTCTTCCGCATGGCTGAATATCCTAACTCATACTACAGTTTTTTCTCTATCTCTAGGCCATCTTTCCACTATCTTTCTGCAATCCTTTCCCTAATCTCCAGGCCATCTTTTCCCTATCTGCCTTCTTTCAGAGACAAGCCTCATTTTGTCTCCTTTCTGCCCCATAGACTCCCCTTCAAAGCATTCCCTGAGCCATGGTTGAGACTGACACCAATCAGGCTTGCCTAGCTTCTCTCTTCACATGCACAAATATGCTATCAGTCCCCGGCATATTGAAAAAAAGTGTTCCAGCCACCTGCTATCAGATAGCTTGGGAAGCACTATTCTAAGATACACTCTGAAGCACACAAAGCAAGAATAGGCCTTAGAATCACACATGAACTGGAATGGCATTTTAAAATGAGATACCACCAGCACAGCACAGCACTTCTGCAGCAATCTTCTCAGGGTTTCTGGGTTTTCCTAGACATAAACAGTTTGAGAATGATTTCTGTAAAAATTATACCAAAGGTAGAATACACCCATGGTGAAGCCGCAGGAGTTCTGGTCACACGAACACTACTACTACAACATTTGCATTCAAGAATGGATGTAATAGAAAACTGAAGACCAAGAAACTGGGGGAGGGAAGCAGACTCTCAGTATAGGTGGTATAGTAGGACCCCTGTATCCGTGGGGGATTAGTTTCACCCCTCCCCGTGGAAACTGAAATCCACGGATAGTACTGAATGCCCTGTCCTGCCGCTGGCCCTGGGCCCAATCAGGCTTGGAGCCAACAACAAGATGTGGGAAAACAGTGAGGAGCATGATCCCATGCTCCCCATTGTTTTTTGACCTCCTGCCACCAGCCCCGGGCCCGATTGTGGCAGCAGCCAGTGGGAAAAAACAGCGGGGAGTGCAGAATCATGCTCCTCGCCACCTCCTGCCGCCCACTGCCGGCTGATCCTGGCCAACGGTGGATAACTGAATCCGCAGATTATGAATCTGAGGATATGGGAGTCCTACTGTAAGCCTGTTTCTCTACTCTAATGTACTCACACTGAAGGAAACAATAGCATAATAAGCCCATACGACTGAGATGCCTGAGAGATAAGTAATATTGTATCTCAAGAACAAAAGCTTAGATTACATATATTCTTATTAGGCTGTCAAAATCTAGTCCACAAGTAGGTAATTCCTTCCAGTGCAAGACCATAGAATGACTGTAGTGTATGACATTAAGAAAAGAGCTAAGCAGATGACCATTACAAGAACAGTACCTAGAGATGCTAAAATAAGAAAGGTAAAACGTTCTAGCTGAAACACATATACAAAAGGCAAAACTGAAAACTGAGAAGTTCAAATTCTAGATAAAGTATTGGATGTCCATCAAACAGATTACATGGAAAGGATGGAGGACCCCAAAAGACTTTAATTTAACAGCAAACACAGAAGCTGTATAGCATATTCGCAATATCAGCTGGCAATATACATAGAATGGCTTCCAAGGCAGCTCGCAAGAAATTTAAAACCAAATACAGCTAAAAAAATCATTAATACAAAATAGCTGAAATAAATCATCCCCTTGATCCTATTAGCCAATCAGAACCACTACAAGTTAGAACATTCTAGTCTTTGGCATTCTTATAAGTTTTACTAAACCAGAGATATCCATTAGCCAGCATGGAGCCTTCGTCTTCTTCCACTGACAACAAATAGACAACACAAACACTCAAATGGTAACATGACTGCATAGCTTCACAGGCTTGTGTGTTGGCAGGCAGATATAAGATGGAAATTAACAAACAGAAGTCCAAGGCAGGGGTAAACTAGGGGTACAGTTCTTCACTACATTCATTCTTGAAGAAAGCAATGAGTAATTTTAACAGTATTCTTCTCACTATAAGATAGTTTTGCAAGACTATTAGCAGTTCAGAATTTATTGTGGACAAAAAAAATGCATGTTTTGTTTGTTTTCTTCTTTGCTGTTTCCTGTGCAGAAAATGTCTTCTTCATACAAACACACAAAAACCTGCATGTAATTCTGCACAGAATGTGTTCCAAACTATGAAGATTGTCCCCAGTCCACGATTCTATTCATCACTATTTCCAAATACTTAAGAAACACATTTTAACCATTTTTCACATATTTTTGAATATTCTTTTCATCCTAACCATAAACTCAGGTGGATATTCTTCAAATATGTACGTATGTTGGAGGACAGAACTGAATTTTGGGCCTCCATGCTTCATTCACCATATTTAAGACGTGTTGTATGAAATGATACATCCGTAAGTATGTTGTAGAGGAACTGATAGCTGTCATCTCATGCAGTTCCTAGGATTATCTGTCATAACAACATTAGATGAAGGTGAAAAGTGTTGGTGAACACTTTCTGTTCTTCTCCAACAGTCCTTTCCATCCAGGCCAGAAGTGCACATACTTCTTCCTCAGTGTCTCCCTTTCAGCAGTGGCTCACAAATCAAGCCCACCTCCTTTCCCTTGTGAAAGAACAAACAGGTTTGCTTTCCCTTATGAACAGGTGGACCTCTCCTTGAGACAGTGCCCTTGTTACCTTGAGACAGTGCCTTTGTTATCCCAAAGCATCTCCCACTGTCAGCTTTTGGTCCCAAACCTGCAAACCTGTCTCTCTTCCAGTTATCCTACCAAATGGAGGACTGCTCTCTTTTTGCACACTGATATTCAAAGCAGCCCTTTCTCATAAGCTCTGTCATGTCATAAACAGATCCAGTCCCATGCCCTCCAATGAAATTAGGTCTGCATGTAACCAACTGCAGCCATTTTATTGTTGTTGTTCTTCCCACCTGTTTAGCTGCTTCTATCGGTCTGATTTAAAAAGAAAAGAATTCAAAAATATTCTGTTATAAATAACTAGTGTTAACACAAACAATTTGCATCCTCTTCCCTTGTGGAAATCTAGAACTATTTCAAAAGGGAGAGCTTTTTCAAAGAAAATGAAACTAAGGAAGGGAAGGATATTGCATAAATAGAGGCAGCATTTCCTTCCAATAAATTCATCCCCAGCTTTCATATTTGTTTTCCTTAAATATTATAAAGAAGGGAGGCTGGCTCTGCATTTTGCAATTTATTACAGGAAATTAAATTTGTAGCTGTTTTACAGGGAGCAAGGAATTCTAGGCAGCTCTTTCAGAACAGAGACGAGGCCAGGGCTGCTACCCCTTGCGGTAGTAGACGGAGCTGTGAGCAGACTCTCAATTGACACTGCCAACACTGCTCTCTACCCTTTCCGTCTGCTGCACATTTTGTGCATGCCAGCAAACTCTCCATTCACCATCCCTTTCTTAAACAGAAAGCAGGAAGGAGAGATTCTTAAAATTGTGAGACTCCGACTCACATTGGCTTTTAATCCACTGTTGGGGAAGAAGCTCAGTCATTGCTTTAGGGAGTTATCAAACCTCAAAGCTGAACTTTTAAACTGGCGTACAGATTAAAGTCAGGCTTACTGAGGACATTTGCCTGTCTGCCGATGTTTTATTCAAACGGAGCAATTCTTTAAACATGCTCAGAGATGGCAACTTACACCTGTTCTGTGCTGGAGTACAAGGCAAAATATCAAATTTGACATTAAAACTAATGGCTCCCCATATGGATTACAATCTTTTCAATATTCTTGAAAACGGTGTGTAAAGAAAACCTCACCATTTATTTCATGTTATAGAATCTGTGACAACAGCTGTAATATGGCCAAATGGCTCTGTGTAAAGAAGCTGATAGGAAAAGAGCAGACTTTAATAAGAATATGTTTGACTTTAATGAAGCTGAGGTTCCCCCCTCCACACACACTGTGAACAAGTTCCAGATTGATATGTACATCCAGCTGTTAGCTAGCTGCCTTTCTATAAAGCTCTGTGTCCAAGGGACTACATGTGAATTTTCACCTTTCACAAATACATTTCATGTTCTTGCAGGTGCAGAAAAAAAAATTTTCCTAAATAATTTATGAAGACAAAAATTCTACACTGCAGCTAAGAAAAAATATATAGCCTTATATCTAGTACAAAGATTCAAGGCTTCAGCAATCTATTTGAATCAATTAATTTGTAGTTTTGGATTATAGATTTGTAGCTGCTGCAGTCACATCTTTTTAAATGTATAAGAAAAAAGGGCCACCCTGTTTTAGAGCAAACCCTATTCATTTTCTTTTCCTTTGTCCTTTTACTTAACACAATAAAGATCTATTTGCCATTCTGTAGCATTGAACTGTTTTGGCATATTTTTTGCTAATTGCATGCTTCCTCAATTATTTATTAAGAATCACAACAATGGAAGAATATTTTTTAAAAAATTATTTATAAAATGATAGTGTCTATTTATAGTAGATTTATATGATTTCATATCTCATAGAGCAATTTAAAATAAAGTGCCACATGTGTCAAAGGTGCATTAGAAAATATAACAAATATACATTATTTATATTATTATTTTTTTATTTATTGAATTATTTCTCTTCATTCTCCGAAGATGGGATTCAAGACAACATTACAAATAATGCATATTGTGTCTTTGTGTTGGCCTAATCTAAGTATCATTGCAATGTGTTTGGAGCTTGCTCTATCTTGCTCCACGACCAACATGGCTATACTGTATATATCAAAATTACAAAAGGAGTAATTACTAAATCCATATTCTCTATACTATTGAGTTATTAGCTATGTGGTTAAACACCATCATGTTCAAAAACTAAAGCAATGAAACTAAATTATTCTACAGCATCCCTGGACTGCACCAGCTGCAAATGCGAGTAGACACGAGCTGACCTTTCTAACCAACCACTTTGTAGTGCCTTTGTAGCACCAACTAATTGGCCATCCTGACAGAGCTGCCTTAATTAACAAGCTGACTTCATCATCTTGACTTGCCTACTGAATACTGAATCTTCCTGCAAGACCATGTTCCATCAGAATTTCAAAAGGGTGAAACTGTGAAATATGGGTGTGTCACTGGAAAAAATAAAACTGCAAAGTACCTTTTCAATTACTTCTTTTAATGATAGTGGCATTTTTGTTTCAAAAATATTTTCAAGGATGTCTCCTCTGGTACAGAAGCATGTTCTGGGTGACATTTTTTTTAAAAAAAAAAACTTCATTGCTATAATGAATTTTAGAATGCAGATAATTCATTCCACTTATCTATTCATTTTCTGGTTAAAATGTGCAGTAGCTATTATGATTGCTGGCACTTTCTTTCAAAGCAGTTTATATATGTGTGTGTGTCCATGTTTGTGTGTATATGTGTGTGTACATATTTTAAAAAAGCTTTAGACAAAATTAAGCTTAAGAGTTCACTTTCACAGCACTCTTTCTTTCTCGGTATTACAGGGTTGTGTTTTTTTTAAAAAAAACTTACTTCAGCAAATGTATAAAGAACAAGTTTATGACAGTCAAAGAAAATAAATATATTCTCTTGTAGCAGCAAATGAACCATGCAGGGATGAGCATCCTTCATCAACCATGAAGTCTTGAACAACATTCATAGCTGGCCAGTCTCTGAGACTATTTATTTTATTATTTTATTAAAATATTTCTATCCCACTTTTAATCATGAACACTCAGGGTGGTGTACAATATATATATCATTTTAAGAACTTCCAGATCAAAACCACAAATAACAGAAAAAGATAAAAACGCACAAATGAAAAACCAGTTAAAACAACTCTAAAAGCTACAAGAACTTAAAGCCATGCACATGTGCACTCTGAAATAAATTAATCCTCAAAGGCTTCAACAGAAAGACATCTTTTGGACTGGCACTAGAAAAAAATAAACATTGGCACCAATAGGACTGCCAAGGGAAGGACCTTCTATGGATTGGATGCCACAGCCATGATGGTCCTCTCCCATTGCTCCATTAATGGGAAATAGTGGATGACCCCTCATGCAGACTTCGTTTCTTGGACTGTATATATACAGAAAGGCACTCCTTCAAGTATTGAGGTACCAAACATTCAGAGCCCCAGATTGTTATCACCAGCACCCTGAATTCAGACCAGAAGTGAATTTACTACTCATAAGACATGCTTCAATGACAAATAATTGTGATTTCATAATAACAAACATGATATCCTAGTACATGCCCCTCTCCATGAAGACATCCCACTTATTTCAGAAGAGAGACTAATTTTCTCCAGGAAATCATATTGTTGCAGTCTGGCAGATCCATAGGCACCTCAAAGCACGGTGTCTGCATTGCTTTAGTATGGGCAGATACTAAACTATAGGCATGGTCAGAGGTGAAAGGAAAGCCCAAAGCTGCACAGTACATATTATAGGAACATGGAATGTGAGACGTATGAATCAGGGGAAGCTAGCATTGTAAAGCAAGAAACGGGGCATATAAATATTGCAATACATTACATGATGGACCCTTGAACCAGAAAAGGAGCAGCTAATGTAGCAGCAGCTGGAAGCACTGCCACAACATCAGCAAGAAGAACATCAATAGATTTATCATCACAATCTAATGAATTACTAATGCAGATTATGGAAGAGTTTAGAAACTTTAAAGAAGAGATAAGACAAGATCTAAAAGAAACTAGGTCTGAGTTGCATTTGGATATGAAGCAGGAATTGAATAAAATTGGAAAGAAACTAAAGCTTTGAAAGAACAAACAAGACAAACTGAAGACACAGTTGAGACACTCAGAAAGAAACAAGAAGAAGAGAAATTCCAGATAGATATACAAGAAATTAGATACTGGGAGAGATGCCTTAAACTGAGAGGATTACAGGATTCTACTTCTGAAAATATGTACAGGAAATTGATACCTGTGTTGGCAGAATATATTGATTCACCAGAGGAAAAGATAGAAGGAGCAATAGATTGGATATTTAGAACATCATCTAGAACAGCAAGAGAAAGGAAACTACCATGGGATATTGTTATTTGCTTTACGAGAACAATGATTAAGGAGCAAATATTGCAAATGAGTTATGAGAAAAAACTAGTGGTGGATGATACAGATTTAAAAATATTTAAAGATGTCCCATATCAGATTCTAAGGAAACGTCAGGAATATAAACCTTTAGCAAATTTTTTACTGAAAAATAAAATCAGTTACAGATGGGACAAACTTGAAGGACTCTCCTTCACATACCAACAGAAGAGGTACAAAATAAACTCGATACATAAAGCAAATGAAATATTGGAAAGGCTGAAAAAAAAGATTTTCAAAAATCACCATCAATCGAAACAGTAGAACAAAATAAGGAAGAAGTTAAGAAACAGCAACAGGAAGTAGCATTATTAGACTTAGAACATAGAAAGGATACTCCATTAGAAGAAGGTACCGTGGGAAAGTCTGGTGCCAAAGACTACGAAACAGAAGGGGAAGAGAAAGAAACAGAAGAAGTAGGAACAGAGGAAGAAGAAGAACATTAAATTTGAGAAACGCCAAATAAAACAAGTTAAAAGAGTAGCATAATGACTATTGAAATTCAAACATGGAATGTCAAAGGACTTAACTTGGAATTTAAAAAAAGACAGATTTTTCATTTCCTGGAGAAACAACGCCTGGACATAATTTGTCTTCAAGAAGTTAGAATCCATACCCAAGATATGAAATATGTAAGGAATCCTAAACTTGGTACCTGCTTTGCATCTATGATGGAGAAGAAGAAAAGAGGAGTCCTAATTTATATAAATAATAAATACCATATAAAAGAAATCTTCAAGGATAAAAATGGTCAATATGTCAGTGTAGAAACTACTATTCATCAAAGCAAAATACTTATTGTTGGCGCTTATGCACCGAATGGTGCTAAAGGAAATTTCTTTCAAAGAATACAGCAAGAAATCATGAACTACATGCAAGACTCTAACTAAGACAGTGTAATCCTTCTGGGGGACATGAACGGTGTTATTAACCCCGTATATGATAGATCTTCTCAAGAAAAAAGGACTCGAAACAACAGTAAGCTCCCAAAAAGTTTCTTTATGATGATGGATTAACTTTCTCTACTAGATGTATGGAGATATAAGAACAGCGATACTAAAGGATATACCTTCTTTTCAGAACGATATAAAACTATGTCTAGGATTGATCTAATATTAGCTTCCAGAAATATTCTACAAAACAAAATGGAAATCATACCAAAGTTATGTTCAGATCATAACCCTATTCAAATAGAGATGAAACAACGAATAAAAAACAAATTTTGGAGACTAAATGAAGACATATTGCATAATGAAGATTACATCCAAAAAGCAAGAAAAGAAATTGTTAATTATTTTCGAGAAAACATCTCTACTGAGGTCTCCATGAAATGGGTATGGGACGCAAGTAAGTCTGTTATAAGAGGCCACTTTATAAAATGGAACTCAGAAATAAGAAAAAAGAAAGTGAAACAATAAGAAGAATTCTTGATCAAATGAAAGAAGTCGATAACCAATTAAGAAAAAATCCGTCTTATGAAGAAATGATTAAGGAAATTAAGAATCTGCAAGTGCAACTAAATGAGGTAAATTTACATGAAATAGAACACCAAATTAGACAAGCACGTCAAAAAAAATTTGAACAAGCCAACAAACCATTAAAGTGGCTGGCATATAATGATAGAAATCACAGAAGCAATTAAACGTTTGAAGCAAAATAAGGCAGATTTCCAGCGACAAAATGTTAAGAAAGATTAAGAAACGACAAAATACTTGGGAATATGGATCTCTAAACGTAATAATGAACTCTATGAAAGGGTGGTTGAAACTGCGATTATCATTAATGGGAAGATTAGCAACAATTAATATGACGATGCTTCCAAAATTGATGTACCTATTTCAAAATCTTCCCATAATAACTAATAGAAAGCCATTCAACCAATGGCAAAAAGACATAAAGAAATTTATTTGGCAAGGTCAGAAACCCATAGTCAGTTGGAAAACGCTAGCTGATCTAACAATTAGAGGTAGTGCTGGAGCACCAGATTTCCATACATATTATGAAGCAGCTGCACTATCGTGGGTCGCGGATTGGATCAACTTGAAGAATGAAAGATTACTTGTACTAGAAGGAGCCAATTTACAATTGGGTTGGCATGCATATATCTGTTATAACAAAGCAAATATGGATAAAGACTTTGCTAACCATTACATTAGAAGATCCCTCCTGACAATCTGGAGAAATTATAAGAGAATATTTATTACCTCAATCCCAAAGTGGGTCTCCCCAGAGGAAGCTTTCTTTGGTAGATGGAAGAACACGACGAAATGGCTTAGATACGAAGATTTAATTAAATAATGTACTGCTGGAACAATAGATATAAAGGACAAATGAGAAGTGGAAAAAGAAGGAGTAACTTTGAGTTGGTTCTCTTACAGACAATTATCAAAAAGATTTCAAATTGACCAGAAGCTGTTCGGATTCAATATGGGAGAACAAAATGAAATAGTAAAAATTATTCAAGAAAATCTGCCACATATAATTGACAAATTATATAAAAGACTTTTGATGTACAAGAGAGAAGATGAAACAGTAAAACATGTAATGATCAAATGGGCGCAGAATATTGGTCACCCAGTAAGATTGGAACATTGGGAACAAAGTTGGAAGTTCACACAAAAATTTACAGCAGCCCAAAACCTAAAAGAAAATTACTTGAAGATCTTTAATAGATGTTATATGACCCCCTATAAGCTTCAGAAAATCTATAAAACAGGATCCGGGAAATGTTGGAAATGCCAAGAGGATGTAGGTGCAACCTACCACCTATGGTGGACGTGTAAACAGGCAAAGAGATACTGGAATACTATACATAATAAGATTGAAGAAATTCTTCAAGTGAAATTCTCAAAAGAACCAGAAATCTATCTGTTGAATATGCTGCACACACTAGATCAAAGCACGCAGCAGAAGTACTCAAAGATTCTACTATACATGAGAACAATAGCTAGAGTTGAATATGCAAAGCTTTGGAAGAAGGAAAAAATACCAAACATTGAGCAATGGACACAAAGCTTATACGAAATTAGGTTAGCGGATAACTTAACACAAAGACTTAGAGGGCAAACTGACGAGAAGATTGCAAAAGACTAGGGTCCTATAGACTCTTATTTTCTGAACCAGAGAGTAATATAAGCTATCTTATCTACATAAAAGAAATAAGAAAAAAATGACAAAAAGTAAACATCAAAAAAGCAAATATAATAAAAGTAAATTTTGCTAATGTAAATTCAAAACTAGAGTTAGATTAATTTTGGAGAATAATGATAAGATGTAAGAATACAGACAAGATAAATGGAATGCTGGATCAACATATAAGAGATAATTGATGACAAATAGAGGGCTAATGTTATAAAACGAATAATAATATTTATTAGCTCTTACAAAAAAAAGGCTAGGAAGAAATATTGTAAATACGTTAAATTGTTGTAAGAAGATACTACCACTATATGTTGTATTACTAAAAGATGTACATATTTGTTTTTATTTATTATTTCTTTTTTTAGAAAATTAATAAAATTATTAAAAATAAAAAAAATTGCAATACTCATGGTGAGCAAGTTAAAGTAGACAAGTGTGGGACATTTTCAGTCAGATAATTACACAGTGTTTTACTCAGGCAACGAACATCTAAGAAGAAATGGGATGGTATTAATAGTGAAGAGACATGTAGCAAAATCAATCAAGAGATATAATGCAAAATCTGACCAAATAATTTCAGTAAGACTTCAGGGAAAACCCATCAATATAACTTTAATCCAAGTTTATCCTCCAGTTACAGAGGTAGAAGAGGAAGACATTGAAAGATTAGGTACTAGAGTCCAGGATTTCTTGTTAAAACAGGATTTCTTATTGAGCACATGTTATTGTAATGCAAAAGTATGTAACAGGGCAGATTGAAGGAAAAAATTGACCTAGGGTCAAGAAATGAACCATGAGAGTGACTGACTGAACTTTATGAGACCAACAGTTTGTTCATCACAAACACATTCTTCAAGCAACCAAAGAAGTGACTGTATACATGACCATCACCTGATGGCCAACAGAAATCAAATAGACAACATACTTAGAAGCAGAAGCTCCCTTCTCTCTGAAAAAAAAAATAAGCTGAGGAGCAGATTGGGACACTGACCATGAACCGCTAACAATAAAAATTAAAGCCAAAGAAGAAGACTAAACCAACCATCATGCCAAAGTACAACCTGAAGAACATCCCCACAGAATTTAAAGTTAACGTAAAAATATGTATTTGCAATATTCAACCTAATTGACCAAAAGCCAGAAGAACTCTGGACTTTTCAGTATATATTCCCTAAATGGCAACAGTAACTCCCAGACATGGGAAACAGAAAAAAGGGTAAGAAGTGGAGGGGAGGAACTAGTAGCTGTGGGAATAGTTAGAAACATCAAAACATACTTCTTGAGCTCCTATCACTTACTTTCCTCTTTTATCCATAAAAACCCTTCCTGGGTCTGGTTCTTAGCCCCTCAAAATGAGACCTAAAATGGACAAGTATATGTGTTGATTTTTGAGTTGAGTCTGATAATGTGTTAACAATTTTTCTTATTAATTATTAAATCAAAACATCCAGACAGTGATGTAGAAATTAAAATCAGTCAATATTATATAAAAAATAAGTTAAACAATAAATATCTAACCTAGAACTTGCTCTATACATAGTCTAATGTAACACTTCAATGTAAGGCTTTTTCCTGAACTATTTCCACACTCTTTATCTCCCATCAAACCAAAATCCTCTCTTCAGATATTATCAGTTCCTTGATTCCTAACTGACCCTATCTCTAAATGTCCCTCTTCAGATTTAATCCATTCCTGTCTGTCCCTGTCCTTATCTCTATTTCTCACTGGCCCTATTTGGCAATTTAATAGACTAGCCTCTGGTTTTATATTTTCCCCCATAGGCCCCCATCACAGCATTGCAAAGGTTGTGATTGGTTAGTTCTACTCAGGCGTGCCTAATTTTTCTTCCCCCACACCCCTGACAAAAAAGAAATTTCAACCTTCCTTCACTACTTTTGAAGGGAAAAAATGTCAGCATAACAATAATAATCACAGCTGAACATCTATACTGCTTAAGGGTAAGGTTGCCTACAATTCCCATAAAGGGTAGCACATTACCTAGAACAGCTATATTGGCCAACTGAAATGCACAAAACACATCATCCAAGCTTTCAAAGCTTGTCTGGCTTCTTATCAGGCAAACATGTTAAAGGAGAAGAAAAGTGATGATGTTACAGTCACATTTTGTCTCAAATGTTCTTCTGTTGTCCATTCAGATGGTCTAACGCAATGCTTCTCAACCTGTTTTCACATGTGTATCCCTCGGAAGCCCATTTCCATACATTGTACCACCACTACCACCATGTCCTTTCTTTGAGGGCAAGAAAAGGCCCATCAGAAAGAATCTGTGAGCTCTGAGGAGACATCTCCACATCCCTAGAAGGAAAGGGAGAGTGTCAAGGCAACCACTCTGCCAGGCCTCTCCATCCCATAGTGCCCTGTAACCCACCTAGACACTCTGTCCAGTCTCAGGATCTGGTTTACTCCTGACTGAAAGCACGAGGAGAAGTGAATGGTGTTGCACATTGCTCCCTCAGACAGATTCAGGACAGAACTGGATGTCTCCACTGGGCGTGCTCTCTTCTCATGGAGAGGAACACAATGAAGAGGAGAGAGAAGGGTACTTGTGTGCAAGGCTTAAGAACCCAGCTAGTGTGAACAGGGCTAGGTTTGTGGCAACATGAAAAGAAGGCAGTGTGTATATATGCATGTAAGAAAACCTCCCTTTTTTCAAGTTTGTGGGCCAATGGCAGCTCACTTTGTCACTCTTCTCTTTATGATTGCCCCCCCCATTCCTTAAGGTTCTGGGACAGGAACCCCAACGCCACAGGCAATCAAGAATTGCATCAAATTTTGATATCCTCTAAGAATGACTTATACTTTTTTTTTGCCATTATTCCATTTTTTTCACATACCCCTAAATGTCCTTGCCTGTACCCAGGGGGTACACATACTTCATTGGCAAGCATTGGTCTAGAGGGATATCAATGCAAGAGTTCATACTTCAAACCTCGCTCTTACTGCTCTAATGAAGAATAATTGGCTTTATATCCATAAAAGCTCATGCTAAAATAAAAACCAGTTCGACTTAAATGTGCTGCCATATTCGTTACCCCCTCCACTTCCTCCTTTTTACACCCTAATTAAGATACTGTATTATTGCATTGTGGAATGTTAATTAACTAGCTGATTAGGTTAAAAGGGGGGCAAAGTGTCCCCCAAACCCCTAATCATCTGCCAGCTTTATTAAATATTTTTCCTGATCTTAAAAAAGCATTGTGATATGTAGTCAAGCAGGAGTAAATACACTTTGTAAGATGTCACCTTGTTTCTTCTTTATGCATCCTCAAGACTATTACAAAGAAATAACAACTCGGTGTTAATTCAGAACCCATCTAAGCTCGGCTGTTACTGTGTGTTGGTGCCATCAATACCTTGATGTCAATTTCTTTAGCCAATTGTTACAGCTTGTTAAACTGTAATATATAATCAAGAATGGGAAGTATACACAACAATTTAACTGAAGATAAAATCATCCCCAGGAAACCAGCTGTAACAACTGGATCTGAAAGCAAAATCTAATGACACTAAAGAACATGGTTTTCAAAATATTTTAAATATTTTTTTGTTAAATAAGATGACAATACAAAATGACTGATACTGTCTGGCTATTTTTTATAAAATAAACACAATTACTTCAATGTAGACTTTTACAGATACCACTATGACAGATGTTCTGTTTTGTTGGCCACCTTCTGAGCTAGCCACAATGCTAGCACATGCTAGGGATGAAATGGAAATTCATCAATTTCCTGACTGTGGTTAGATTTGGAGTTCCAAACATCTGAAGAAACTTAAGCAGGAAGAAAAATAGCATGTTTGTTCCCAGTACAACATAAACTACACAGTTTCTGAGGGTTGCAGAGGAGTTTTAGAAACTGTGCAGCTCTGTAGTAAAAATCTACAGGCATCAACTTTTTTACTCCACACAGAAAACTGCATAGCTTCCTGAGGTGGGGGGAACCTCACCTGCTTACATTGATTTTCACTGTCTCTTTTGGGAAAATGAGGATAATGCAAAACTAAATTGCACTTTGTATCACCATGCAAACAACATAGTGAAACATTCCAAGTCACAGTTGCAGCCTTTGCAGTTTTGAAAGTCGCACATACCAAATATTATGTAGCAGGAAAAGAAACCCAGGCTGACTGAAGTTGTAGCCACATGTGTTTTTGTTGTGCAACATTGTTGTGTTTCATGTAGAAAACAGGAACACTGCACAAAAAAAATTGTGCAAAATCAGCAATATTGCTGTGTGTGTATGTGTGTGCATATTGTCTAGATTTTTAAGGGCAACAAGGCTGAAAAAATTCAAGTCACCAAGGTCAGTGCTGTATCAAAATTATTCATATGGTGTGTTAGAGAGATATACACTGAAATTTAATATCAGAGTGTTATCCCACTCCATTCAGACTAATTATACTTTTGCCTTTGGCTTTAATTCCACCATGCTATCAACAGGGTTCATTGTCATTATACATATGGATTCCCTCATACCACTCTCCATGTGGATTATTTATTCCAATCAGAAAACTCACACTTGGCCACTAGAAAATAGCCATCTGTCTTTTTAATGCATGCAAATACTTGCAATAATTATGTTTATGGCACAATAATTAAGCAGCTGAGTTTCAGTTACTACAAGCAGTTGGTCCATGAATTAAGTGAGACAGTATAGGTGCAGCAAGGTGATAGTCACTTTGGATTAGTCACTAGCGACAGAACAATGAACAAGCTATGAAGTCCTGCAGAAGAGTTTTATAGCAAGATCTGTTCCCCACCCCCCAGCATTGCATTGATTTCTATACTACAACCAGGAGACTGCGAACAAGCATTTTTTCATGTGAAAGGGTTTTTTTTTTATAACTTTCTGAGATGCCTTTGGGCCAAAAAGATCCCCTAGATGACTTATAGTTGAAACTTCAAAACAATTTCAATTCATTTTAAGTATTTAAAATTTTACACACAGTGGGATTAAGAACAGGAGGTGTTATGTGGAGCTGATGCATTTAAAATGCCAACAAGGCACACAAAGAAGAAACAAACAAGTTGTAATAAACTCCTTAAAACTGAACAAAGTAGAGGCCAGTCTAACATCCCTAGGGTAAGGTTTGTGGATGTATGATCCTATTTAAGACAGCCCAAGGTCTCCCCTTACTCCAGTGGTGGAAAACAGAGAGGGAGTTTTGATGGTGGCATTTGATTTCAGTAGGAAAAAAATTGGCTGCTATCAGCTCCTTACCACTATTTGGCTGAGCAACCTCTACTTCTCCAGGACAAGGAAGATGTGGACATGGCCTGGCAAAGCCACCTTCAAGACAAAGATAGCCACAGTCTTTGCTCCCTGTTATCAGCAACCAGATTTGCTGCACAGAACCAGCTGCTTCTTGATTGCTTGGCTCCCTGGGAAGAGGTGACCTGGAAAACAGCCTCTAACACAGGTGGTTGTCTTATTCTATGGGAGCTGGTTCTAAGGACCCAATCAGAAGCAGCCATTTCTACAGCACAGCTGGCTCCTGATGCCACCTTCACCTTCTATGCCTTTTTGGGGAGAGGAGCAAGTAGTTTCTAAGCCAGGTAATTCCCAGTTCTGAAGAGCTCCACAGATAGGTGGCTGCTCTTCAGAGCAGTAAGGGTGCTGCTGAGGGGTCTGGAAAAAGGGAGAAGCAGAAAAATAGCTGTTCTCGGCCACCTGAGGTGGCTGCCTGTCCCCAGTTCTATCAAGATTCTTTCTGCATGTATGTTGTCTGCATTTCAGCAAGAGACTGCATTGAAAGAGATTGAAAATATAGAGAATTTCAATCCAACCTTGTGCACCACCATATCAAGATGGATTTGGGGGGGGGGCAGAGTTTTATCAATACACGAAATGCTACAGTAAACTACATGGGGCCATGTAGGTGTGCTTACACACACATACACTCACACACAGTGCTCAGCGCAATGTTTAGATTTTTTTAAAAACTGAGGACTTATTTTTCATTATTTTGGAAAAACCATCAGGTAATTATGAAGTTAAAAATCAAGGGATAAAATTCAGAGGAAGAATGTTTTGGAAGCATTCCTATGTCAGCACATCTTTAACACTCTTGGTGGGCTCCTGATATCCTTCTCTTCATGGATGGAGCCCTGAGTCCTGGCTCTGATGTGGAAAAGCAGGATTAAATAATGCTAAGAATAAGAAAATCCCTTCTCAGCCACAAAAACCCACGGGATGACTGTGGGCAAGTCACGCACCCTCAGCCTAAAAGGAGGCAAGGGCAAACACCTTCTAAACAAACCTTGCCAAGGAAACCCCATGATAGGCTAGCCTTGGCATTTGCCATGTGGGAAATGACTTAAAGGCACTCAGCAACAAGAATAAGAAGTCATCCCCAACAAAGTCTGCTGCAGCCAGGGCAGTCGGCATTGCTGGGAAGAAGCCTGGCAGGGAAACCCATGCTCCAGTTGATCTGCCTCAGCACTGAATTTTGACAACTATAATGCCCAAAGGTTCTGTAGCTGCTGGCTATGATAATCCTCTTCCAACACTAAGATGGTTTTTCAAACCCAGCCTTGAGGCAGCAGAGCTGGCAGACACCCATACGTGGCTGAGTACTGAATACAGTGTAGTCTGGCAGCATCCATAGCAAGATGCCTTTTTCTCCTTAGCATTAAAAAAAGGCTATATTTGCTTTCTGTTGGATATGGCTTTGAGGCAAACCAAGTAAGCACATTATACGTACTCTTCTAGAGGGGTTCAAATATTAATTCCTTCCTGCACCTGAATAGTCATTGCAGCTGCCCGGACAACTTTAAAATTATGTATACAAGTAATGGCAATATTTGTATTAAAAAATTATTATATTTTAAAAAGACTCCCCAAAGCAGACATCCTATACAGTTATGCAAGCAAATGCTTTTAATATGTATAGAGTTCTTAAATATTGCAACATTTTGACTCTCGCAATCCATCTCTCCTATTACGTCGCCTTTTTTAAATATTTTAAACCACTACTTGAATTTTTTATTATAAATACTGCCTCCACTCAAGGCACACGCTCAATTGCTATTCAACATTTCAAATGAAAAGGTTAATCTGTGTGAACCTTACTGTTGAAAAAAAGGCTAACTCTGGCTGTCATCTGTTAGTGATCAAAGCTGCTTGTTGGATTTCCTTATTTCAAGAATTTATACAAAATCTAATACCAATAAGCCAACTTCTAGGGGTATCTGGTTGACCCCACCAGTTTGTGATGTTGTAGAGCCAAGATTACACAAAGAACAAAGTCCCCCAAACCTCTCCAGTTCTTGTTACTTCAAGAAATATTTGACTGCCTGCTTTAAAAGCCACCATTCAGGCTACACACAGATCATGACTGTTGTTAACTAAAGGGGGAGTGAGGAAGCGACAGCCTGAGTTTTGCATTGCCGTCCCTGTCCAGTAATGTCAGCTGCTGGGGTGTCAAAGAGGCTCCATAAAGTGGAGATGCTGTTTGCAAACTGTAAAATTCTAAAATTCATGGCCATGTCATGCAGGGGCATGGCCGCTTACTCTGTTCCTATCTGGCTTTGCAGTAAGCTCACCCCATTGAAAACCCTATTTTGGGATAGACTCTTCAAGCATGAGGACTTTCAGTCAAGAGACAGGTCTAACTGATGGTTAATGCTAGATAGATACCATATCCTTTGCTCTGAAAGCCATAATGTGCTCTAAAATGAGATCCCTGGGTGCTGGTTCCGGCTGTCTGGACATAAAAATTTCTTTGTACTTTTCAAGAAGCCTTGGGAATTCCCTGTCAAAGGAAGCCAGGCTAGCTCCATCTTTCATGTCCTCCTACCTCCTGCTTTGCTTCAACGAAGTTTTTGGATTTTAAGCTGACCTGTTTGCTGAAATGGTGGTTGTGGTGGGAACTGTTTATTTCTCAATTTCAATGGCTTTTATAGTTCACAGCTGCTTAGCTTGGAGTTTGGGGGGGCAGGGCAAGGAAGCGGAGGGGCAGGGGCATGGCCACATTGCGTGGGGGGCATGGCCGTGATCTAAAGGACATGGCCATGTCATGCAGGGGCATGGCCGCATCACATGGGGCATGGCCATGTCACACGGGGCATCCTCAAAAAATTGCCACCTGGGGCAGACCACTCTCATCATCTGCCCCATCATCTGCCCCATCTGATAGTTCAGCTACTATGTTTTATTAGTTAAAATACAAATTACTGTATGTTTTATTTTATATTATATGGCTCTTGGCCAACCTGGGCACTGTTTGTAAAGGAGAGAAGAAGATTTTCCTGTTCCATGTGGGAAAGTTAATCCTATGAATGTAATTCTTTGACTATTTTGTCCTCACATAAAAGCACGCCTCATTATGGTAGTTTTCTCTCTAACTGGAAGAAAATGAACATTCTTCTGCAGCATTCTCCCCATGTCCCCAAGTGCAGCAGAGAAAATATTTTGCACAGAAAAACACGTGTTTTTCCACAAAACCCATTTTCTTCACAGAAAACATGTTTCTTTTCTCCACAAAAAATACATTTTTTTTCTTTGCAGAATAATTCCTAGGATGTTTGAATATCAGGATAAATATCAGGATAAAATTGTGAAAAAAATTTTGTTGTTGTAAACTGTCATCAAGTCAGTTTTGATTTTTGGTGATCCTGTGAATGAAAGACCATCAGGCCATTTCCAGATCACCAACAGCCTGCTCAGGAGAGCTAGGGCTTCTTTGACTGAATCTTTCCACCTGTGATGTGGTCCTTCTCTTTTCCTGCTGCCTTCTACTTTGCCAAGCATGACTGACTTTTTCTAGTGAATCATGTCTTCTCATGATAGGTTCAAAGTATGACAGTTGTCATCTTGGCTTCTAGGGAGAGTTCAGGATTAATTTGCTCTTCTTGTTGCTTTGACCCTTCAAGTCATTTCTGACTTATGGCAACCCTAAAGCAAACCCAACATGGAGTTTTCTGGGGCTGGGAGTGTGTAATACACCCAAGGTCACCCACTGGATTTCCATGGCCAAGCTGAACCTTGATCTCCAGGGTCGCATTCCAGTGCTCAAACCACTACATAACACTGGCTGCTCATAATTTTGAAATTGCTAACCCTAGTTTCAACACTGCATAAGATAAAGTGAGGCAATAGTCAAAATTTTACATCAATGTTGCATTGTATAAATCTCTGCATGTGGAATTACATGCTAATTGTACTATGCAACCCTCAGTAATATTGTGTCAGTTATAATTATGATATGCCTTCAGTCATATATCTCGTTGATATTGCATTTTTAGTTATTTTATTAAAATGCACAACAGTTCTAACAGCGACAATTGACATTCCCTTTTTGTCTGCTGCAAAATGCAGCTCAATAATTGCCCTTATATAACTATAAGAATGTACAACAATACTCAATACAAGGAGAAATCACTGGTCTGTCTAGTTGATTGCTCTTTACTCCAACTAGCAGCAGCTTAGCAAATTTTGAACAGAGGGGTTTTTTTTTGGGGGGGGAGTCCTGTTTTCTGTAGTCTGTTTAACTGAGGGTGACAGACTTGAGTCTTGGAAAGTATATAATCTGCCACAGATTTATGCATTCTAGTGCATGTTGTATTAGCCCACTGGATAAAATTCAATGCAGATTATATAATTTCATGGCAGATAACACAAGGTTATCTTTCCAATAAGGCAACGGTAACTAGACTACATCTTTCAACTGTTTATAACTAATTTGTTCACAGTGTTTTTAATTCAATATGTCCTTGGGTCTCTGAAGTACTCGGGTGCTTGAAAGTCACAAGCAAAGTTAGTTTGGCACACCTTGAACGAATATTGACTCCTCCTGCCCACATAAGTAAATGAGAAAGCAGTTCAAATTTGAATATTATCATACTAGGCTAGGTAGAAAAAGACCAGAAAGTCTCAAAATTGATTCCTGTTCTTTCCCACTTTCTTTTGGGGATATGTATACATTTTGTTTCTCCCAGAATATTTTTTGTCAGTTCCTGGTATGATCAGAGACTTTTTATATCAGCTCTCCAAATCAATTGATTTTAACCCAGTATAAAATCAGAAAGAACAGGAACAAAATCAGGGACTCTTCTATCAAATCTGGGTGCACTCTTAATTTGACAACCATTTTCCTCTTCTCGAGCACTGGATATCACCTTCCAGGGCTTACCACCAAGAATACTGCAAATCAATTCTTTAGATAATATAGAGTATACATGTTTCAACATCCTTAAATAAAACAGTGAATTCACTAGGAAAGGTTCTCTGTAGCGGCACTGAAGCTCTCTTATGAGATATTTGGCTGTCACTACTTTTGGTGGTAGTGATGACGGGAGTGGTATTATTTTTTCCCCCTTGTAGTCTCACATTAAGCTATATGAGACATTCTTTCTAAACCTAATAATTTACAGGAAGCAGAATTGCCCAGCCCCAGTGGCAACCATCTCCTTAACTAACAGAGGAGCTGCCTTTCCATCCCCTGAAGCGAAACATAAAATGTGAGCGCCAGAGCTTGTGGCCCTATCTAGGCAGTTTATGAACATGATTTGCAGACAGGGTGAGTTACAATGTTATTGTAACACCTCATCAAAATTCTTCTCCAGCATTCAGAGCAATGACTTAAGACAGGTGGACTGCCCTGAAAGTGGCTTGGATCGTTTCCAGGGGCTTACACCCAAGGCACCAAGTTACCCTCTTCACTTAACCCCTTTTATCTCTATCTCTCTTTCTCCCTCAGTAGTATAGTTGCAGGAGTTGGGTGAAGAAAAAGAATCTCAGTTAAGTTTACCGTGAAGTGACAATAAGGTTGCAGTGCTTCGCCCTATTCATTCACTTGCAAGTGAATTGCTAACATTTCTCGGAGTTCACATTCTACTATGACAGTTAACTACGGGAGCTAAAGACGTAATGATGGAATAAAACTTTTTAACTTCTTTCTGCCCTTTCCTTCTCGCTCAACCCGCTCTTTTTCTGCTTCCACTATAGTACGAGGGTTTGTGGTATTTTTACAGTCACTCTCTCTCCAAAGGGATCAATGCATCCAAAAGGTATTTAAAAGCAAAATTACAATCAGTTATGCAGACATAATAGTAATGACAATATTCCTTTCCACCTGCAATCAATTTTAAGTACATTAATGGAGACATGAATATGAAACATCTGGACAGGGAGAATCAGGAAGAGATAGATAACTGTAGGAGTTATCCAAATGTAATAATTCCAAATGCGTCATAAAGTAAATGTATGCAACAAATTCATATCAGAACAATTGAGGTCAAATATTTCTGGGTCATTGTGACGAACCTGAAGGGAGAGGGCTGGACAACAGAGCCTCCGTAGACACCAAGATTGGTTAAAAGTGATTGGCTGTTGAAATGGAACCTTGGATAGCCCAAAGGAGGGGCTGGTGGGGAGAGTGGAATAATGGAATTTAACTGATGGAGGGGGCAGGATTGAAGCCCAGTTTAGAGTTTGGGAGATGTTTTAGGCTAGAGTTGAAGAGATAGTGGATGGAAATAGCTGAGTGTTGGATTTGAGATAGGAGTGTTATGCTTAGTTACAAAATAAGTTTTACCTTGACAGTGTGTTCGGTAAAGATTTGTTTATATTTTTATACACAGAGGTTTCAAAAGAGTGTCATTTCTCTGGACTGGATTATACACACTACCATTATCATCATTAGTACATTACTATTTATATCATTCATTGAAGAGATAAATCACTGCTTGTCCTTATATCTGAAAAGGGGCAGATTTAGGGAAGCAAGCAAAGGGACATAATATCTGGAAAGAGGAAGCCAAGCGGGGACAAAAGGTAGAAGGACGCTGCATTCCCAGGGAAGGGAGAATAGAAGCAGCCCTGTTTGTCATAGTCTTGGCTTGACTAGTGGAGGGAGATAACCCTGGAAAGAGGAAGCCCAAGGGGGAACAAGAGGTGGAAGGGTGCTGCATTCTCAGAAAGGGAGAACAGAAGCAGATTGTCATAGCCCTGGCTAGTCCAGAAATCTCCCTGGCTGTTCAGACCTAGACATAAAAAGGTGTCAGGCTGGGCAGGACTCGGGTGCTACACAGTCATTCTAACAAATAGTATTTACGTTGCAATTGTTCTAATGGCTTTTGCATAATCCTATATATAAGAATAATCACATAAGAAAATGAATGGCATTATTGTTCACCCCTGCTTTTCAGTTTTGTAAAAGGAAAAATGCAGTTTATTTATACACAATATCCAGTGGTGGACCTCTACTGGTGAAATGATGGAATCCAACAGAAATGGGAGAGGGAAATCCCTCTTCCACTGTGGCTGCCCATGCCCCTCCAGAATGTCTCCCAAGGGATGTGAAACCTTCCTTGATTTGTTTTTGGGTAGCACACAGACATGTATGGAAGAGGAGAAAGGGAGAACATTATGTTGTGGCTTTCACATGACATTGGATTTAGCTGTTATCATTACAGTTATCACAAACCTTTCACATACAGAATATTCAAAACAATTTTTTATAGTTTGTCCAAACTGCTTCATGAATTGCCAAGTTTTTTAAAAGAATATGCTTTTTTTTTTTTAGGAGGGGGTCTTTCATAGCGCTAAGATATTTAAAGGGTGATAAATCTGTTTTATTTTCTCCTGCATTTTAATTGTTTAAATTTCAAATTGTTTTCCATACTAAATGTGACTCACAAATTTTGGTCAGTTCTTCCGTTTTTACCAGCCAAACTCCATAACTATAACTATTTCCAGCATGAGGGGAGGATATATCTCACTTGCTGTACTAGTGCTAATGAGCAATTGGCCAGAAAAAAAAAATAAATAAGGTGGCACACCAATTCAGTGCAAATGTCATTGAATACCCAGAAATTCAAAGAGTGCTCAATGCCCTAGATAGATTAATCTGTCAAAGTTGCTTTCTACCACATTGTCTCTTTTCTCCCTGTCTTTCTTTTTCTAAAAAAAACTCTTTTGTCCTTTCCAAGTAGAAAAATTAAGAAACTTTGAAAGAATCTTACAAAAATATCCTGAACTGAAATTGTTCTCATCCTTAGTAGATTTAAGTTAGAGAAAAATTCAAAGTAATTTCGAAGATTCCTCCTTAGGTAAGGCACCAGAGAAACTTTGAATGGTATCAGCTAAGTTCTGAAAAAGTTGGAGATATTTCTCCATATAGTTTTCCATTTAACTGCAGATTTATGATGTAGCAGGATAAAAACAAAAATGCACTATTTTAAGCAGTTTGCAGATAGGTTAGGAACCACTGGAACATGGCATGTCCAAAGTGACAAAACTTTAAAATATAAAGCTATCTCATGGTCAAGCCTATATACTCTAGAATTAATTTTTGTTTCAAACTTGGTTTTGAATGAGATCTAAAACTGTTCCAATTTTATCCAGTTTATTATACATACACATTTTACATTTGCACATTTTGTCTAGATGGTATTACCCAAGCTAGATTTAGCAATGTGCACTTTAGCCAGAACAAATCTGAACAATCTGTATACCTTTTCATCCTAGGTTATATACACATGGCACAAAGATCTTGTCTTTTCAATATGTATTTTGTGAACTTCTGTAAGTGAGGATCTGCATTCCTTCTGTTGATATCTGTTAATGTATTAAGAAGGTTTGCAATTAAAGTTCAGCTCAGTATCATCCACACTAAAATGTGGAGGGAGGATATTCAGTGACTTTCAGGGGATGAAATAGACCTAAAGCCAGTTGTTAGCCTCAACTTAAAGAAAGAACCTTTGAATCAGCTGGTGAATGGTAAACCAAAACTTACATAAACTCCATTAATTCATCAGGTCTATTTAGGCCATTTCTGCACTACATCCCAATCCCAGCATGGGGACGTGTCGAAGCCAGTCTGCGCTGTGTGTCACCACACAATGTCATTGCAGTCTCGCTCCTGTCACGTCCCCAGCCATCATGATTTCACAGTATACTATTAGTGGAAAACATCTGGTACTAGGCCCCTTTTGCATGACATAGCTAGAGGTATGCAGAAAGGGCTATTAAGCGCTTCCTTCCTCAGTGCAGCACTGGAAAAGGCCAGCTGCACTACAGAAGCAAGAAACATGTCCCAAATGCTAACCATCAGCTAACAGCTGGTTGGGTGTGGAGGGGAGCATTTGAGACACACTCTCATCCCAGCAATGAAACTGCCGGGATGATACCAGGAAGTTGAGGGATCCAGGTATGGTACAGAAAGGGCCTTAGTGTCTAGTTGAGACTAGCAATTTAATTTAGACCACAGAAAGAGGCTGTGGTGAGGCTATTACTGACAAAAACTCTCCAAAAGCCCACCATATTGGAAAAGTACTGTCCAGTCTCAAATATCCCTTTCTTGGACAAGGTTCCAGGGTGTATGGTAGTCTCCAGGAGTTCCTGGATGAGATGGGCTATCTAGATCTAGATTATCTGAGTTTTGCTTGAAGCATGGTTATAGAGGGATAGTTTGGGTTGCTTGGATTCCCTATGCTGGGCAATGGACAAGGGGAATGTGTTCCTGTTGGTTCTGCTGGAACTCTCAGTAGCTTTTAATACCACTGACCATGGGATGGAACTTGGATATACTGTTTTATATTGGTTCTGTTCCTTCTTGCAGTGGAGAACTAAAAAGTGATGCTGGGAGACTCCCGTTTGACATGTGGGGTTTTCTCAGGACTTGCCCCCCCTGTTATTTTCTATATTACATACACATACACTAAGATTAAATGAAAACTGGGAGATCTTTGTAGAGTTTTGGGGGTTCAATGTTACAGGTGTGCTGATGACACCCAACATTATTTCTCCTTTCTACTTAATTCCAAGGAAGCTCTTTCCCTACTAAACCAGTGTCTGCTATCAGTAATGGACTGGATGAGAGTGAACAAACTGAAGCTTCATGAAGACAGGGAACTTCTGGTCAATCAAAAGGCAGATCATGGAACAGTGATTCAGCCTATGGTGGATGGGGCAATACAGTTGGTCCTTCACTTTTGTGAGGGTTAGGGGTGTAAGACCCTTGCAAAAGTAGAAAAAACACAAATAAGATTTTCAAAAGCCCATGCACCTCCTATGACTACTGAAACCCATTTTACAAGTACCAGCAGCCACAGCCAGCCATGTCCTCAATCACCTTCTATTCCTGGATCTTCCCCCCACCCCGCATCTCCCGCCATTCCAAAAGACCCATCTTGTACTTTCTTTTGACATCTTTGCACCCACATCCCTCATCCAGCATTTAACAGCCACCATGCTCAATGTGATTTTGCAAGCAGCAGCAGCAGCTGCCTCCAGTCAAATTCTGTACCCCCTTCTAATCCTGGCCTTCTCCCCATCCCCCATTATTCCAAACAATTCCAATCAATCTGATTTTGCAACAATGACCGCTGCTAGCTGGATCTTCCACCCCTTCTGCTCTTGGTCTCTCCCCCAACCCTGTCTCCCATTGCTCCAATAGCCTCCTCCCGCCTTCATACCTACACACCTTATCCAGCGTCAACAGGCAGCACACTCAAAGTGATTTTCAAAGCAGCCGCTGCCACCTACTAGATTCTTCACCCCTTCTACTCCTGGCACCCCCTCTGTCTCCCAACAGCCCCACCTCATACCTTCTTTTGACTCCCCTGCACTCACATGCCTCATCCAGCATTTAACCATTCAATCCGACTTTGCACGTAGCAGCCACCAGCAGCAAGATCCTCCATCCCCTTCTTCTCGTGGTCTTTCCCCCACCTCCCATTGTCCTAACAGTCCCACCTTATACCTTCTTTTGATACACACTCACATACCTTATCCAGCATTTAACAGCCATGCACCTCAAAACTGAAAGAATCCTGGTGACTTCACAATGGAAAGATGGGTGCCGCAAGTGCTATTGTTTTTAAAATCAGCTTCAGTTTGCTGGAAAGGATCGTATAATGGATACTGAGTACTGTAAGACAGTTTGGGCCCCATGCCAACAAGAAGGTGGGATATAAACTGAACAAATAACAAAACACCTGGGGAGTGAAGTGAGTGGCTCAGAGAGTACCAGATAAGTTCAAGATATTAATGATGTCAAAAGCAAATGATTTGTCATTTTCAGTAGGAGACTGAGAGAACAGATGCTACTTTAGAGTATAAGAATGAACAATGAGGAACAACAATATTATTATTATTATTATTATTATTATTATTATTATTATTATTATTATTACTACTACTACTACTACTACTATTACTACTACTACTACTACTATTCCCCTAGTTCTCAAAATTGGAACTCAAAGCAGCTCACAGTTAATAAAACAATTAAAAATTCCAAAAAGAGAAGTTATGAGATCTAAAGGAGAGATGGAATATAACCTGAGAAATGGGGTTTTCAAAATTTCATGCATCTATTTTCTTCTCTTCAAACCTCAAAAGATTTGTGGTTTGGGGTATAGAAATTAATGGGGTCACCATAAGTCGACAGGCAACTTGAAGGTACAAACACACAGACATACACACACACAAGTAAAAACAGCACTTTTCAACTTTATTCTGGTAATTCCTCTTTTTTAGTGCAATAATCTAATTTAAATGGCAATTTATCAAAAACATAAAAGTCAACTTTCCTCCCTTCCAATATAAATATTACTAAATTACACTATTAAAACTTACTAACAATCAACTAAACACATCAATTCTGGTCTTTCAATTTTCCTATCTCGCTTCTATGATAAGACATAGCATACAGGTAAAAACCAACAAACTGGCATTGGAAATATTTTGGAAAAAATGCTTTAATATCTTGCAGCATCTCAGTTATTACTACTTGTAAGTACACATCTGATAGTTACTAGTTTCTTTTCTTCTTTTCTGCTCTGATATTTGATTTGATTTTTGATTTGAGACCCTCTCAATAAAAAAAAATGAAGCAGAAATTCTTGAGTTTTTTCCCCTTCAGAGGTCCAAATTTAAATGCCCATTCCAGCTACAACCCTGACTGGGTGACCCTGGGTGAGCTACTGTCTTACAGCCCCCTGGACCTCACAAGTTAGTTGTGAAGATAAGCACAAAAGCCCATATACCTCACAGTAAGCTCTTTAAAGAAAAATTAAGATGTAAATATAAATATATAATAATACAATGTTGTTAATAACATAAATAAATACCCAAGGCACTCAGAAAACTTTGACATGGGCATTCAAAAGTGAGAGACTGTGAAATGGAAAATTTAGAGGAAGGAGGAGTTTCTCACATATTCTTATTGGCAACAATGGAAATTTGCTTCAAGGGGCTATTAAAATCACTTCCTAGAATCACTTACAGTTGATGATGCATTGCAAAGGCATGCCTTTCTGCACAGCCATTTGCCAATATATTAATTGAATGCACAAATTTCTAACCACTGGGGCCATTAATTCATAATTAATTCACAATATTGCAAATATATGCCTGAACAGGAAAACAGATGACTGCTGGATTCCAAATAAGGTAGGTAGAGAGAGAGAGAGAGAGAGAGAGAGAGATAGCCTTGACAAAAAAAAAGTCTATCAGATATGAAATCTGAACTATTTTAATAAGCTATAATTACACAATCACCTAGGAAAATAAGACTTTTTTTTCCAAGGGTCATTAAGCAAAAAATTCATACCCACTTATTGATTGGGTGTCATTCAGATTGATAGGTCATGAAGCAGAAAATTGAATTATAAATAGGTATTGCTATTTCTGCTAAGAGGTGACATAAAATCTGTTTAAATCCAAAAGTCTTTAAGCTGTTGACTCCAAGAAATAACATTCAAAATATGTCCAAATATATGAAGGAAGACCAGAAAATAATCATCAGAGAAATTTAGATGAAGTTTTCTTGAAGGGGTTAAAAAAAAAAAGGCTAAATTAGAACAGTTTAGCTATGCATCCAGTTCAAAATCAGGTGCACAATATACATTTCTGGCTTCATTTTTAGATCACTAGAAAAGATAAAGCAGTAGAAAAGCTAAAGCAGCAATCCACCAAAAGGCTATGAGTGCTTAAGCCCTGCTTATTCTATTAAGGCATTAAGTGGATCTAAGTATGTGTTAGAGTATTTCCAGTGCTTGTAAGGATCACATGTAAAATATGCAAACCTGCCAAGCGTCATGCTTCTAATGATTGTGAAATATATAAACATGGAACACACATGATCATTTAGAGTAAAACTGATTTGATTAAAATCAGAAATATGCATCTGTGACTTTGTTTTTGTTTCTTTGATTCTAGAGATCCTTGAACAGTAATGCAGAAAAGCCACTTAGCAACGCATTACTTTTTACTTGTATATTTTCTCTGTGATCAAAACCTTATGTTATTTGCCCACTCTCATCTTACAAACGACAATAAGAACTTTAGTTTATATTCAACAGTGCATTTTATTTTGCACTTCCTTCAACATCTCTCAAAAATACCTATGTTAAGTATTCATTTAGATTCAAAGTTCAATCACCAGCATTTCTAGTGTTGTAAAGTGGCATTTTCAAAGGCAACTTATATGCTCAAAAGAAGAACTGTGGCTTTTAGAAGTTGCTCCTGGCAATATTAACAATATTTTGATTTCTAAGCCAAGCCGTTCACAATTGCCATTGTTTCCCTGAAGAAATAACAGATGCTGTTGCCATCCTAAAAATAACAAATTGAAATACATCAGAGATCCACATGTTTTTTCATAGAAAGATAAGCAGAAATGAAAGATTTAATGGCATTTCTTAGTCTAAGCGAAATTTGGCTTTAATCACTTCAAGGAGAAAAGTGTAAAAATCTATTTTAAAATACTCCTCTCCAACAACTTCTTAGACTGTTTTTGAGATGAAATATTATATTACCTGCATTGAAATGATATTATTTGGATTGACAAATAATTATTGGGACTTCTCCCACAAAAAATGAAGAGTATTAAACTTGCTAGCCAATATAAGGGTGTATGCAATAACACCAAACTTAGGTTTTCTTATAGAGTCTCGAGGTTTTTTTTTTTTTAAATGGATTCTAGAGTACATAAAACTCTAGATTCCAGTTCTGGGCTATTTATAACATTATCTAGTATGGAAAAGCCAGGCTTTTCAGAAATTCTTTGCACACTTTCAAGATGTGGGTGTGGGTGAGTGAAATCATATGTTTTGTCCCAGTTCCTACTGGGTAGGGCTTGGAAAAGTTGCTTCTTGGACTATAGCTGCTAGTGGTGCAGCCACTGGACATGTTGATTAGTGGATTTTAGGGGTTACATTGCAAAATAGTAACTTGTTCAAGCTCTGCATCTAAATGTACGTGTTAAGATTCCACTCTGCATGATCAGGAACACTCTCCCCTATCTCACATATGTGCATACCATTGCCTTTCCTTATCTTCTATATGGTGACTTGAATGCCATCATATGGAGGATTTCCTTGACAATCAGGTGGCCTTGATCTTTGGACACCTGGTCTAACAGAAGCAGGCTTATATGTGTACTCTTAAATAACCCTTGCATGTATACAACATTTGAAATAGATTCTCTTTGTTGGTGCACACTGGTCAAACAGTTCCTTTTGATATGAAATTTTGGGGGTTATCTGTAAGATATTCTCTACAAATAAGAGGGAGGGAGGGAGAGAGGGAGGGAGGGAACTGTAACAAGATTCTGCCCAGCATTACTTCTGTGGAATTGTTACAAGGGAGAAATCCTCACAGAATCAGGATCAAGGTTTTTAAAACAGCATAAAAGAACTAGTGAGCCTTAATATCTGGTTGGAGTGTGAAAAATCTGTGTTTCAATTGCACTGAGTTCCTCTGAATCCCAAATTAAATTGCACTAGACAGTGTCTATGAAAGCAGTACTTTAATACCTCTCAAGACTTCTTGCAAAAAATGTGTACCTCATCTTGAACATTCACACATGTGAAGGGCTCCAGGGGCACTTCCCAAAGACTAAATGTGCAAAAAACAATGCATTTTTACAATATGCGGAAACATGATTTAGTAAATGGAGAAAGGCTACAGAAATTACATAAAATGCACAAATAAATAGTGGAAAAGTTGTTAAAATGCACAAATTTCAGTGCATTTCAGTCTTCCAATCCAATACAAAAGAAGACAAGAAGAAAATCAAGATAAAAACATTTGCATATCTAATGGTATCTGCCACACCCATCTTTCTTCCTGTCCCCTCCTGAGCTTCTTTTGTCTCCTCTGTTTCCTCTTGAACTTAGCTGCAATCTTTACAATAGCCAGTGAGAAAGAGATTTGCTGCAGGAGCAATATACTTGTGTGCTGTCCACATTGTGATGGAAAGTGTTTTGTGGTGGATGGTCTTAATGGGCCCATTACCTTCACTATGGGCCTATGAAAAACATATTGCACATAAAACAATAAGTCCCTGAATTTCTGGACATTTGCTTAGGAGAACTGCCATTATGTGTCCCTGAACGTCACAATTTATCACTACATCACTGAAAGGGAGGAAAGGTGAGCTCTGCTTTAAAAGAAATACTAAAAATTTATTATTATTTATTCAACACCAATCTCTGTAAGTCTTTATATATACCTTAAACTGAATACTGCTCTTGTCATCTGATAGTCTTTCATTAAATGGTGAAAATCCCCATGTAGTTTTGGGATCTATCTGGCAATTGGACTTGAAGAAGAAGAAGAGGAAGTAGAAGAAGAGGAAGAAGAAGAAGAAGAAGAAGATTTTCAGCTAAAGGATAACTAGGTCATTTACTTGCCTCTCCTTTTTCTTTTCTTATTAAGGACACAGTGGATCTTTCACTTTCAATTTCCCCCCTTTGTACTGAATTTACGAGTACATATTTATATTCATAAAGGTTATATCATAGTCAAAATTTGAAATGTGAGCCTTTAAGTATTTATATTAAAATCTAAAGGCATTCCAGTACAAATGTCCCAGGACAACCACAACAACCTAGTAGATTCAACCCTCTGCATCCATTTCTAGCAACTTTTGCTTTGGGAAATAACGTAACAGTACATGTTTATACCATGATTAAATGTCAAAGCTATTAATACAAGTAGCTATTAAGTTGTATTGCGATATACAAAGACCTGAGTCATGCAATTATTTTATAACTTATTGACTCTCTTATGCACATGGAGACCTGGAGAACACGGTTGAAAGTTAGCATTAGAGATTCAAAGCACCTTCTTAAACTTCAAAACTATTGATCTCTGTCTGCAAACAGACATCCCCCTTCACCCACAAAGCTTCAGTGTTACACTAATGACTTATCCAATCCTGTGAAATGTCTTAACGAACTCCCTACAGTAAAATGGCAATAAATTCCTATTTTAAAGAACAGAATAACTCGCTTATCTTAGCAGAAACACAGATTTGGATTTATTTGTTTATTTATTCTGTGTTTATTATTTTTATTTTATTTTAACATAAATTCCTGTTCATGCACAAATGTGCATGGTATCAATTTCATTGTGGGAATAATGGAAAGTGAGCTAAATGGGACCCATATCTTTCACCTTGTTTAAAATTGGCTCAGCTAAGCACTCTATTCTGCTAGGATTACCTTCCAAGAGCTGACCTTAAACTGGTTTCTCAATAACGGATCTGTCCTTTCTCTCCACGTCCCAGCCCTGATCTGTGCCCTGTTACTCTTACCTGAATACAACCCCCTCACCAGGGGTAGGTAGCCTGTTGCCCATTCCCCAAGGTAATCTTGTTTTAATGTTAGAATATCCTCTATATGATTCAGAATCGGCAGGCATAGTTCAAGAAACTACGTCCATTTTAATTTTTTTAAAGAAATCCAAATAGATTCACATCAGCATCAGTTTGTGAATGCGTCCTGACATTGGGCAGCAGAAGCCCAGCTGTTTGCCTCTATTACATCTTAATTAACATCTGGGAAATTCAAGTAGACTCCCCACCACCACTTCTCAAGCTAGGAACGCTAATAAAAATACAAAGTTTAAGAATTCCTTTTCTGATTGAATCCCTCCTTCCTCCTCACTGTGCAACCAACCCCTTTTGTTTAAACTATGGCTGCTTCATGACCTTGAATCTTTCAGCATTAGAATTATTTGACAAATGAGTCCTGAAGAACAAATTTACAAATTAATCCTGAAGTAGCAAAATGACCGCTGCATAAGATGACTTGCTCTTCCAAATATTTACCTAGCTGTTGGATTAATTTAATTCCTCTTAGCAAAGTCCTGCTGCTGGGATAGAGAGCAAAGAAATGTAATGGAGGAAATGATCCTTTTCCAGCATGAGGGAAGTGTCCCCTCACCCCATAAAAGGCTCTCATATATATTTGAGACCTGGAGAAGGTTTGCCTGCATTGTTTAACCCTTTGATTTTAGAAAGACTATAAGGTATTGTTACATATATTTGTGCTTGTTCCCCTCTGCAGACAGTCAATGCCACAGGGCTGGTTCTTCCTTTTCTAGACAAGATCCTGAACATTGGAGGCTGTTCTATGTTGAGTCACCTAATTTAGTCCAGTGCTGCCCAACCTAATTAGCACATGCTCACCAAGGACTCTGGAATAATTATCTTCAATCCCTGCTACCTGGAACTCCATTAAATGCTAATTCTGAAGATGTTTACCCTGCAATGCATGCATTCTACCACAGAGCTAAATCTTCCATCATCCCTTTTCTCCTGTGTAAAAATGGTAGTGTGGTAGATTTTCCACACGGGGTATGTTGTAGGCCAGGATGGTATAGTGTTCTGAGTATTGGACTCAAGACCAGGAGCACTGGAGACCAGGATTCAGTTCCCTGCTTGGCCATGGAAACCTACTGGGTGGCCTCAGGTGTATCACTCTCAGCCCCAGAAAACCTGGTAATAGGCTCACATTAGGATCACCATAAACTTGAAACAACTTGAAGGCACACAACAACAACACTGCTATAGGATACATTTCAGAGAAAGGAACTGACAAAACCACTTACAAGTATTCCTTTTCTAAGAAAACCCTATAAAATTCATGAAATTGCCATAAATCAACAGGCAACTTGAAGGCACGTATACACACATTCCTTCTACAAATGCAACTGTTCCTATGAAATGGCATTTTCCTACTCCTTAATTCTAATGCTGTGATACTACAGTTTTTCAGTCTTTCCTGAAAATTGTTTGCAAAAATATAATTAAAAACTACCGGCTGATATCAGAGATATCACAATTACTATGAATGCAAATCATACCCAAACTCTCCTAATATTCCCACCCACACCCGCACCCACCCACCCACACACACACACTTTTTACTCTTTCTGTAGAATGCAGCACTTAGGAGCATGTTCTTCTCAGCATTTTTAACAAACCAAGAATCCTAACTATTCCTTTGTTAATAACAGTCCACTGGCAGCAGGATTATCATTTCAAGGGTAAGATAAGATAGCGCCATAAAGAAGAAGCAGCTGCATGTAATCCCATAATGTGTCTGGAATTAATCCAGGATCAGGTATAGGCATAACCATTGAGGTTTTTTAAGCACTGAAGCATTTTTAGCAATGAAATAACAGATATGGATGCAGGCTCAACCCAACATCCAGTGCGACTAAATGGCCAATGCAGACCACCACTTAAGTTCCTGATCTGTTATTGTGCTCTCTCACTCTCTCTCATTCTTTCACCCTAAAGTATTTGATAAGGGTGTGAGTAGAAAATGGGAGCCCTCATTAAGGCTATTTTGAGATTATTTAGCTGACATTTCCCTCACCATTATTCATGGTTGAAATGATCAAAATAGTTCTGTGGGAGTTCAAACTCTAAATCATCCCTAGAAGAGATGATTTTCCATAGAGGATTGCAGCTCAGGTTCCTTGATTTCATACATTCTGGTTTCCTTTATATAATCCAGATTCACATAATGACACCCTAGTATTATAGGAAGAGTTTGATTTGTAAGGGGAGAATTACAAAAGGGACTAAATTTTGCCCCCAAAGTATCCCTCCACTTACGAACCCTGATTGTTAACACTGAACACATAAATGCCAGCAATGAAAATGAATAAAAGATTCACTTCACATATGCCCAGTCACAAAGCAGTGATAGAACATTAGATGATGTATGATGTGGATATTTGTATCACTACACCTCAAACCTGATGCAACTGCAATGCATCTTAAATCAAATACTGATTTCAAGTAGAATTTTTTCTTCTTACCATAAATTCTGTGGTTTATGACTTTACAATTTTCAGATTTCTGTGTGTGTGCATGCATGCACGTACATGGTTTATACATCTGCAAGACAGTACTAGAGTACTAACTTGTTGAAACACAATTTTTAAAAATTGTATTATCTTTCCAGCAAGGTCATTTTTTTTAACAGCTGAGAGAAGGAGAGGGAAATTAGCATAGTCTTGCAAGTGCCAAACAGACTGCACAACAGCTTTGCACTTAAAATAAACTATCATCAACCCCACATAACAAGCATAAATAGCTTTCTTGACAATGATATCACACAAATTCTTGTGCCTACTCACTTCTGTTCTGGCTACTACTGCATTCTCTGTTTTATCTTGTAGGAAGGGCAGTAGCCACACGAACAAAGCCTGCTTGACCATTCTTGCTTAACAAACAAACAAAAGAGGGATCCTGGATGGTAGGTCCAAGATCCAGTTACCTATTTGGCTGATGGTAAAAGCTCCATCCTTTGGTTCCAAGAGGCACTCTTTACACAGTCACCATGGGCCTCCAACAACACCTCTTCACCCTAATCCTTCACACCAACCAACTCCTGCTCTGGAGGACTTCTCAGAATTCCAGCCCTCTGGAGCAGATGATAAGGATACACAGAGGGCAGGGGACCTACTTCTCCCTAGAGCAGCTGACATGGCTTCTTCCATGAACAGATGTACCTAGTGGGATTCTGGATTAGATGGGATTGTTGAAGTTCAGCTTGAAAAGATACATGAGAACTTGGGTCGACCAACTGAACAGTGACTGATTATGAATCTTGACCAAATTAGGGGAGGGGAAATGAAACATGAGTGAACCCATAAATCCTGATGTCATGACAAGAGGTGGGACAGTCCCTTCTCTATTTCAGGAGACAAGAGTGTCATCAAGAGAAGCAAAAGCATTTTGTCTCCTCTTCTTAACAACAGCAGCTGATGGCTTGTCAGTGCAATAATGAATCCACTCTGTGTATTACTCCAATTTTAAAGATGCTATCCAAGGTATGAAACTTCTTTTGAAGATGGGTTTCAGCACATTGGATAGCTCCATTAAAGCCTGGAATAAACACAGAAGGGGTTGAGCATTCAGACATGGAGGCCAGCTGCACCACTGCTCTTTATAACTTGCCAGTTAATGTTTCCATACAAAATGGAGGTTTTTCGCCAAGGGGATAATATGGGGGCCTGGAATAAAAGCAAGCCAGAGAAAAACCTTTACATATCCAATAAGTTTCATAAAATCAAATATTCAATCGAGAAAAGGAATTATTACCCCTGGATAACATAGCTTTACTGTTATTTTAAGGACAGTTTAGGATTTATTCTGTGCAAAGTTCTTAAGTGGATATACATACACACACACAAACACAGAAAGAAAGAAAAAAATTACTTTCTATGCATAAAATGCTGTTTCATATCCAGAAAATGCTGTGTTCTGTGCAAAAATACCATGCACAATTTTAATCAAATTAAATTACTAGTCATTAATTTTTAGTTAACAAACAGATCTTCAACTGTGAACTATCTTTAAAAACTTTGCAATTTCAAAGACTCTCACAGTGGAAAGAAAAGTGTTCAAATTATTCATCCCTTCGAGACTGAAACTAGCAAAAATTACATCCCTGTTCCTCCCACTACTAGTCCACACATTTCTCTCTATCTCTCTATGGTGTGGGAGAGAGCAGCTGTCTCAGAAGGTATTTAGGAAATCCTCAGAAGCCAGCCCACCAAAGCTGACTAACTGAGAAGCAGAGGAATTACTCTGAACAGAATGTGTAAGAAGTCAAAATCGTTCTTTCTGGAGACAGTGGTCAAGAACCCATATGCTCTGTCATGTTACATAGGTGGCTGGAGGCAGAAGGCATTAGGTGTGGGGCAGTATGTGGAGATTGAAAAAGCTGGTTCTGATCCTGTTTTTTTTTTAATGCTTTCCTTAAAGGGATGCTTGTCGTCAACAGATTATGGGTGAGGCAGTTTGAAAATCTACCTCCCTGATAGGTTTTTCAAACCATCTGTCCAAGAGTGTCTTGGTTACAAAGAGCCCTCTAAGTTAAAGAAAGAGGTGCTCTGAGCTGACCTTTGGAGGCTCACCTCTGTCACCAACAACTTCACTGCACCTTCACCTTCTGCTTGTGCAAAGAGTTCTTGATATTCTCCTGTGTGACGACTGTCCAACCACTCACATTATATCTTATTGCAAGAGCAGCTTGTCATAACAGAATATGGGTCCATGCTCTTTGGAATGCTTTACATGGTAAATTTAAGTTTCAGTTTTACACAGTGGTGGTCTAGTAAACATAATATTGTCTAAACAAGCATTATGGAATTTGGAAATCATCACTAGAAAATACTGCATCACTGAAAATACAGGCAGCAATGATGTTTCTTTAGTGAAGGTTTAAGAAAATGCAGTGACTCTATAGCAGGAACTTCACACTTCTTAAAAGATTTTAAATATTCTTTTTAATTAGGATGGAAAGTGTTGGAACGGATTGGGATTCCACAAGATCTATGTATAGGGAAGGATGCACAAATTTAATGCCACCATGTGTCCTGAAGTACAGAAGACATTAGAATATTCTTCATCAATGTTAACTTTTTGCTGGCAGCTACCTGCTGATTACAAAAGTCTACCACAGGTATAACTCAAGGCATTCTTTGACCCAGTTTCTCTGATTAACAATCTACAGGGAGAAAAAAATTTACTCTTTTTTTCTGCTGATAATGTTTTGTCAGGATGAGCAGCTCTTTTAGTAGTTGCTTTCAGTTCCTGGGCCTCAAGCTAGCTGTAATGCTTTCTAGAGGTAACTCTAAAATTCTAAAACAGACCAAGTCCAGTATGGGGAAAGGGAAAGCGTATTTGGCATGCTCAGAGTCTGTGCATTATGGCATCCCATCTTCTGCCTTTAGAAACAGATTCAACGGATTGATTGTCAATTAGAAGTTGCAGAAACCTCACTAATATCTCTGTGCACATGTGTGTGTATGAGCACGTGTGTGTATAGGTGGGTGAAAATCAGACTGATTCTTAATCATTCCTATAGCAGTCCAAAAGGAAATGGGAGGATGGGTCTGCGATTGTAAGGTCACCAAATGAAACCATGCAAATGATGCGATCTGATTTGAGACAAGCTCAGCTCTTTTTCTTCACCACTGTGCTGTACCAGCTATTTAATACATAAGGTAGACATTAATGAAGAAAGCTGTCCTATTCTGGTCTTCTTTTAGTATGCTCGCTCACAAGGGAGCTGCACTCTGATCTAAGACGGGTCACATACAGAGACACTACTTCCATTTTCTTTTTTGAGGGTGTTTCTTTAACTAAAAAGATAGAGAGTTTCCCTGTATTTAACAAATCTTGGCAGATTAATTTCTCCTCTACCCCTACCCCTCCATGACAATCTCTGTTGGTTCAAATTCCTAGCTCTATTCACAGCTGGGAAAAGTTCCTTTTTCGACCACACTTCCCAGAATCCCCAAGCTAGCATGGTTATTGGTGATGCTGACTGTGGGAATCTGGAAAATGCACCCCCTCAAACTAACCTTTCCAATGTTGGAACTGTTAAAAAATGCTGACTGAATGCATTTGCGGCTATAAGCAAAGTACCAAACTCTCCTCCCCATGTTAGAGCCAGCAATTTCCAAAGTTCACCATTCCAACATTACTTAATTTACACTATCCCCCTTCCTTCCTGCAGGAGTCTGCTACATTTCCTGCACTGTAGAGGTCAGCAGCCTTGCTACTAGAAGTACAGGTCCCCAAAGTCCTCTCTTACACTGGTCTGCTTTAAAGAGAAATGTAAGTAAACTAGTATTAAGTATTAAAAACTAAAAGTGGATTGCATATCGAAACTGTGGATCTCACATCTGAAATTTTTGAACAGTGCTATTCAAATCTGCAAAACCTTATTCCACACAATCCATTTTCTGAGTTATTAAGGCTTCAGTTGTATTTGTTCTTAACCTCCATGCTTGTATTGAGGCTTCCATAATGCATTTTTAATACTGATTACTTTGCAAAAGTCAAGATAGCTGGCAGCAAATTAGATTTAACCAAGAAGATCAACTGTGCTGGACAAGAAGCAGTATTTGCCAACAGTAAAGGAAAAGACATTTTTATGCCACCACAAGATTACTATAGCCTTAGTTGCAAGTTGAGTGTGTGCTAAGTTACAACAAAAGAGGCTTGGACATTGATTCAGATTTTGTAGCTAAGATTCTTCAGTGTCTGAGTTGCTCAGAGTCTACTTAATAATTGCTGTTGTGCTTATAAGACACTGAAACAGACATTATGTATATCACAGAGTGTGGAAACCTCTGAATAATGGTTTTCTCAGTTTGAAACCTGTATCTTTGTTTCTGAGAAAAAGCAAAAGTGTTCAAAGCTAAGTGAGACTGTGAGATTTAAATAAACATCTTTACTTCCTAATTTACACAAGTATTTAAGTGCATGTTTAAATAAAGATCTTTTTCTATATTTACAAGGAAAGGTATAAAGATACCAGCTTTCACTAGCTGCCTAATGTTCTGCTTAATCTTTGTCATAGCATAGCAGGGCCTATTCTTGCAACCATTTGTGTGCGGTATGTGCAGTTTCTCGTCAGCCTATTGCTTCACATGATATGAAACTGATTGTGTGATTTCTGCTTTAAGGTACAGATGAGTGTTGTTGAGGCATTTTTTCATGTGTTGTTGCAATCACTTTTGGACCAGTTATGATAGAATATAGACAGAGCCAACCCAGAGCCAAATGCAGCCCTGAGCCAAGCATGGAAACACAGATGACAAAACTGGTTCTACATGTCCAAACTAAAGCTTGGTAGCCTGGCTTAAAAATACAATGTCCTCTTTACACAGAGCTCCCTCTACACTTCATGGTGCTTTTTTCTGAGTGTAGCTGCCACAGCTACACCGCAGGTTCATTGTAAGCAGTAGTTTACATCTGAGCTTGGAAACAATGAACTAAAATGAATTTATTGCCTCCCAACTTGTTAAAAAGTTTAACAGTTATCTTAAAATGCATTATTTTAATCATTAAATGCCAACAATATAAATTGTCTGAGAAATTATCAATATTGTGTGTTAACTAACTTAATTTGTTGTGGGGAGTAGCTGGGGTCCATTTTTATTGATTTTTTTAAAAAATCAAAATCAAACATGTTATTAATAGCAATTAATGTCAGAAAATAATTTTATGATTTTTTTTCTCTGAACAGTTTAGGATTCTCTTAATGGAATCAATGTTCTTTTTAACACAAGTGCAGGTGTTTCCACATTCTGCTTTAACTGGGCAGAAATCAGACCATTGCTTCTCCTCTTCGTGCAGGCAAAAACACACACATATAAATGTAGATTCTCCACCTCCTCTCCACTACTGTTTTATCACCGCACTCCTTTGGGACAGAGGCAATTCTTATAGCCACTCCTTTTATAAATTAAGCCCTGCTGAGGTCAGTTTTCTAACAAATTGTGTAATATACACAACTGCTTACAACTTAGATGAAATTTCAAAAGTCCCACTATGAAAACACATTTCACATGCCTAACAGCAGGGTTACTAAGCAGTAGGCAATTGGATTATTTTTCAAGCTTAGCAGTTAAAAGGCGGGAAACCTTTTGTGTTCAGAACTGATAGCTAAGGTGAGCTGAAAGTTGTTACCTGCTATACATTTCCAAGGAGTTCACGCACTGTAACAGCAATTTATTTCCTGAAAAGTGTACTCTGACTTTTAACATTTCCCCCCTTCCAGCTGTTTTCTTTAAAGGTGGGATTGCACAATTATGAGAGTTCAAGCTGGATATCCTTCAAGTGGTACCACCAGTTGTCACAGTTCAACTCAGTGCAGCTTTGGAAAAGCACAAGCTTATTATGGCACCAGAGATGTAGCTGTCTCCCGTTCTAGTGATGAATCTTCATCACAGTTCGGGGACATATCTAAAGAGACATGCATCAGTTTTTTGTTTGTTTGTTTTGTTAATTGCATTTTTATCCCCTGTAACTCGTGCTTGGGGAAATTTGTGGAGACTTATTTCTGTGTCTGTGCATCTGTTGGCTAGATCTTGTGCAATTTGTTGCTGCCAACCAAAAGCAGGATTGGGGAAGAACCAGAAATATTCTGAACAGTCTGTTGCTGGATGAGGCCCTTCTTGAGAGCCAAGAGAGTGGCTGGGAAGTTCAAGTAGCACATGAGTGGGCTGCACTTCTCTGTGTGACAGGTTCTTTCAAAAACTAGTATTCCAAGAGTTTCTTATGGACAAGGCATCTCCTAGGACAGCCAAGCATGATAATAATTGGGGGTACTGATCTCGGCGTCCAAAATGTGCAACTACTTTTCAATGACCTGTAATAGCCACACATATCTATCCATCTATCTATCTAGACTAGAGCTTTCCAAATGGTGTGTCGCGACAAGTTAGTGTGTCACCTGAAGTCTGTAGGTGTGTCACCTACCCAGGCTGAAAAAGACCTCTCCCAAAGCCTCTCCAGCTGCCGCCACCACAGCAGCGGCCAGGATCAGGTAGGGGGCTGCCTTTCCTGCTGCTGCCGCCCTCAACAGGGTCTTTGTTGGTGACAGCATCTGTCCTTGGGGTCTTTCCTTGGTGAAGGTGATGGCAGCAAGCCAGGATCAGGAAGGGAGGCTGCCTTTCCTGCTACCACTGCCCTCACTGGGGTCTTTCCTCAGCAAGGGCAACAGGTACGGGCTAGCATCAGGTAAGAAGACTGCCGTTCCTACTACTGCCACCCTCACCACAGTCCCTTCTCTGTGAAGGCAACAGAAGCAAGCCAGGATCAGAAGTGAAGGGGCTGCCTTTCCCATTGCTGCCACCCTTCCTGAGGTCTTTCCTTAATGAGGGCAACAGCAGCGAGCCTGGATCTGGTGCAGGCGGGCTGCTTTTCCTGCTGTTTAACCTCTGTTTTGGTAGTGAAACTGAATTACTGTGTCATGAAACGATGCATGTCCAAAAAGTGTTTCACCAACATGAAAAGTTTGGAAAGCTCTGATCTAGACATTGCAAGCAGCAGAAGCTGAAAGCAAGTGCTGTAACCTAGCACTCATCCAAAGTTTTAAGCTTCCTGCTATGAGCTAAGTGTTCTTCTTCATTTATGGAAGTTTGCTACCAGAAACAGGGCCTTTTTCTTCATTGGTATGCCCTCCAGACACCGCCTGGTGAGCCTTGCCCGCAAAGCTCACCAAGCAACTATTCTAGCATCTTTCCAGGCAAATAATTTTTAAAAAAATTCTTCCAGGCATTTTTAAATCATTTTTTTAAAATTAACATCTTAATATCTGCAATTCAAGCTGGGTTAGAATATAGATAGAAATATTCTGTGGATCTGTTATAATTACTTGAGCGTTAACCTCTGCTCTCATAGGGTTGTTCTCTTATTAACAGGATTTTGGGCCAGGTAACTGCTGTTTTATTGGATTTGGATTTTAATTGTTTATATCCCAGAGAACTCTGGTTACAGGGCAACTGATAAATATTGTTCATTAATTATTTAAAAATCTCACACAGATAAGCCACCCACTGGTTTTCTCTGTTCCATAGGAACTTCAAACAGAAATTGACTTTGGGGAGTTAATTCATGAACTTGCAATGAAAAAGCCAGAAAAATAAAGCTTTAAAGTGAGTTGGTCTATTTATGGAATACCTACATCCTTCTCCAGTCCTTGTTTTTCAGGAAGAAGCAACACTGTAATCCACAACATTGACGCATACACAACTGATAGTAAAATTAGAGCGCATGAGTTGTACTGCATCTCGCATTAATTTGTCTGGGCTCTAACATTTCCTGAATAGACTTCTGTTCAGTGTGCTTCTGTTGATGCAATGGGTAGAAGCAATTTTTGCTGATTTCCCCTTCCTTCTGTAGCTCCTCCTCTCAATTTAAGAGGGTCCCTCCATCCCTTAGAGCATAATGGGAAGGCTAGGAAACTTACAGGAGCGAGGCAGAATCAACCAGCAGCTACTGTCTTCATTTTCCCAGTATGATTCCTTCATTTTCTCAGAAACCTGCCATGGAAGGAAAGACTATTTCCATCAACAAGTGCCAGATTCTGAATATCACCATATGTCATTAAGAGCCCTTCACTCCAGCATTTAAATCAGGCACTCCCATGCTGTTTTTTTCCTTTCCGTTTTGTTAAAAAGTGGCAGGTTCCACATGTTCTCTCAGTGCTGTAAGGCGACTATGCATATGAAAGAACCAGCGATTTGTCTCATGCTGATTCTTAAACTTTCACTAACATCAAAAAAAAAAAAATTACCCTGGGATATCAAGTTTATATTAAATTGAAGGCACATCTTTCTTTTTATGCCATGCAAAATGAAGTTGAAGTTCAGTTGGGGAAAAGTTTGGAACAGAATTATTACACATGATACAGCTTTTTACAAATTAGCTTTCAGTGGGCTAATGTAGAGAAACAGGCAGTTCTGCCCTGTTCCATGAAAACACTGCTGAAAAGTGGCAAAACGTACTATGCTATGCAAAAGCTATGGACAGTAAGAGTGAAACTGAAATGAAAAGGTAGTTCATTCACTATATTGCCTAGTCTGACCTGCGCCTTCTGCATACCACACCTGTGCTCAACCACTGAAACATGGTCCCTCCAATTGGTACAAAGCCAACTGCCCTGGCTCAAATGTTGCACGTATAATAAAGAGTAGCAATATGCTTCAGTGTTCTAATTCAGAAGGTAGCAGAGTGAACCAGAATTCCCCTCTTGATTTCTCATTGTGGCTACATTAACATAAGCCATTCTGCACTCATGTAACCTGTGGTGTTAGCAGAGCCAGGTTTCACCAGGTCAAAACCCCAGGTCCTTCTGCTGAACATAGGCTATGACACCATCTGCATACCCCTTGTACTCCTGTGTTCCCTTTGAGCAAGCTGTAATTCCCATAATACTTAGGAGAGGATGGACTTTCTCACCAACAGTGTATTGTTATAAGCCATCCTGGTGCCCTTTCACACCACACTATTATAACACTATGATTTGCCTTTCATTGCTATTGTTGTACCCTATGCAGTCCTGGGATTTCTAGTTTTTTGAGGTATCTAGAGCCATGGCAGTTAAAGTGGAATCATAGTGTTATAAATTGTACCTTAAATTTTTAATATAAAGTATTTTGAGATAGCTTCATCTTGACTCAGTCCATTTCCACATGAGAGCACTGTCCTACAATGAGGACCCATTGCTGGTGGTGTGCAAGTTGTGCTTTCGCACAACATCATTGCAGTCCGACTGCCAACACATCCCCACCCATCACAATCATGGGATATTCCATTACTGGAAAAAATATGTTAATGGCCCCTGATAGCACAATGTGGAAAGGGTGGAAACGTGATTTAGGTGCTTCCTTCCCCAGTGCAGCACAGGAAGTGGCCAGATGCACTGTGGAATGAAGACGTGTGTCACTCATGCTACCCTTCCACCGGCAGCCGGATGGGTGCAGAGGGGAGGGTTCACGTTGCACTCCCATCCCAGCAGTGGCACTACCAGGATTGCAGTGAGATGATGACAGAGATGGGTAAGGTGCAGAAATGACCTCAGACTATATCACTGCTTGTAATTCTGTATGCTCTTTGCAAGCGTGTGTATATTTCTTGATAACAGGTTGTGCTCTCAAAGGAAAACCATGTGACTTAATACCTTGGGAGAGGGGAGGCTAGTTCTCCCGTTTCACAGCTGATGCAAACTGTGCTTAACTGATGTTGTACAGCCCTCACAGGGGGACTGTTTTGCCTAATTTATTTCTCTTTTTTATTACAAGTTATAATTATGAACACTGACACTGTCAGTGCTTTTATGGAAGAAAGAAAAGAAGTAAACACTAATTTCAAACCTGAGCACTTTCCAAACCTTGCACACCCATATGATGGAAGAGAAAAGCTCTAGGCATAGCAAGATGACATTTGATTATTCAGACCAAGATTCATTTCAGAACTTTCCCATAAACTACAAATAGCTACTGAAGTACATAATAACTACTGACAGGCAGCGGCACTAGGTTTGACTGCCTATATTTAAGTAGGTAATTTGTAACATATCTTAAGTGACAGCTTCATCATCCTATTAGCGAAAGGGCATAAAATGTTTTATTCTCATTTTACACCATTTGAAGAAATAATTTAAAAAACTGAAAACCAGGAGAATTTAATGTTTGCAATTTGGTGAATGGGACAACATTACATCAAGAGATGTTCTCCTTGCATGTCAGTGGTAGAATTCCAATTCGTAACTTAAAAGGTGCTCTAAAACCACAACTACTGCTATAATATTAAATGTTGTTCTATCACTTCATTCCCCAGTCACTACCATATCTAAAATAAGCCTAAAATAAGGAAATGTTAACACTCCAAATATATGCTTGGGTCCATATCGCATCCTGATATTTCGGTTCTGTGGAGTAGGCAATTTTGCACATTAACAATTCTGAATAGATTCTTAAAATGCATGGCAACTAGAATTTACTGCAATAATTCCCACTTAATTTTTCACTTCTGTGGATATAAGGCAAGAAATACACTGATTAATTTCAAGCTGAACCATGGAAAACAGAACAGGTTGCCTTATGGCCATTTGTTGACACACTGTCAATATAATCCACTTCAGCATTTGGGTGGACATATACAATGTGTGGAAAGTTACTTTTTGGAGTACAACTCCCTGAATTCCCCAATTTGCATGATCAACCTGGAGACTGCGGTCTGAAAGACTAATTAAGTGAAACTCTAGACAAAAGCAAATGAAAATATCATTCCAAACTAGAGGCAAACTCATAGTAATTGTCTGGTTTGCTCTTGAAAATAAAAGTTTGATTCTAATCCACTCAGATTCTGTCAAGTAATCAGTGTGGGATGAGATTATCTAAAGATGACTTGAACACTTGAAAACAAGTGGCATAAAATGTCACTTATCCTGGTTCCAGAAAGCCACAAGGTATTGTGGGGGTCACAGGGGGAAAAAAGCTTTCAAGATATATTTCAAGGAGGCCGACATCAAGAGCATGGTAGCATTATTTAACATAATGCCAAGTTTTCCTCAAACTTAGAATAATATAGTATGAACTGGCAGTACTCTGCTATGCTGATCTCCCTCAGAGAAGAAAATTCTCTTCATGCAGCAAAAGCGGTGCCTTGGCATACCTCCTCAAAATCATAATATGTGAATCACCAGTATACATAGATACTTACTGCTGTCAGATTCACTGGCACTCCAGAGTTCACTTCAGAGTGCATACATTCTTGACTGCAAGCAAAATCCATGTGCCAATAATTCACACACTGCATTTTGATCAGGCAGCTAGAAGTGTGAAAGATCCTTGCATCAAAATTAGCTGGTTAAGACATCATGCCTCAAGTGGTCCTCAGAAAGAGTATCAAAGGCAGCTGCAACCTTTTGTGACTCCTGGTACAGAACATTATGGAAGAAAGGAGCTTGTGGCCAGAAAGAAAAAAGAAAGTGGAGGTTTCTAATATGGATATGGGCTATAACAATCCACTTAAAACTTGCCAAAGTGGGGAAGGGAGATATAACTCACTAATATTCCAAAAGATTTGCCAACATTGAGTCCCCGGTGCTTTCATAAGTATAAGTAATCTGAATGAATAACGCTAGGACAGAGGCTGCAATCATAAGAGAATGTCTGTGCTAGATGGCCAATTGTCCACCCTAGCAAAATGACAGAGTATTAAGGATGGGTGAGACATTCACTCCACCCACATTTTTAAAAATGTTTTTACCTGATCTGCTATCTCACTGGCTAAACGAAATAATTGTTGTAGTTTGCAATTATAAATCCATAATTTTCTGAGCTAATAAATAAATTTAGCAGCATATGCATATTTGAAAAACTGCACCTTGCATACATTTCTAAAATGCACACAAATGCTCTTTGGTCAGTGGGATGATACATCCACTAATGTGCCCTTTAGTTTGATAAAATATGCATAAAAATACATATGACTTTTACCATTAAAGGTATTCCCACGGAACTGACATAGAACAGAGGGAGTCCAAAAAAATGGACTTGCAAAATCTGCCCAGCCCTACAAGATCGACATTCTATGGCAGCTATGTGTAGCTTTAGTCAGGTTGTGAGGCACAACCCAAATTTTAAATACCAGCACATGTGAGGCTTGGGGCAGAAATGGTTGGTATGGGAAGGACTGGGCTTTTCTTTTACCTGTCCTCCATTGCCTAGTATCTTCTCCTGACAGCACCTTCCAATGAACAAGAAACTGGTGACTTGGGCCCTTTTCCACACCTTACCTGGTCATGGAAACATCCAGTGTGGGTCCTGCATAGGCTCTGCTGGGAGGGGAGCATAACAAGAGTGCTTCCTCTGCACCAGCTGCCTCCATGTTCCAGGAAGCATAATGGCCATGCCTCTTTCTGCTGCAGCGCAGCCAGGTAGGAAGTGCAGCCATGACACTTCCAGGGCCTCTGCAGACAGGTAAGTCCATGATGGTGGCATGATCACCAGTCACTAACGGTAAACCTGTCAATGATTTGTGGCATGATCGCACCACCGGGGGATGGGAGAAGGATGGGACCATGACAATGTTGTGCATAAGCGTTGTCAAAGTCCTATCCTTCTCCCGTCCCTGTGGAGGGTTAGAAGGGTGGTGCAAAAAGGGCCTTAATCTTGCACCAGGTTACAAAATAGCATGTAATTTAGCCTTCAAGCACTTTGAGCAGGTTCATTTGTTGTGACTAGTTTAATTCTATTTTAATGTTCACTTCTTGTATGTTTAAAAGTGCAAGACACCTTGAGTCCCAATTCTGAGAGGAAGGTGGGATACAAATAAACATCATAATAATTGTCATTATGAATACATAAGCTGGGAGGTCTGTAAGGGAGCCTCACCATATCTCATTTGGAACAGTTTCCAAAAAGACTAACCTTTTAATGAAAGAAGTGAAAACACTAAATACCAGGGGTGGGGGTGAGGAAGAAAAGTGACTGTCAGCCACATTTTCAGTATAACAGCTCTTCCTCTGTGGTGAGTGTGATTTCATGGTTTCAAAGAGAAACCATACTTGGTGTCCACTCTATCTCTTCAAAATAAATGACGAAGACTCACTGCTGGGAAGGAATTCTCAAAATATTTCAGGCAATAGACTGTCTTTGATGTCTCTTGCCTATTTACCTCCCCAAAAGTAATCTCCACAGTATAGCTGTGACTGCATTTCTCCACAAATAGTTTCCCTACTAGCCAAGCAGTTGTTGATCCCACTTAATTTCCCTAGAATTTGTTTTAATAGTCATCATATGATTTTGAATGGCCAGCAACATAGCATACCATCAGTCTGGCACTGGAAACAGATAAAGAGATAAAGCAACTTCCTTGATTATTCTGGTTTAAAATTCTTACAAATATGCCAAACTAGCTACAGCTCCAAAGTGCCTTCTAGTGTCTCCTACTTGTACCAAACACCCCAGTACTTTAAACATCCCAGTCCTATACAGATTTGCTTTAACCCCCATATCAGTTTTAAAAGAAATCCCAAGATAACTGCTAACATAACATTCTGAGCACATCTGTATATCACACTCCCCCTCCGTATTACAAAGAATCTATTTATTCCTCTTACTGCCTTTATTTCAAACTCTGCATAAACACAAAAAGCCCATTCCACAAACTTACACTCGTATAATACTTTTCTTTGTGTTTCCTGCCATCTACCCACTGCTGCATTAGCCCAAGGCAACCATCAAGAGAATACTCTATGAAGGAGCCTGCATTTGTCATGCTGACATGAATGCAAAGCAATCAAGAGCCTGAATGCTGAAAACAGCCCTTTCCTTTGCTTCATGCCCTACCAGCCCCTTCCATGAAAACCACCTACCTTCCTTCACTGGGCCCCATCCTCCTACTCACACCTATTTATCTGTCATGTTGAAATGAAGGAGGTGCTGGAAGTATGGCAGGATGGGCCATCTGAATGGGGGATTAAGGCTCCCATCAAGTTCTCTCAGCTTCCTGCCTTTGAACAGGCTACACAATGGTGCACTGTTCACACAGCTACCCTTTCAGTTCTTTTCCAGAAAGGACCCATTCCCTTTTTGGGAAGAGATGCCTTTACATCAGACTGGGACCATTTCAACACCACACTGTTATAAGTGCTATTATTCCACTTTCAACATCCTGTGGAATTCCAGGGTTTGTAGTTTCCCGAGGCCAAAGAGCTCCCTGGCTAAGAATGCTAAAGGCCCCTCCCTAAATTACAAACCCCAGGATTCCATAGGATGTTGGAAGTAGAATAATAGCACTATAACAGTGTAGTATGGAAACAGCCTGGGAGAAGGACCTGAGACTTCTGCTCCTTTTTTGATAGCTTTCCTTGGCTTAGTTAACCCAGTAAATTACAGTGCCTGCATTAAAATGATATTTTCCTTGGAATGTGCTGGGCCAGCAACACACAAACAATACTAATCCGAATTGCAACAACTTTACTGCCCATTTGACAGTTTCTGGTAAGCCAAGTGTAACATTGACCTGAATAGTCTAATGATCAATCATGCACTTGTACAGTTTTTGTAAAAGAAGTTTGATTCCAACCGCACTTAGACATTTATAAAATATTTGTGAAAGATTTAGTTGGTTTTACTGAAATGCCTCTCATTTCTTTCCATTATGCTGGGCAGATTTTGCTGCCCAAAGTGGAGCTTGAATCACACCCATGCCCAAACGTCTAGATCTAACATTTTGAAAAAACGTTCTGAACCACTGTGACATCAATTCATCTACTGCTGCCCAAAGCAGATTGCCATATCCTGCTGTCTGGCAAAGTTGGTTTGCTCTGAAAGTTCCTGAAATGTTTTGAATGAAGAACTCACAAACTGTCTTGACATCTCATTTTAGAATCTACATCCTGTACATCCTATAATTATAACAGTTTGTTACCATTTGAAATTGTCTTTGCTCCATCCTTTGGAAACCTAGAATTTGGAGTGTAGTTGAATTACTTTCTGCTGCTAGAACACACTAGATCATTCCCCATGAACTATAGCACTGAAGACCTTTAGCAGAGAATTCTAAGCACCCTTCATGAAACTATAAATCCCAGGATTCCATAGGATGGAGCTATGACAGTTAAAGTGGTATATATGTTACTGTGGTTATGCTATGTCTGGTGAGAGCACTAGATATCTCTTTATATCAAATAATTTGGCCTTTATTTGACCTTTCTCTGCCACCCTACTGCACGTGTTTGCAAGGGCCACCGGGCGAGCACGCAATAGGCGCGGCCGTTAATGGCTGTACATTCCAAACCTCATTTAGGCAGGCAACTTAATGACTCTCCAATGCTTCAGGGACCATTCCTTCTTGCAAACCCGCCTTGCTCAGCGCGACTTTACACAAAGATGCCCGGCCAAGTGCCGAGCAAGTCCTTTATGTTGGGCCATTTGCATACTGGCCATACTATTGTCATCGAGCGCTAAGCTCATCATGTAAAACCTGACCTTTTCCAACGCCTTTGTCCAGCTACAAATTTCCTTTGTTCTCACTGAGCATCGCATGGCCTGTAGGTAAAATCCACCCTATAAAAGGTCCCCGATTCTGAGTGCCCCTCGGATCACTTGCTCGGACTTCCTCAGATCACCCTGGACTTCCATCTAGCCTTGCTGCCGCTCTGTCCAGTGAAGTTTTCCCCTCAGTTCCCAATAACTGAGTCTGCCCTCCTCGGACTGCTTCGGACTACTTTGGACTTCCATCCTGCCTTGCTGTCGGTTTGTCTGAATAACTCCCCTCAGCAAGCCACGCTGAGTTTCTTCCCCTCAACCTCCACTTCTCTCCAGGACTACGTGAAAAGGTGTCGTATTACCCACTCCCCTGAAACTCTCCATTTCTATTGCCAGTTAGTGGTGTGCATGTGTTGTCTTGTTTGTTGTTTGTCTTTTAATAAAACTGCTATTTTTGTTATTTTAAAACTTGTCTGGCTACTCTTCTGACCTGACGCCGTAGACATAGGGTTAAAAGATCCTAGCTAAGTTACCCTGCCTCTCGTTAGCTTAAGAAAGTGCTCAAGTCTAGTTTCCCTCATCTTGTGTTTTTATTTGGTAATTTGGGCACCCCTCCCGGGACCCCAACATACAGGGTAGCATATACATTCTCAGTCTGTATTCTGTGAAATGTTTCTACCAGAGTGTGACACTGCTTGAATTATTTGGGTGGGATGGAGGATGGCTTCAGTGGAATCTACTGACTCCCAGTTCACTAAATTTTTACCATATCATGCCTTCCCATAGCCATATAAACCCACACATTAGGGGGATCAGTTTCAAAGATAAGATCTCTCTCTCTACACACACACACACACACACACACACACAAACACACAGGCCTTATTTGTTGTTGTTGTTGTTGTTGTGTGCCTTAAAGTCATATCTGACTTACGGTGTCCCTGAAGTGAACCTATCATGGGGCAGAATATGTTCAGAGGGGGTTTGTCCTTGCCTTTTTCTAAGGCTGAGGGAATGTGACTTGCCCCAAATCACCCAGTGGGTTTCCATGGCTGAGCGGGGATTCAAACTCTGATTTCCAGTGTCCCAGCTCAATATTCAAATCACTATACCACACTGGCTATCCATACACTGGCCTTCTTACATTTTGAGTATTGGAGTGAAGAAAGTCCTCTAAACATCTCACAGTGAAAACTAGAAGGCGACTCTTCTTTGGATTTTGTGTGATAAAAATGGATAGCTTAGTCCGACTGCACAGAGCTGGCAGCCCCACCTCACCCTGCTAAGAAAAGGGTTATTCTCCCCTCCTTTGCCAACTGGCCAGAATAATGCTTTTGCCAGTTTTTTCTCACTGTTGCCAATAGAACCCTGTGGGATTGATAAGAATATCACTTCAAGCTAATCTCTAGTGATTGTCAACAGCAATTAATGTGGATATTAACCAGTGACTATAGAAAACAGGTTTCTTGCAGCATTTGCAAGTTTCTGCTAATGCGCAAGATAAAAATCCGTGCCTGGGTGTTCCTAGCTTTACTGAATCTGAACTTCTAATGATAAGCTGGTTTTGCTTCAGTTTCTTTTGCTCCAAATAATGCTTGTTGTACCTCTGATAAGATTTTATCAAGTATTTTCTCCCCCTGTAGGGAAAAGAGGCCTATGGGAGGAAAAAATACAGCATTGTTTGTACTGACAGCCAAATTAAGCATCCTGTGTAATTCTCACCAGATAACATCAAAAGGGATATATTCTGAGCACAAAGGCTGCAGAGGGGATTGGATGCTTGTGCATTATTTGAGCTTTAAAAGTTATCCTGCCCAAAAGCAGCTCCAGCTTCACCTACTTTTGTCCCAAGGAAGAAGTGTGAGATAAAATAGATGTAAAAATGACCTGCTCTGTCAAAATGCTCCCTAAGGAGACCAGCATGGTGATGGAAAGGGTAAGGTGGGTTTTATGAAAACTCACCAGGCCCTCCCTCAGCAGTTCTTTACCAAAAAGTAAAAATTCCTTTAGTATGCTAAAGATATCAGGAAATAATATAAGAAGAGCAACACATTGCCTGTAATTTCTGTGGTTACTTACAGAACCCTTCCTTAGTTTTGCTTGTTGTTCTTCCCTTCCCTTCCCTTCCTTTCCCTTCCTTTCCTTTTCTTGGAAACAATATAACTTTCCTAGCTTATATTCTCACATACTTTATATTAAGGGAGTTAGTGTTTTTACATCTTCCAAAAGTAATGTGTGGATGTATGGATGTAGGCGCCTTCAAGTTACCTGTACAGTTATGGTGACCCTATGGATTTCATAGTTTTTTCTTAGGCAAGCAATACTCAGAAGTATGGCTGCTACCCACTGTCCTGCTCACTCTGAGCAATGGGTGTCGGTGGGTGAATTGCCACTGACAGAGTGTTGGAACTCCGGGGACTCATGATTGAACTGACTTAAGTCCCAGGATGGATTCCTGTATAATACTGGGAGAGAGCTTCGACAGCTCATTCACAACCTAGTAAGTTTCCTGCTCCAGTGCTTCACTGGGCCCATATCAATGTGACCAAAGCCATGCTGAGGACACTGAAAAGCATTCATCTGTACAGGTGGTCTACTGAGCCAGTATCTCATTTTAAAAACCTATTAGCCTACAGGCACCAAGTATAGTGATGGTCTCAAAACACTAAATGTATATGGGTTGGCACACAGCAAAAGTTGCAGAGAGCATATCCCAAAGGAGTTCTCTGCAGGCTCAATATGGCTTTCACCATTAACACCGATACAATGGGTAAGAAAAATCTGAAAGGAAATCTGGCTTGCATAGCCATCTTCTGTGTCTTTACTGTTAGGATGACCTCACACTAGAGGTATACATTTATATATCTACACTAGGGGTATAAACAATGCTTGCCAATTTCCTATTCTCATTGGTCAGAATGAATCAGCACATCCAGCCACTCCATAGAGAAAATGGTGAAACTCTATGAGTTTTTTTTGTTTTGTTTTTATTTATATTTCTGGACTTTCTTTTTTAAAATCCTTCCCAAACCCTAATATTTTGTGCAGAAAAATGTGTGTTGCATAAAACATGCTGTTTCCAGCATACAAATTCTGCTACTTGCACAAAACTTCCAAAGGATATCTTTTGGCAAATTGCTATTATTATTTTACAAAACATGTCCTGAAGTTTTAAAAACAGTGAAAAAAATTGTCTTGAAGTACAAAAAAATGTGTAAAAACTCTAGCAATCTTATCCAACAGGATAAGATGTGAGAATGAAATAAACAATAAACAATAAATAAACAGATCTCTGTCCCTAGTTTGGGTACCCACATACACATTTCTCTACCTCAGTGTGTAGGACTGGGGATGTTTAAACCTCCTCTCATTCCTCAGTGAGATCTTCCTTCTGTAGCACCTCTATCTGACCCCATATGCAGCCAATTGTGTTCTAGGTGCAAGCTCTGAAGGCTGAAGGAGTAGAGCCATCAGAGTTACACATCATATTGTACAATTGCACCAAGGCCTGTGCTATCGTCATTAATGAACCCACTTTTTATTTATACCCATTTTGATTTTACTTCTGGTAGTCACCCTATGCACACAGACTTTGATCTTGCATTGACCAGATTGCATTGGAGCATTGCTTCTGGTATCAATTCCTGCCAACACATAACTCCTCTGTCAGAGCACCTAAAAGAAAGACTGTCATTAGACAGTGGTCATGGGTTAGTAACCATGGCAATGCCTGCAGGTAAGATATTGGTGAAGACAGAATTATAGAATTTCTAGCTTGTAATACAGTGGTAGCAGCAATCAGATGCAGAAAAGCCCTTAGAGAAGATGCATGCAGTTCATGGATTGTCTGCCTGTTTTGCACCAATAGGAACTGGTCTGATCAAGTTGACCTTCTTACACTGTGAATGAGAAATTGACCAAGAATTGGCAGAAGGGAGATTGTCCAGTATCCAATATCCAGTGCCCCAGACCAATTCCTCCTGGTTCCTATTTAAAAGGGGAAATTCTAGGGCACCTACTTATATTAAGCAGGAGAGCATATTCAGAATAATCTGAGATGTATCCATGTGTTAATTCTTATAGAAATTCTGTCTATATGACTTTTGCAAATTTAAATTTTATTGGTGGACTATAAAACAACCATAAAAATAAGTAGACTATGCAAGATGATCCACCTCTGAAACAGCCACAGATGAGTGTCCCTTCCAGTGTTTCAAAATATCTAAGAAACTCTTTGTTTCTGTAAATTTTAAACACCAAAACTGGACACATATATACTGATACATTCTGCAAAACTGTCCACCAGGCATTGTCCCTTCTCTCTTTGAATTCCTATAACAGGAAGTGGTAGGCACACCCTCCAGCCAGAGTGAAAACTACAAGACAAAATGCTTGATGCGCTTGTGGAGAGGATTGGAACCTCTTCTGTTTCAGGAGTGGGGAAGCATATGCTATCACACACACACACACACAGACCTTACTCAGATATTATGAAAGCCTGTGCATATCCCAAAACATAACACTGTTCTTTGCAGAAATTCTCATTTTGCTAGTAAATCTGGTTATTGAAGAGTGATGGGTAAGTCTTTGTATTTGGATGATATGAACACACATGTGTGACAGGGCCCTTGTAGACATACTGCAGGCATCAAGCCTGTCCATCAGCTAAGGAAGATGGCAACATTCACTTTTGTAACATGCAGCTGCTGCTTTGTCAATTGCTACACAACACAGTTATTATGACAGTTATTATCTCCATTGTTAATAAGGACAAAGTTTATGCTTCAAAAATACAGACAGCTGTCAAGTATCTTTCATTTCCTGAATAATACCATTTCTTTGGAATAATAAGAGTGGTTTTGTCTTTGGAGAAGGAGGAGGTCTGCTTTCTTTCAGAATACCTTTTCTCAATCTTCTATTAATATATTAATAGCTCCCACAACACAATGAAGCATTACTTGCTTTAAATTATACCCCCTTTATACCCTTTTGCAAGGTATAATATGCTTGCAGGTGCTGGAAATATATTTTTTTTCTGCATTATGAACAAATTGTCACAAATAGCATCTTTAGGAACAAACATAAACCAGGGTGGGGTGATTTTCTGAAGAAATATGATATAAACCCCAATCCAAATTGGAAGTTCATTCTGCATAGAGACCCCAATAACTGTTTTTATTCCAAAATGAAAGTGGCCAAGTTCAAGCACATTTTTTTAAAGGTGTGAATAACCTTTGTCATCTTCATTGCCTGCTACTTAACTTGGCTGGTTTTAAATGCTACAAAACCACAAGGAATGCCTTGATGATTTCCCTCTGTGCAGGTATTTGCTTAGCATTTCCTGGGCCAATGTGCTTTTAAAAATAATTCAGAAAGCTCACTAAAACTTTATACTTCATTTATTCAAATTTTGCAGCATAAAATGCAGAAAAGACCAGCACTCGACTGTGTCTCTAACCAGGCATGCTGAGTGTGAAATTACGGTGTTGCAATGCCATTTACCTTAGCAGAGTATCTGTTTCTCCTCTACCTGCCACTTGTTCAAAGCTAAATGACAGGGTGTGTAGGAGATAAGAAGAGACAGCCATAAAATCATAGGAATGATATACAGCAGAGTGTGATACAATAGCCTGCCCTTTCTCAATTGCCGGCTGTATCACTGGTATGTTAATACATCACACACACAAAGAGGATGTTAGACAGATGATACTCTTGTCTCAAGCGGATTCTACTCTGCTGTGAGAGGATGCTATCTACTCAGTGACTAGAGATGCAACACCTGCAGTTAAGGAAGTGGTAACCTGTCCAATTCATAAATATTTCTACTGTACTTCATGTGCTATAAACATATCCACAAAACAGCCTCAAAAACTATCACACATGCTATACATGTCTGGTTCATATTATCAAACAGTATACAGCTTTGCCATTGTGGTTACATGTTGGATGCCAGATAAAACTGTCCTGCTTTTTTTGTTTTTTAACACCATGTGATCTCACTTCTTACATTTGATGATGGGGGACTATTTTTGGTGTATTATAGCAGATAACATTGTTGATTTTAGTTTTTGCAAGCCACCTTGAACGTTCTTTTAAAGCCAAGGTAGGACACAAATTTTCATTTAGTGCCAAATGAGCCAGGTTTATTTGTTTGTCCAGGTTCTCCACCCCCATTCCTGATCTTACAACAGTGGTCTCATACACACTGGCTGACTTAAAAACTTGTCCTTTCTCAGCACTGCATCAAATTTTTGAAGCTCAGTCTTTGTTGGGAAAGCTGACACTGGACTGGATGCTGTGCAAGTACCCAGTCTTTCTGTCAGTTTTTTGTGCATATTGAGGGTGATTTATGATCATGGAAGGGGTATACTTAAAAAAAATATTGAAGGGCTTCTTCACTGCTCAAACCTAATTAAATGAACCCCATGTAATCACCCATTTAGGGATCACATAGCTAACATGATATTATGACATCACACAGCCAATTAGATTTGGCTGCAGGACATCATGGCAGGGACATGAAGTCTTTCCATTACCCTGTAACCCCATGTCCATCTGTGCTTTGGAGTGAGGGACTGTTGCTCCAGTTCCCTTAGCAGATGAAGAAACATGTTCCTTCTTCACCCAACATTTTCCCCTTGTAAACAATTCCACACCCTTTCACAAACAGGTACAAACATTATCAAAGAGGTGACATTTCACAGGAGGCAAAAATGTGCATGTAAGTACAGCTTCCACAGTCCCCATATGTCAGCACAGCAAGAATTTTTCACTAAGAAGAAGAAAATCTCAACTTCAATCTCAACTTCTTCAATGTTGATCTCATTTGCATTCTATAATAAGATCCATGATGGAACCTGCAGCATGATGGAACTCCAACTGTGGAGTAGAACTCAAAGGGCTAAATATTGGTAGCTTTGTTTATGTTTCTGAAACGCAACACGCTATTCAAAGTATTTGTTTCTGTTTACAACCAAGCCTGTGGAAAAGTTTCTAACAGTAATAAGGCTGATTGTTCCACTATCTCATCCTTGTCTGAATATGAGCCTATACACATATACACATCTACCTAAATGTACAAAGATTTTTAAAAAGGTAATCCATACCTTCAAAAAAAATCAGAATATAGACAGATCATGCACAGGAAAATGATGCGTGTAGACATGTGTGTCAACCACAAACTCCAAAATCAGGTGTCCTCTGTATATCTGTGTCAAAGCTTTTTGCCGCTTTTCTGCCACAGGGTCCCAGTTTTGTCCCACTGCCCAAAGTGTACACTAATGCATAAAATAAAGCTTCATAGTTAGCATTAGATTTGGCTGATCACATTTAATAAAACCCACATGAGCCTCTGTGCAAATGGAACGCTGAAGGCATGAAAGTTGGGGGTCAAGTTAGCAGTTGCAAGTTCAGTGGCTCTGTGCACTTTTATTGCTGCACAGGGCTTAATGTGTTTCCCAGACTTTTAATCTTCTATGACTTTTAAAAAGTTAGAGGTTGCCTTCATCAATGTTCTTTGATGGTAAAACTTGTAATGAGAAGGAGGAGTCACTCAAAGCCTAACAGGGTAAAGTGGATCAAAAAATACAATTTAATTTAACACCTGCTAAGTGATACCACAAACCTCTGGGCTATACAGACTCTGTTCCATAACACAGGGATGATCACATTCTTGTTTCAGGCAGTTCACCAAAAGATTTGAGTGCATTGTCACAGACTTTCAGTCTCTTTTTCTTTCTTCCTCCTGTTCTAGACCCACAGCAACTCTATTATTATGATAGTCAACACACCAAGTGAGTGGCACAAACCTTAAACATTTGTCTCATTTCTAATTATAATAATACCTTTCCTCAAAGCCACACACACACATTCAAAAACAAGAATAAAGCAAATATTTTATTTATGAAGAAGTGTAAACACGCATCAGTGACAATGTTTTTAATAAAATATGCATGCACAAAAACTAGTTGCAAGCTTTCTGCAATAAATGATTAATTCTAGATACTGTTTTCTTGTGCATGATACTGAGTTTTTAAAAGGCCACAGGTTTGAGTAACATCAGCTTCATGATGAACAAAGAAGGACAGGTGCTTCCCAGCTGGATGGGAAAGAGGCAATTTCATAAATGGAAGAAAGGAGGAAGCATCTGAATAAGTCAGATAGCATCTCTAAAGGGAGCGTGCCAGAAAAAGCCACAACACTGGATAGTGATGCTACATTAGTAATCCTCAATGAAAAGCAGACTGTAATAGGCTCTGAAACGATTTTACAAACCACAGTTCCAGAATTTGAGCAGACTGAACTGTGAAACTAAGCAGTCATTATTCACAGTGCAAACATATTAATATCTCTTCAGAAGTAAGACAGTCACAAAAAAGTGGTTGCAAGGTGTTTGTTCCCCCCGCTGTAACTGTGATTTAAGCATAAACTTTGATGGTACTGGATATCCCTTTGTGATATCAAATAATTTGACCTTTCCATGGCACCCTGGCGTATGCATTTGTAGAAATGGTCTCCAGGACACAAGACAGGGCTGCAGCCGTTTTATGACAGGATTTCAGGCAGGCACTTAAAGCCTTGATTGCTGTTCTGAGGATCTACTTTCTTCACCTCACAAGGTGAAGATTTGCATCCATACCATAAATAAGGTGCCCACCGACTGACATTTGGGCCATCTGATTGATCTACCACGGATGCTGATCCACTTCTAAGCCTTTTGGTGCATTTCAAAGCTAACTTTGTTCTTAAAGTTTATGACAGGAATCTCAGGCACAATTTCTGTTATAAAAACCCCTAGTTCTGATAGTTGAGCGGAGCCGCATTTTGAATTTCATCCCGCTTTGCTGACAGTTTGTATAGCGAGCTTCCAAGGAATCTACTAAGCCTCATTTCCTTCAGCTGTCCAGGACTACGTGATCAGGTGTCGTATAATTCATTCCTAAAATTCATTTCCCTCTCCTACCTACTATTTAGTTAGTGGTGTGTGTGTTTGTCTTATATGTTGCTTTTCAATAAAACATTAACTGGTTTATTTTGTAAATTGCATGGCTCATTGACCTGACTCTGTAAACATAGTGCAGAAGACCCCCGCTATAGTTACCCTACCTCTTGGCTAACCAGCAAGTGAGCTCCAGTTAATTTCCCATCTGTGTTAATATTTGGATATTTGGGTGTCCTTTCCAGCACCCCTAAATACAGGGTAACACCGCCTTTTTTTTCTTTTTTTTTTTAACAAAAAGAAATCTAAAGCTTGCACATAGTGAGCCTTGGCCAACTCATAAAGTGAAACTCTTTACTAGTCCCTCTGAAAATTTCCCCAAACTCTATCCATAACATTCAGGACATATTTGGTTCCCTCTCACTTCAGCCCACAAATACTGTTACAACAACAACAATAACAACCATCACCACAACAGCAGTAAATGTTGTTGACATTGTTACCTCATCTTCTACCAAAAACTGGGATGTAAGGCAGCTTTCTAAAATGAAAACATATACCAAAAAAAAAAAAACAAAACAAAAAAAACAAGTAATAACATACAAAAATAGCTAAAATAAATTTTAGCAGAAAGGTTTTTCCCAGTTCCAAGAAAAACAGCCTAAATAAGTCAGTTGTGATGAGACAGGAAAAGGAAGCTTCATCTTTCTGCCACCTTCTGTCTGCTCAGATTGGAAGCTCCTGTGACTGCTGTAATGTGAGCATTTAAAACACACAGAATTGAATGGAATTGAAGAATAGACTTGTGAACTGGGGAGGGGGGAGATCTGAGAGTTGTAGTCCAACAAAGTATGTTTCCAAGCTGTGGGTCTAAGTGCTGACTCCTCACCAAGACTTTTTATTGAATTTTAAGAGGCTTTCTTAGATCTTAATTTTCAAGGAAAAAGAGCCCCTGAATCCCAAAAAGACTCCTCTATTAGGCTGAAAGAGATAGACTAGCTACCTTCCTCACACCAAATTATTCTTCCTTTGAAGTACCTAGGTATATTTATTGGTCTAGTTTTTCAAATGTAGATCAATATGTGTAGATCTCAGAAACAGAGTTAGGGAAGCAGAAAGGGAATGACTCAGTGACACATCAGGAGTTTTTCAATGGGAGTCCAGTGAATGTGTTGAAGATTTCCTGGGGCAGTGTGGGTTAATTCTGCCTCCTGCTGGAATTGCATACTTCTCTCCATCCTCTGATTAGTGTACAGTATTTTGGATGCGGACAAGAAAGAGACCTCTGCGTATACATTTTGAATGTGCTCAGCTCAAGAAAGGCTGTTGCCTAATTATGGGTCCCCCCCCTTTCTTTCTGTACATGCTGAAAATACCTTGCTATTATGGTCCAATGGAAATTTGTCAGGGGAAGTTGCACAACTTGGAGACATTACTTTTTTGAATTTCAAAGTTCCACAGCATGACCACTGGGATTTTGAGAGTTGTAGTCCAAAAAATAACTTTTCCAAGCTCTAAGAGGCAGCGGGAACTGATGGCTCCAGTATCAATGGGACAGTGCATCAGTGGGTTTTAATCTGAACTACAAAGGAGCCACCCAAAGTGCTGTATGTACCAAACAGATTCAGCATCTTGGATAGCAATTTGAAAGCTCAAACTAAATCCCAGAGTATATCACTACCCCCTAAAAATGAAGCTGTCAGTGCCGGGTGTTGGTGAGCAAGGTTATGCTGCATGACACCAAAAAGCATGCACAAGGAAAACAATTTGTTTGACTCTCTAAAGAGGCTGGACAGAATTCAGGAACAGCTATCTGGAAGTGACTTGACAGAACAACACAAATAGAAAGAGGGAGAAAGAGAACACAACAATAGTTCAGAAAAGTGTAAGTAGGCTGGTTCCGTATTATTACTGCCTGACACCAATCTGTTTGGTGTTCAGATCTGTCTGGCTATCCAAGTAGCTCAAGTAGTAAATCTGGTGAAATTTGCACAGTCTGTTTTAATCCGTTTTAGTTGCAATTGGGATGTTCATACACATAAGGAGGCAGTTCTGTGTCAAACCTTATGTTACTTCCAACTAGGAAGTTTCAATGCAGGATGGGCACATGACATCCCTGTTTAATGGTGTCTGTTGAACTGCTTTCTCTAATGGCTGGAAAGCTCTTCCTGAAAATAACACAACTGTACATAATGTTAGGAATAAAATTACTGTTTGGAGAGGGGAAGTCATGTTGCATGAATGGTCCTAATTCAGGACTATTTCTTACTGGTGGTAAAGACAAAATTGTTTATGCTTTCAATCCACAGTTTATTAACCATTAGGAAAAGAAATAAACTGTCTGCTTACAGGAAGTACACAACAGGCTGAAAAACTAAGTCAGCATCATATTACAATACTATCTCTTTTAAAACATGAAATTCTGAGCAAACCTTTGTCCCTCTAAGGTCCTTATGATATGACTCTAGCTCTCCTCTGTGTTCTCCCCTTTGCACTCTTAGCTTCTGATTAATTAATAATTGCTGCTTGGATCTTGCTGCTCCTATGCTGTGAATCATAATCTGGCACTAAAATTTTAATAGGTACACTGCTATGCTACCTGACAGCACCCCACTGAGTGTTAAATAACATATCCCCCCCCTTGCTTTTTAGGGGTAAATATCTTCTTCTTTTTTTACCCAAAGGAGGTGTTAGACTTCAATAAATCCAAATGTCACCAATAACAGTAATTAGCAGCTATGCTGCCCCATTGAGAGATTATCTGATAAGAATCCAATTAAGGTTTTTCTCCCTCTCTAAAAGAAGCCATCATTGCACATTATTGAGCTCTATTTTCATGCTGTGCATCCAAGTTCATTAAACACCCATGCAAGTAGAAATGGTCAATACGTTTTTCTCTAAAGGATGACCTCCAAGAGACCCCCGTTTAGACTGTATGTGCATGGCTCACCAAGGGGCCATTCATTTTAGCAGGCAGATCCCCTCCTTTTTTCCCCGAGTGATTCACCGAGAGCCGTCTGCAGCGCAAGAACAGTCTTGATGAACTCCCAGCAGCATCTGTGAACCTAATGAAACAGCATTGTCTTCGTATGTTAGGCCGCTTTGATTACATTGTGTAAAGACAACAGTGAAACACTTGTGATATAAAATCCAATAAAGTATCTCGACTGCTTGGATTATATATTTTTTAAATCTGAAAAGAATCTTCCACATGTTAAAGTTGCTGTGGGGATTTTTCTTTAAAAAAAGCTGAAGGTATTATGTTGAATTAATTCGGTAGGTGTACATTCCAGCATCCCACTAGCTTCAAACAGTAAACATGTCAGCAATTTATGATAGGATGCTTTAGAGGTTTAGAGAATCTTGAAGTCTGTTGTAATCAGATCTAGAAACACATGGTTTGAGCCGCTCTACATGCAGCTAAGGCAAAATCATGATTATTTGGAGGGCACAGACAATGCAGGGGTAGGCAATGTGTGGCCAATGGCAACATGTGCCCTTAGGGCCATTTTTGTGGCCCCAAGGACCTCTGGGTCACTTCCTGTTGTAAAAAAAATGTGTTTTTTAGACTTAACATGACCTAAGAGAGGCCAAAAATGCACTGAAAATGCCCATGCATACTCCTAGAGGGAGTGGAGAGGCACATCTTTCATCAGAGGTGCAGCCCTCAAACTCTCTTTAAGGGGACAATGTGGCCCCCTGCCCCCTCCATTGCCCACCCCTGAAGCAGACCCTCTGTCACCAGAGAAGCAGATGCTAGTCATTAGCCAGCTGTAATCCAGAACCATGCTCAAAAAACAGAACTGAAAAAGTACAAACATTCTTTAGTCAATTTCATAAGTGCAAATATTAGGTCAAATGTACAAAAAAAATGAGTGCATTAAAATGGGAAAACAATGTACTATATCTCACAATACACACAAAAAGTGGGTGGGAAGAAAATTCCAGTGGCACTCAGAGAAGCATAATAAATTGGAGGCAGAAATATGTTCACTACCCTTTCACTCAGCACAGAAGGAAACACATGACATAGGCAGCTTTCTCTACACCTTCCTCTAGAGTTGGCAAAAACCTCTGTCCCAATTCCAGAGCTTCAAATGAAGTAGCAAATTGGGGGGAAGCCCAATGATGATAGCCTAACAATGATGTCCTCACTCCGCCCCCTTTGAACTTAAAAAGCAATAAAGATAGGAACCCATCTAATAATAATAATAATAATAATAATAATAATAATAATAATAATAATAATAAAAAATAATAAAATTTATTTTTATCCCGCCTCTCCCAGTGGATCGAGGCGGCATTACAAAAATATATAAATACATTAAAACATTAAAATGTACCCATCTCCCCACCCACCAACCCTTCTATCCCCCTAAAACACATTAATTATTAAAACAAATTAAAAACAAAATTAGAACAGAGACAAATGATAAGAGGCGGTGGAACACTAGTCTGGGAAGGCCTGTTGGAAGAGAACAGTCTTGACTGCTTTTTTAAAGCAGTCAAGACTGGTAATGTGCCGGGTCTCCTCCGGCAGGCCATTCCATAACTTAAGAGCGACAGAAGAAAAGGTCCTCTGGGTAACTGCAGCCAACCTAGACCCTTTTCGCACGGGCCTTTCCTCGCGCAACAGCCCCGTGAGCCTCGCGGGAGTGGGAGCATTGCTCCGCACGACACACTCCCACTTCCGCCCGGCTCACGGGGCTGAAGCGGCGCAAACGCAGGTTTTTTGATTTTCGCGTCCAAGCGAAAATCACCCCGCGCTCGCACAACGCTCCCGGCGCCCACCCGCACTTACCTTTCATGCGGAGCCTCCGGGAGCCGGCCGGGTTGCGCTTCCTTCCCTCCGCCCCTGCGGAAGGAAGGAGCAGGGTGGGCAGCTAGCGCGACGGACGCGACGCCCGCTTCGTGCGCGCGGGGGGGGGAATCCGGCGTGCGCGGGGGGAATCCGGCGCGCGCGGGGGGAGGAATCCGGCGTGCGCGGGGGGAATCCGGCGCGCGCGGGGGGAGGAATCCGGCGTGCGCGGGGGGGAATCCGGCGCGAGGTCTCCCGCTTCGCACGGGGGGGAGGGCGGCTTGCGCGGCAAGCCTCCTTCGGTGCCGCTTCCCCGCTCGTTCCTTTGCCTGCAGAAGGAAGGAGGGGGAAGCGGCAGCCTCCCGGAGGAGCCTTCTTGCGCTTGCCAGCCTCCCCCGCTTGCGCTAGAAGCCTCAGTGCGAAAAGGGCACTAGTTCTGACTGGCTGCAGTAAATTCCTCCCAGAGGACCTTAGTGTGCGGGGCGGATTATATGGGAGAAGGCGATCCTGCAGGTAGGCTGGCCCCAAGCCATGGAGGGCTTTAAAGGTAAGAACCAACACCTTGTACATCTAATCAGGGTGCTGCAACAAATATGGTAAAATCAATGAGCCACATCTCACTGAAGATAAGTAAAAGTACATTGACTACACCTTCCTTCCAGACACACTACTGTGTGTCTTGCACAATCATTTTCATAACTTTTCCATTTGTCCTGGAGGAGGGGAATAGCAAAAGAAGAGTGAGAATTAACATTTCAAGAAACATGAAAATGTCTGTGGGACTCAAGCCCCAACTCCACTTCATCTCCACCCCAGTCACTGCCAGCTGGTGGGTTCTATGTCTCTAGGTTATAATGCAGATTTTAAAGACAATACTCAAGGTGATGAACCTATCCTCAAAATCTTGGACATCTCTTTTGACATCCAGACTAAATCCCGGAGTGGATTCACCACCTCACTGATGAAGCTGACCAGTTGCCACTGGCATCAACTGCTACTCATGCATCCTATGATGGGTGTTCATATTTCTACAGTGTTAGTTCAATAATAAATTGCATGAAGTTGATGCTGGGAGTTCTAGCAGTCATTGCAACTGTGGGCTACTGCAGCTGTACAGATGTTTTTGGACTGTAACTTCCGCAATCTCTCACCATTGGCTGTGCTGGTTATGGATCACTGAAGCTATAAAACAAAAATTAAAAAAGCCATACATTCTCTACTCCTCATTTAAAGGGTCAGATCAGGTGGTAGCATAACTTAAACAGTTTGTTAAAATACTTTACTAAAACATCCTTGTCTATATCCCTTCCATATTATCTTCCTTCCTTGCAAGAAAATGTGAAGTAGTGTCGCCATGCGATGCTCATTTATATAATGATTCCTTATGGACAGGGGAATTTTCCAAGAAAATGTAGAACTGACTGAGGGTTTTAAGTAAGATTATAGGGACACTGTGAGCCATCTGGGTCTGACATCCCCTAAACAGGATAAAGGATTTAAAAGGGGGTATTGAAATAAGATAGTTACATTATTGCTGGATTTAACTTCTGTTTTACTTTCTTTTCTTCACTGTTCTTTTGGAATATATAAATTTTGGTGAGAAATGTTCTACAGAGGTGGATGAACAGGTGCATGAATGGGTGAGTGTCTAGGTGGGTAGAAGGAAGAAAGGAAGGATTTGGAAAGTGTTGAGATTCAAGCTGAGTCAAAATGCTCCCAACCTCAAAGTCCTCTTGGACTGCAAAAAACCTTCCTTGGTGATTCTTCCCTTACATTCAGATTCTGCTCCCTAAGACCTGGCATTCAGGTACTGGCTGGCTGCAGCAGGCGTGATCCAGAATGATCATCTTTGTAACAATGATTATCTGCTACTGCAGTGCTATTTCCTTTATAAAGGATTTTGACCTTTTCAAGTGAATTTAACCAATCAGATAAAGCAAAATGACAATGTCACTGCAGGAAAACAAAGCTGGTTGAGGATGATGGCAAGGTCTCCTGAACAGCCACTTTCCTCCCTCTGAATTAGCTTTCCTGCTAATGACACTTTCACACACAGCACTATCTCTTTCCCACTAGACTTCTAATGGCATATTTGTTTCTGTAGTTTTTATTCTTAAAAAACACACTGATGTAACAGCCAGTAGACTTGTGAGGATTCTCCAAACTGTCATGAAAAAGATAAACATTTGCAGAGGTGAAAAAAACATTGTGCATCCATCCAACCCCATCCCTTTTCACACACACACACACACACATATACACAATCAGCTGCAAATGTTCAGCAAGGTCCCATAGAAGATATCACAATTCAATCTCTAATGATCTGTTCCTCCTGCTAAACACAGTCTTGCTGAATAAACTGACCAAGGTAATGAGAAATACTTCTGACTGCAGTATACTTTAAGTTTGAAAGTTTATTGTATTTTATTTAATTAATTTACATCTCACTTTTCTTCCAAAATGGGACCCAAGGCAGCTCACAATATCAGTTTATACAAACTCTCCCATAAGCTGCCTGCTATTAGCCTTTTTTTTTCCCGTTAAGAAGGATGTCACTGCTGCTATTCCAATTAAATTTAAAATTGCCTGTGAAATGTTTTTGCTAGTTCCTATTAAAGAGAATGACAAAAACTCACTGGACAAGACTACCAGTAAAGAAGAGCATTAACAGATTCTTTCTTCCAGCAGGACAGAAGACAGAAAGCTAATACTAAGCAAGATGTTGGAGTACTTCCTTCCCTCTTTCACCATAAGAAGGTGGTTCAGAACCAACTGGAATGAGCAGCATTGCAGAAATTAAATATACACAGAATTTGCAGCCAGACATTTGAAGAAGTTAACACAAGCAAAATATTGTTTCAAGTACTACACATAATCCTCAGCCAGTCTGTCTGTGTGTAATGCCCCATGCTGGAGAACACAAGCTCTGGCTCCTCTTTATAATCCATAAACGATATGAACTTCCTAGCTTTCATTCTTCCCCAGCAGCAGCCTGTGTTTGTACATAAACAGTAAGCATGAGCATTCTGTGCTGCAGCCTAGGAGAAGCCAGGGAGCCAAAATAATGAGCAATGAAAGCCCAGAATTCCAGGATGTCGAGCTGACTATTCATGGCTTTTAAAAAGACTCTTGCCAACCCACTTGCTGCATTCTGCAATATTAGTTTTTCATGTCTGGATTATACTCTTCTGCTTCAACAGAGACAGGTTAGGTAGGCAAAGATAGAGAGAGTAGGGATGTAAAAAACTCCAGCAAATTTTCTTATCCTCAATGAGTAAGCAAGTGTAAACATATCAAGATACCCCTATGAGTTTTGTCACACTTTGACACCACTTTGTGAAAAATTTGTTTGCGCAGGAAAAGATTGTTCTTTGCACAAAAACATTTCCTGTGCACACAAAAAATATGTAAAAATGAACAGGGCTAAAGAGATAAATACACACAGAATTTGCAGCCAATCATTTGAAGAAGTTAACACAAACAAATATCATATCATTTGCTTTTTTTTGCACAAAAAAGTGTGCAAAAGTATGAAGTTATGTCTGTGAAGTTTAAAAAAAAACTAAAAAAGGAGGAAAATCATAAAATTGGCCAATAAGGGAACATTTTTCATATTTTTCATTCTTCCATATGCTATTGAAAATAAGCAACATACCTAGTGAAAGAAATGAGAGAATGAGAGAAAGGTTAAAAATGCATACTTCTGAGTTTCTCAGAGTGAAATAGCTCAGTACCTCTACATATCTGGTTTGGAAAGCCCATGAAAATACAAGTAATATTTTTCTTTGCTTAGGTTTTAAATATATTTTCTACTTCAGATGCTTCAGTCATGAAGCGCATGAGTAAAATTTACTTGGCCAGTCCTCAGTCACTTAGTATAAGGGAAGTTTTGGCTCAGGGCAAGAGTGGCCAAGAGTGCCATTCCCCTCTGTTACCCCCCTCTGTGGGCTAGACTCAAGTGACTGGATATGATGTCATCTAGTTCTTACAGTCATTATTTTGCAGGATTTTTTTTTTCTGATTTAAATTTTCAATTTCAATTTTAGCAGTTTTTCAAGGATTTGGGGGTATTGGGCATAGTGGGAAGCAAGAAGACATAAACTGCCATGTTTTAGGATGTAGAACATTTGGTTAAAAATTCGGTTTGAAAAATGGGGTGTCTGGGACCTCTGTGGTTGCTAGGAGGCTTTTGGAACCTTAAAATTAGGTGTTCCAACGGCATGCAGTTTGTGGAACACACACTCCCTTCCCCTGACCTAAAGATGGAATGACCTGCTGGAAGAGATTTGACAGCTGGCTACACTGTCTAAAACAGCACTGAAGTCCAATCTCTTCCAACAAACTTATCCAGATGATTTTTAAATTACAAATTCTCGAGTTTGTATGGATACTTTCAAGATGTATCAGTTTTGTATGGTCTTTTAACAGTCTTATGTGCTTTTAGCTTTACTTTTGTGTCTTGTCTGCTATTATTCCACTTCTTCTGACAGCTGTTGCTGTTACGCTTTCCAACATCCTGTTTTGAATGAAAGCATGGCATTATTTAATGAAATAGAACTGTGCCATTGCTGGGCATATATAGCATCTAAGCTCATCAAAATGCTTCTAATATATCTTTTCAAGTAACTCATTCTGTAGCATTAAGTGAATTACAGAAACATATGTACTTCTAGGGTATAATAATAGATGGTTTGAAACACAAAGAAAGGCAAATCTCCTTCAGATAAGGGGACCTCCTACCTGACTGTGAGCGACTGACACAGGTAGAGTCCAGAAGATAGGAAGAATCATGCTAGCATATCTATGAACCATTTAGTTAATGGAATGTCTCTCAAACATTCCATCATCCAACATGTATATGTGTTTCCTTATTTATGGGGATGCTGAAGCTTATAAAATGAGGTGGTAATTGCATAGCCCATGGACTTCATGTGTCCCCTCCCCACAAAGTTTTATAGCTCCCACACATCAATACTGGAGCAGCTGGGAGGGGAATTAGCTAAAAGTGGGATACTGACATCCATGGAAGTCTCTAGAAGCAGTGGTTCTCTTCTGAAGCAATATGTAAGTATGGAGTGTATTTTTTTTCAATCCAAATTTAATACAAGTTCTGGTCACTTCTGGTTTTGGAAAAAAGTGTGAGGGGAAGGATTTTTGAAGTGTTGCAGCCTGTGGTGGATCCTTGGGGTACAAAATTGCCCCCTGAAGTTTGCCCATTCCTGCTTTAACAGATTAATCAATTACACTTTCCACCTCTATCTAAAAATAACATGATCAAAATAGAACACCTGCTTCTGCTATAGGAAAAACGCAGCATTCTGAGAAAGAAATATTTTCTTAAGACCTTTTTCTGCTTATACCAAACTGTTCCTTCCTTATATTGTGTTGAGTATTCACACCAAAGGTGAAGCTATAAAAATTCCTGAAATGTTACAGAGTGGGTGCATATTTAGAAATAGCTAACTACAATATAATAGAATTAGATATAATTAAACATTGAGTAAAGTCCAGCCATTTTTGGTTTGTAATCAAACAAGGCAAGTCTGTCCATAATTATAAGTTTCTTCGGATTGCTGTCCAAAGTTTGTGATGACTGTAACCAAAGTGACATTCAAAAACCTTTTGGGTGACCCTTGCGTTTAAGCCCATGGCTGCTTGAATAGGGAATATACTGCAGTATAAAACTATTCCAGGCTTGCATTCCATTCATTTCTGTCTAGATGCCACAAAGTGATGCTATTTGTATGAGTAAAGCCTGCCAGATTTATATGTCATGGTGAACGGGCTGATTGCAACAAAAGGAAAAGAGTTAAACATAACCATTAAAGAACAAGCATGCCATTCTTCTCAACATCTTTGCATTTTGCAGGAGGTTTGTTCAAGTCCTTTCTAACTTCTCCCTCCCGCCCCCTTTTCAGGCCTGTTAGAATATTTCATTCTTATGTGAAGGTCATTGATTGGGCTAGAAAGGTATGCCAGGAATGAATTGTAGGGTGAGATCTTCAAAGTTAGCAAAGGGTCTGTAAATCAGAAGGACTTTGCATATGCTCTTGACTTCTAAAGGCTCCCAAGGAACAAGGTTATTTGAAAAAGACAAAAAAGTCTGGATAAAACAGGCCATTTAGCACAATCACATATTCTTGTACCAGACATCTGTTTTAAGCTTGGGGTCTGGGAAAATGTTTAGATTGCCCTGCCCCTTTACAAGTTACAATTTCATTCATATGTCTTTTCCCCAGAGTAATTCCAGGGAACTCCATTATTGTGTTAATTTCTGTGGTAGTTCCAGTCTCTTGCATTCTCTCCTGTTCTCAGTGTTCACAACGGTTGACACACTGATCTAAATTCAATTGTTAGTTCTAAGCAGAGAAAGTCTTTTGAATCAGTGAGAAGTTAGTAAGTCAACAGTAATGTAAGTTTCATGGACCCACTAAATAGATTCAAGACACTGATCTCTCATGTCCAAAATCCAAAATTCAAAGTTTAACAGTATCTTTCTTGGGAGTAAACAAAATGTCATAAAAGAGCATGCAAGATTTCTCTGACACTATTTTTAGGCTACATGATATGGGGTATGGTTGCTAGATGAAATAAGAGACAAGTTTCCATACCTGTAATTGTTACGCAAAAGAGGGAATTTCAGCAAGTGTTCATGCAAGCAACATCTGCTGATATTCCTTCTTCTACAAAACCATTAAAGGTACAGGAGCCCTATCTCTTATTTTACCTGACAACTGAATGCAGAGGGCAAGAGATAAAACAGTAAAGTCCAAAAGTTAGACCACATTTTAAGGCCACGTGGTCTGCTGTTTAGAACCAGTTCAAAATGGAGACTGAAGGCTGAATGAGTAAGTTCATAATAGGTGTTCTAAGTATAAAATCACAATGAGGATTCTGGGAAAGGAAGCAATCTCTGACCCTCATTTCTGAAAGCATGAAATCTGGGTGTTACCTTGATTTTTCTCCTTTCTTATGCAGAACTCGCAAATTCCTGGATAGGCACAGACCACCCTTATCACAGTGAAACTGCAGTTTATTTTTTTAGGTGATACAAAAGAATGGAAAGAATATTTTAAAATATTTTTAACAAATGATTCAAAAACGTGCTTCTCGAGTTTTGGAAAACTATTATGGGAAGAATCCTGGACTGGCATGTACCTTAGCTCTCAGTTCATGGGTGGTTTTATTTTTGTTTTTGTTTTTTCCCCACAGATTTTCTGCATAGAAATATTTTCTGCCCAGTTTCAGAAAATAGCAGAAAATGCTATTTTCCGTGCAAAAACACAGGCAAAAAAAATTCACAGCATACATCTTGAACTGAAAATATTCTTTAAAAACTGTGCAATTTCTGAAGACTATATTTCAGCTAGAAGAATTCTTCACTAATTTGGGAACTAATTTAGTGAAGAATTACACCCCTAGTGATGCACTTTTAAAAAAAGGCCAAATGAATCCAAATTATGTAGTGCTATCTGTTGTCTGAAAGGAATCAATCCCTCAAAATGCAAAATCTCACTTCAGAGGAAGTGAAATCATATTCTTTTGGTGGTATATTTTCCCCTAAATTGTTCACCTTAGGATTGCCATAAGTCAGAAATGACTTGAAGGCACTCAACAACAACAACAACAACAACAACGTATATAAAAAGCAAATATGATTCAATTTTATTTTATTTTTTTGGCTAGGAATTAGCTTTACTAAGACTAAGGCCATTTCTGCATGGGGTAATTAAAACAGTGCAGTGAGTCCTCCATGGAGGACATCTGCACCTTCGAGTGGACTGGGTTCGGACTACTTACCGGAGATCTGCACCTCAGTCCACTCTGAAATGACCCCGCGTGGTCCTCCAGAGTGTTTTTGAAAGACCAGAAAAATCAGGTCTTTCAAAGTGCCGGAGCACGCCATTGCGTGCCTGCTCCCTTTTGCAGATTCGCAGGCTCGCACCAATGCGAGCCTGCGATCTGTGGGGGCAGGCTTTAGGCATGACAAGCTTCAGTGCTTGGTTGGGGCCCATGGCCAACCAGAAGCCACCATTTTAGAAGCTGGAGCAGTGCGTATCTGGACCACACGCTGCTCTGATTAACCCTGGACCAGATCGAGGAGCCAGAAGATCCGGTGAGTAATGGCACAGAGCGATTCCCTCGCCTCGTGCGGAAGTGGCCTAAGCAAGATGTCAAAAAGTGTTTTCAAGCTTTTTTAATTATATATTTATTAAGTTTAAAGAGCAAAACATCAACCATAACAAAAAAAGAGAAATGTAAACATTCCTTTACAAACCAAACAACAAAAACAGAGAAAAATTGAAAAAAGAAGACAAAGTACCTAGAAACAACTAAAGAGTAGTAATAAGAAGAAGAAATCCAAGAATCAGATAGAACTTGAAAGAGAGTAAAAAATAAGTGTCTACAGAGCAAAGCACTAGAAAAGCAAGTGAAAAAAAAAATCCATTAAAAAGGGAACACTAAGAGAGACACTGTGACTACCTAACCTCTAATCCCCCCACCCCCTGACTTCTTGTATTTCCTGACAATGGTTGTTTTAGCCTGACCCTATAATATTAGAGTTTTTCTTCTTCTAAAGCTGAAATCCCCGTTGAAATTTATTGCCCAATCAATTCTTCATATAACATATACAGGTTTCCAAATTTTAAGATAAGATTGCATAGATTTCCCTTTCAATCATCCTGATAACTTAGCCATTTTAGCCACTTCCATCACCTTTCCTAACCATTCTTGTATTAAAGGAGTGCATTTTTGCAGCCAATGTTTTGCAAATGTTATTCTTGCTGCTGTTATCATATAACATAAGAGTATTTTATTTTCCTTTTCCACATTATCCTCATAATCAAACATACTCAAAAGTTATAATTCTGGCCTAAAGGTAATTTTTGATTTCAAGATTTTCTATATTTCCCCATTCACCTGCAACCAGTATCTCCTAGCCTATAAAGTGTATTCAAGCTTTTGAGTTTCAGTCCTTACAGTTCATGCTGGCAATGATAAATCTCTTCAGTCTGACTCTGAGAAAATGTATCAAGGAGAATGAAGTTGCTCTGATTGAGAAGAATGTTTTATCCACCTCGGTCTAAGGACAGAAAGTGATACTCCGAACTATGAAATGTCCATGCAGAGTCTTTACTACAGATTCTCTTTGACACCTGGCACTACTGTTAAACTTCTCAGCTTCCAGTGATGTCCAAAAAGAATTCAGATAGTGAACTAGTGGTTGATGAATAAAAATAATAATAGTTCTTCTTTCTGTAATATCAGCAAGAAATATTATTAATCCATGAAGGTACATGTTGCATTGCAAAATAAGGTAATTGGTAATAAGATAATAAGGGGAGGAGGAGAAGGTATTGCATTGGAAAGGAAAAAATATGTACAAATACAACTGCAGGTATTTTGGCCTCCACTCAGTTGAGGACTAAAGCAAAGAATTACACTGAAGGCTTCAAGGAAAGAGTTAGAATTTCCAATGAGATTTAAGAGAATAAGAAAGTGGTACCATGTAGATGACAGTGGTATGCAAGACGATATTAGATTCTCTTTATGAAGTAATATAATATAATATAATATAATATAATATGACAGCGATACCACCAAAATCTGAAATTAGGTAGTTTGGAAATTGACTATTATATTTGTAAAGCCCATATGTATACCAATCTGGCATAATTATAAACTTTACTGCACATTTCTGCACAGTCTGTATGATCCAGTAACTAAATTCCTGCCTCATTCTTAACACCAACATGAATCCATTTTTCGGCCATCCTCCAGGAGCCTACAGGAGCTTGCCTCATGAACAGCTCCCTGGATTCATGGCGTGAAAATTTTCACTATAGCCACTCTCTCCAGCTCTATAAGTACAGTCATCCCTCCACATTTGTGGGTTTTACTTTTGCAGATTTGATTATTCACAGATTATTTGCTGTCCCCTCTGCTGCTTCCCTATGCCAATTTTAATAAGGGCTGCAAACCTTGTGAGACTGAGAAACTGCAAACAACTAAGTAAGTCCCTATTAAAAATGGTGTGGGGCAGCAGTGGAGTTGGCAGTAAGCCCCACCGGCCCCCCACTTCTGCTTTGTTAAGGAACCCAGATGCCTCAAAGGAATCTATGGTGAGTTGAATATGCTGATCACACTTTCTTGTGCATTAAATATGGTTTGGGAGGGCCTAATTATTCTTTTTTTTTTTCACTTTCACAAGGGTCCTGTGCCCCTAACCCTAGCAAATGTGGAGGGATGATTGCATGTATGTATGTACTATAAGGAGTAGTGGCTGTGAGAATGACTCATCAGAGAGAGAAACAAAATGCATGATGTCCTGATACATAGCCACATGTCATAGTGTAGTTCCCAAGCTACACTTTGCTACCATCTACACACACCAATTCAGATACACATGAGATCTCAAAAAAAAAGAGGAACAATTTTCACCTGAGAGCTAGCTAAAGAATTCATATTCTTACAAGTAAATCACAGTTCTTTTGGAGGTATGTTTTCCCACTAGGTGGCAGATGTCCCTAACCTTCCCTAATTAGCAGAAGGGTCTACATTCTTCCAGGGAGACTGTAGGCAGCTTCAGCTGGTTCTTACATCTGCATGGTCCCTGAACTCTCCAAACAGCTGGGGGAGGCATGGAAGATGGAAAGAAAGGGACAAGGAGAAGGAGAAGGACTCTTCCTATTTAGCAAGATGAGGGGACAAGAGTAAGTAGAAGGAAAGGCTGAACCAGAACCAAGGGAAAGAAAAAGAAACACGAATGAAAAAGCAACGGAGAAATCAGTAAGAGAAAGGATAGTGGACTTCTAGCCTAAATATTCAAATAATTTTGAGTGCAAAGAGTTTTTCAGAATACATCTGTGACCCCATTTTGAAATCTCCTTTGAAACTCCAAATACATGCAGTTCTGCACTTATATCTGTGTGTGCGCAGAAGTCACCTTCTCATTTCATCAGTTCATTCCTTCAGTGTGCAAACCACATGGAAATTCTTAACAATGTGCACACCACAATATAAATTTATATCTAAGCAGACCAAGAAATTTCATGTTTGCAGGGTGGGTAAGGGGTGGGGCTGCTTTGGATGATGACAAATTTTGGAAACTGATTCAATTAGAAGGAATCCACTCAATTTCCCCACCCCCTATTTACTAAGGCCTTTCCTCACTACACTGTTGTAGTGCTATAATTCCACTTTCAACATCCTGTGGAATTCTGGGGTTTGTAGTTTCCTGAGGCCAAAGAGCTCTCAGGCTGAGAATTCTAAACACCCCTCCCTGAACTGCAAAGCACAGGACTCCATAGGATGTTGAAAATGGAATAATAGGCACTATAACAGTGTTGGGTGGAAATGGCCTAAGTCCTAATCTATTGTTCCAACATACTATACAGGGAAATCTACATGCTATATTTCAGTTTATGGAAAATAAAGGTTTTCAAATTATCAGTTCTAAAGGTAAATATGTCCTATAGACCTTGAACTGGCTGCTAATATTAAGAATGGCAAGACAGTTTTGCAAAATTTAGCCACAAAGTAACACAAACAGGACAAAAAAAAAGAGGCTTCTTTGAACTGCATTTTAATGTGACAAATTCAGCATGGCATTTTACCATAAACATGACATAGATACATTGTATTTGGGAATTCAGAAATTGTAAATAAACTCCCAAGGCAACTGATATCCTGGTGTGGTCTCTAATCCATCAAATATGATAATTGTTAGAATAATCCAACTTCTTGCTGGCTTGCAAATTAATCACTATGTCTGATCAGCAAGGTTCATCTCTCCTTTTTATTTCAGATTCCTGACATCTAAAATATAGCTGAGGGGCAGCCTGTAATTTCTTTTCACAGTCCTCTTTTTTGTGTATGTTTTTTAAAGGAAACCACACACAAAGGTCTAGCACAAGGGTCTATGAAAACAGTACGATTACAGCACAGATAGCCACAAGTGGCAGATAAGTGCAGATCAAAGTGTTATGAGGAGGAAAAAGAGAAGGTAGAGAAGAAGTCATGCTTCTTCCTTAAATTAACTCCAAATCTGTCATGTGTCATATTTTTTTCATTCAATCTGTCATGAGCCATAATTCATTCACATACTTATTTATTATTTAAGAAATTTAGATCCTACCTTTTAGCAACACCTTCCTAGGAGACAGCTTACAACAGTATATAAATTAAACAAATTTACATTCCTGTTTTTTTTAAAGGCGCACATATAAATAAAACTAAAAACACACAAAGAGAGGTAGCTGAGTTAGTCTGCTGCAACGAAAACAAGAAAGATCTTTATGGCACCTTAAAAACTAACAAGGTGTATTTGACATTAATGAAATTCTGTCTATTTCTGCAGAGGCTTACAGAAAGAAATAATTCCAGTATCGTTTTCTCCCACTGTTAACATTCCTCCCCTCTCTTGTGTATGTGTGTGTGTGTGTGTGTAAAACTGCTATGCACATCAAGGTTTTAAAGATAATTTAAATAGGAAAGGGCCATTTGTTGATGCATGAGGCGATCAACATGATCCAATTTTCAGAATAAACCTATTGCATTATTGCCTCCCTTCTTTTTTCCCCCTTTCATCTATTTCTATCTTTTTTTCTCTTTCTTCAAATGAAATGGATTGTTTTAATGAGAAGGCACACTCATGTAATTTATTCTACTATTTAGCTATTGTTGGTATGGATAGTCCTCTCCAGTGTTCACATTGGCTTGTATAATGAGATAATGGTCTCTTGGTTAGTCTGGACCAAAGCTGTGTAGTTTAGACAGTCTGGACCAAAGCTTTAAAGCCCAAAACCAGCACTTGGAATTCTGCCTGGAAACAGACTGGTAGCCAATGGAACTGTTTCAGCAAGGGAATCGCATGGTATCTGTAACTAGCTCCAGCCAACAGCCTGCCTGCAGAAATTGCAAAAAGGGCATGGACATTAATGGGCTGTCATTTTTTAAAAAAGCAGAGATTGAGAGGAGGATATGAAGAAAATTCAGGCATTCTAGTTTGAAGCATATGAGGCAGCAAAGGGGCACATTAACAATGGGGCTAGAAGACTGGAGACCACAAGAAGGGATGCATCAGGATATAACTATTTACAGAAAGCCAGAGCTAAGTCATTTTTTTAACTTCTTCTAGATGTCCAATTAGAAAGCTGGTGTCATTTTATATGCCCCAACTATCCCTAGTGACCACGGGAAGCCCTTGTTTTCTCAAGCTTCTCTGGATTTCCAGGATTTGTTTTTAAGAGAAATACAAACCAAAGCAATGTGAGATTCAATTTTCAATTAATAGTCTACTAAATATTCTTACCTGTAAAGAGTGTACATATGAATAATCGTTGGCACAAAACCAGGAGCATTAGGAGTATACAAGGATGTCTTCCATTTTCATCTTTGAATGTTTGAGGGTTTGCAATGGGCACCCCTAATTTTGATTCATACCAAAGGATTCCTGTGACAAATATACCACTGTGTGCTTATGAGCAGAACAGTGCATTCAAGGATCTGCATGTGTTGATGTGTTTGTAGCATTTTTCAAACTAGTGCACAAAATCACAACTCACTATTCAAGCTTCCTTTCTGGTTATAAGCCTGGAAATATGCCTCAAAACAATTTGGTGAAGGGAGCAACTTGCGTCTGCAAATTTGGCAGTCCTCTTGAAAACAGAGCTCTTGAGGATGCTTGTTTCAATTCATTGTGCTTCAAATACTTGGAGCACTCCACAGCTATAATAATGACACTGGACAGGATCCAAACTGCGGCTTCAGGTGTGCTTAGGCACTCGGCTATGCCCAGTGGGATTTTACATATCATTTTCTTTCAACAGCAGACCCCCACAGGTTACATCAAAAGCCTTTATTTCAAAAGCAGCGTTCTGTATTGGCATCATCAGGGGAACTGCTATTTGAGAAATATAAACCCAAAGCTCTCTCTAACTCATAGAACTAGCCTGGATCATGGCCACTGTATATTAAAAAATGCATCCACAATTGCTGCTACTACACAAGAAATGCTGTTCATTGTTGGCAAGTTGATTGGCCAAAGAGCCTGGCATACAGTCCTGCCTCAATACTCTGTGATAAAGTTGCCTTAAAAGGCTTTTGGCTGACCCATGTGGAGAATAAACATAACAAGAACCTTGCTGGAGCAGGCACATCTAAGTCCTACTATGTCTTCACACAGTGGCCAATCAGCCCACAAGGAAGACAAGGATGTAACAGTAACCTTTATCTTTTACTCTCTCATCACTGGAACATTCAGAGGAACTCTGCTCCTGCTGCTAGAGGTAATATACAGACAATCTGGCTAGTAGCTGTTGACAGCTCTCCACAAGGAAAAGAAGGAACAGATGCCTAGCAGCATCTCAAGAAATGAGAAAAAAGTCCAGGCATAGAGGAACAAAAAAGATTAGGGATCAGCACATAAAGATGCCATCAGAAACTTGTGTGTGTAACTCAGACACCCTATTGTTCTGCATGCCCTTTTAGTCATAGTGCCCATCTTCACAAAGCTATCCACTGCATTTTGCCCATGCCAGAAGACAAACTACCACAGAGTTGTTTTCTCTTCTCTTTCTCCTGGCCATCTCCCTTCCTCTTTCCTATCTCTCACAGAAGACTTACATTCTAGATTCACTCAGTTCCAACCTCTGTTACTCCCATAACCAAAGTCATCCAGGCTTGCTGTTGCAAGGATAGACACAGCCAAGTGCTCCAAGAAGAGCTTCCTTGTGTTTTGGTCAGGCACACAAACTTCTGTAGTCTTGCATATGTTACACGCATTGGATTGTCCACTGACTTTGAACTAATTAATTCCTTGCAGAATTCATATCATGTTGTTACTGGGTATTGCTTGCAAATAAGTAATTCCCCAAACAAAGTGATCATTGTATATTATTTTATTTTAGTATAATTAATTGCCTCCTCCCATCCTGAAATTGAAACGGTTTGAGTATGAGTTACCTGCACAACTTTACTAAGACATGTTAATACCAAGGCTTTAAAAACCCTAATTTGGAACATATGTAAGCCTATACATGTGTCTGAAGAGGACATTCATTAACAGAACACTTACTTGGAAGTAAACCACATTGAAGCCAATGGAACTCACAACTGAGTAAACATAAAGTAAACCCTGTACACATGTGTGCACGTGCCTTCACGTCACTATGAATTTTTTTCATAGGGCTTTCATAGACAAAGGATCGTCAGAGGTGGTTTGCCAATTCCTTCCTCTGAAATATAGCCTGGTATTCCCTGATGGTCTCCCATTTAAGTACTAATCAGGGCTGACCCTGCTTAGCTACCAGATCAGACAGGATATGGTGTCAACTGAGAAGTTGTGCAATAAGTAAAATGCCTATTTTATTTTGCAAAATTTACTGATTTTATTGAACATAAAGGGTAGGGCATCAAGTGAATTCTCACAGAAGGCAAGAAAACTAATGTGAAATATGATAAGGACTTATGGGACCTGTGAAGGTAAGTTGGACTATGTCTGAACAGTCTGTGGGAATAGGAAGGACCATCAGGAAATCTTCCAAAAGCAAATCTGGACCACCACATATGTGCACATATACAGACACACAGGAACTTTTTTTTTCTTCCCGAATCTTCAAACGGAACTGTAGAAATATTTCTCCAGACTCATGATAACTAAAATATTTTCTTTGTGGCTATGGAGATGGGGGAACAAGTGGGTGTAAAACTAAGTTTCTAGAGAAACTGCCAGATTCTATGATAGTTTGTACTTTATTTGATAGACACAAGGAAGACCAGGGATGGGAAGACAGAAATGAACACAACTTAAAAACAGGCTGTGCCATTCCTGAGTGAAAGAAAAACATTCAAGGGTACACACCAGTACCCACAAGACTAATAAAGGAATATTGCAGAGAAAAAGGGTCACCTAAATTAGTGACAAAGTGGGAACAATCATCCAGCATTGATTAATTAAAACTAAATTATGCCTTCACCTGATTATTGTTCTCTCCAGATGCATTATGGAACAGAGAAAATAGCTTACTATATATAAATCTCATTGTGCTTTATTAGCCCTGTTGTTATTTGGGAGAAGGGCATCAGGTGAATTGTCACAAAAGGCAAGAGAACCAATGCAATGTGAGAAGGCCCAAACGTGACAGGGCAGATTCATTAGAATTGGTTTTCATTCACTCTCCCGCTACATACAGGTTTCTAGGTCTTTCTTAATTACATCTTTTTGGAATATCTGTCCCTTGAACAACCACCCAGTGCATGTAGTTTCTTTTCTAAAATTAAGTTTCAAAGTCCCCTTTTTCATTTCCTGCATTTGTAAAAAGTGTGCAAGATATGCCCACATATATGAAACTGCCTTACCCCAACAGACCTATTTATTCATCTAAGCAGTACTCTGCCTAATCTCTTCCATGTTTTTACCCAAAGCATTTGCAGCCTGATCTTCAATAAATTTCCCTTGATGTAAGTATAATGTAAGAATAATGTAAAAATAATACAGGAGAGGACAACAGCCATAACAACCACAGATATATCAAAGCAGCATGAAGTCATTTGGGGAAGATCAATAAAATTCATTTGGCAGCAGCTGTAGAGGGTACAGTACCTGTTATTCCCAGTCCTGCTGCTAGAGATCATTTTTAAATGGAAATGCCAGGAACTAAATCTGTGAGCACTCCCACAATCTCTGGGCTGGGATCTTTAGCTGGGATGTACTGACATATCTGTCCATGAGCAAAACATGCATTGAACACCTTACAGAGGCAGCTGGTGGCTCCCACGTGAGTAGGACAGTGAAGCTAATCTGACATTTAGTTCAGACGTTAAAGAACCTATGAAGTTACTGAATCTATTTGGGAGATAGATTTCAGCACCTTGGACAGCTTCTTTAAAAGTTCAGCCTGAAACTGGAGGAGATCTATCACCCCACTGACATGGAGGCCACTAACCACCACTGACAGCTTCAGGGATCCCATTTCATCACTCGCTGGCTTTCTTTAGTCAAGCTTAAAAGAATCTCTTACTTGAAAAGACTGAAAGTCTTGGTATTAGGACCTAGGACCTTTTGCAGAAGGCTCAGCATATGCCCACTGAATTTCCTGTGTCTCTTTAAATAAAACAGATTAGGATGATGCTGTTAAGAATGAAGAAATACTCCAACTTTCCTTATAATATGCAGAAACATATTTGCACAGGCAGAGAAATGTAGGGATCCGTACATTACTAGTTTTAACTGTCCCTTTAGTGGATATAAATAGATTAAAAATCCTGCCCTTGGCAAACAATGATGAGACTTAGAAAAAGACTTTTTCCCCCATTGCAGAAAACAAGAAGGTTAGCCAGATAGAGGCTTTTTATGTATCAACTTTGACCACAAAACAAACCACATTTAGATTGCAACAGAATTCATATGTACTGTATTTGCTGGTGTATAAGACTTTTTCCCCCCAAAAAATACTATTTGAAAATGAGTCTTATACTCTGGTGTGTCTTATACGCCGGCAAATAGTATTTGCCAGTGTATAAATGAGGTGCATCTTATACACGGACTCATCTTGTACGCCGACCAATACGGTATGTGGTTGTCCTGAGCCTTCTAACAAAGCATTCATTGATTGATTGATTGATTCATTCATTCATTAAATAGAAGGATTCCTGGGGGATTAGGGCTTATTTAAATGGTTTTGTCATTACACTACCCAAATTTGGCAGCAGTGAAATCAGTAATTTTTCCTCTACAAATGGTGGGGATTTTTTTTCCTCCTAAACTTTGTTTTCAAGCTGAATTATACTTTCCGAAGACTTCAGGGAGCACAATCTACCTCAAAAACAAAGCATACATCAACCAAGCGCCTTTTTTCCTTGATTAAACCATAATTTTGCTACCTGTCTACCAAAATTCAGTGGGGCAGTGGGTTTTTCAGGATGTGCCACAGAGTGGCACAGTGTGCAAGTCCCACTGTCCTCTGGGTAGGGGTCAAAAGCACCATCCCCCAGCCCTTGGAAGTGACACATCCCTACCTTGTAGTGATAACCCATATATAAGAACTGGAAAAATTTATAGAGATTGCTTGCTTTATTTTTCAAACAGTCACACTATTAGCTAACTGCTTGCTGTTGCCAGTTCCACAAACATTCATCTTTCACTGAGGTAAAACAAACGAGAGTGATGTGAGCCTAGACAGCACAAACATGCAACTAGGTGCCCACCAAACAAAGTGAATATACAAAAAACTGTCACGCAACTTGTAACAATTCATTTTGACTTCTCTCTTGATAATTTTAATAAGAACCTCTGTCACTGTTGACTGCCAATAGATATTATTCTGCTTGACAGATTTATCTACAGAGCTGTGTTAATTACTCTAAAAATAAAAGGGAATCGATCGTGGCAAGGAAAACAGAATAGCTTCTTTTAAAAATATGTGAGCTGTTGTGTGGTGTGCAGTTTTTCTAGGGCAACAGGTGTGGCTCTGAAACCAAAAGCTAAGTGACCAGAATTTTTTTTCATATGGATAAAAAAACTTCAAAGGGAGGGAGGGACTATATTTCTGCCCTTCCTACTGGTCACTTTCTGTTTTATATGAAGTTGTACCTCCATGATCTTAAAAGATTTTCTTGTCTCTTTCTGGAGAAGTTATTTTCTGAAGCAGATGCAGAGTACACTAGACACTCTGAATTCCACCAAGAGTGCATATAGACATACCTTTAAAAAATAAGAGTTCTTGTCCTGAAGATCAAACTCCCACCTGCCTTTAACAGTACATTGAACCAGAGTTATTTGTCTAAGGCCCTTTCCCTTGTTTTGGCTTGGGTGTCTACCTTTTAAAATATTTTGAAAGCACTGCTGTCAAGTTTAACTAATTCAATTTGGGTTAACTCAGAGTTCAAAAAATATACTTCCTGGATTACAACATCTAGCCTCTCAGTGGCCATGCTGGCTAGGAGATTCTGGGAGCTGTAGTTTAAGAAGCTGTTTAACCATGGTTTTAGCATTATTGGTTAAAATAATGTTGAAAGAACTGATTCCAGGAAAAGACAGCTGTATTTTGCCCCAGATGTTGAGCTTTAACTTAGGACTCTTTCACACCACACCATCACAGTTCTTTGATTCCACTTTAACTGCCATGACAACTTCCTATGAAATCCTGGGATTTGTAGTTTAGGTAGTGGGATTCAGAATTCTTGGCCAGATTGCTCTGGCTGCCTTACCAAATGGTCAGCCCCAGGATTCCACAGGATGCAGCCATGGCAGTTAAAGTGATATCACAGTACTACAACTGTGTGGTAGGAAAGGACACCTAGATAGAAGATACTGTACATGAACAAAATGCAAAGTATGCTGAATCCACAGTTCAGTGTGTGTGTGGTTCTCTTATGCAACTTCTCCTATAATCAGAGAAAAGGGAGGGTGAACACAGTATTGAAAAAGACTCCTGTTCATCAAAAGAAATTGCATAATAAAATAGCTTTCTTTGGTGACTTTGGGCTTGTGATAGTCCCCAGCTGAGTGCCTGGCTGTCTTGTGATGAAAGCAATCTGCTTTCTCAGTGGCTCATAAATAGGAAAATATCTTGTACTATGTTGCTGTAAAACTGAAAAAAACTGAAAAATCTAAATACTGCTATATGCAACAATCAGCCATAAATGTGTTCTCATGAGTGCTTGAAATAAAATGCAAATATACCAAACACACATTTTCTGGATTTTTTTTTTTTTTTTGCATACTAGGCATCTGAATCTGGAGGCCCAGATTCACTGGTCTTTATTACAAGAACCTTTGTTACGAGTTATTTGGAGACTACATGCCCAAGAATCAACACGGTCCCTGCCTAGACTGGCACAGGCATTCTGTGAGTTTTAGTCCAGATGCTGAATTATGTTCCAAAAAAGCAACTCTTCAGCTCCTTTCAGAAATACTGTCACTATATCTGCAAGCCCTGCAGACAGCAGCGGAAACAATAATCTAATTAACACTGCTGAACCACCAAATCTTCAGTATTATCATGTATATTATAGATATATATATGATAAAGCTGTTTCCCTTGATCCATTTTTATTGGATTTTTTAATGCAGGATAACCAAAAAAGAAAGAAAGGAAGGAAGGAAGGAAGGAAGGAAGGAAGGAAGGAAGGAAGGAAGGAAGGAAGAAACAACAAAAAAAAGAGAGAGAAAGGGAGGGAAATGGATATAAATATATGAGTAAGGGCTAGAGGTGTGTGTGTGTGTTTCTAAAATTACCTTTTTTTCCTTCAAAATTGGCATCTATGAAGTTTACATTTATGCATATCTAAAATAAGAGCTAAAAGGCCAGTATGGTTTTGTGGTTTGAGAGTTCAACGAGGATTATGATGTCCAGATCGAGGGAGGTAATGGTACCACTCCATTCTGCATTGGTTAGGCCTCATTTGAAATACTGTGTACAGTTCTCGACACCTCAGTTCAAGAAGGATATTGACAAGCTGGAACGTGTCCACAAAATGGTGAAGGGTCTGGAAGCTATGCCCTATGAAGAATGGTTTACGAAGCTGGGGACGTTTAATCTGCAGAAGAGAAGGTTAAGAGGAGACATGATAGCCATGTTTAAATATTTGAAGGGATGTCAAAGTGGACTTGTTCTCTGCCACTTAGGACAAGGAGCAATGGATTTAAACTGCAGGAAAGGAGGTTCCACTTGAACCTCAGGAAGAACTTCCTGACAGTCAGAGCTGTCCAGCTGTCCAGCTGCCTCAGAATGTGGTAGAGTCTCCTTCTTTGGAGGTTTTTAAGCGGAGGCTGGATGGTCATCTGTTGGGAATGCTTTGATGGGTGTTCCTGAATGGCAGGGGATTGGACAGGATGGCTCCTGGGGGTTTTTCCAACTCCATGATTCTATGATTCTATTATAGAGAACAGGTTTGAATCTGTGCTTAACCACAGAAACCCACTGGGTGATCTTGGGCAAATCTCATCCTCTCAGCCTCAGAAGAAGGCAGAGGCAAACCCCCTTTGAAGAAATCATGCCAAGAGAAATACATGATGGGTTTGCATTAGGGTCACCATAAGCTGGAAACTATCTGAAGGCACACAACAACAAAAAGTGAGAGCCAGTGTGGTGTAGTGGTTTGAGCATTACACTAGGACATCAGAAGACCAAGGTTTGAATCCCTGTTCCACCATGGAAACTCAGTGGGCTGCCAAAGGCAAGTCACACTCTCTCAGCCTTAGAAGAGGGCAAAGGCAAACCTCCTCTGAATAAATCTTGCCAAGAAAAACCTAGGAGAGGGCTGCTTTCAGATCACCACAAGTTGGGAATGACCTGAAGCCACACAGCAACAAAGCACACAGCAACACAGCAACCACCAGTCTACGGACAATGGCTGTTTATCTTCCCAACCTAGGCATATAAGACTTTTTACAACCGTAAAAGCATGCAGGATTCAACAATACTGACCCTCAGCTGAATTCCACATCACAGGAATGTAATTTAAAAGAACATTTGCTTCTACAAACATCAAAGGTTTTTTTTCTAATACAAAATTAATATGTTGTAACACATCCAACCAGAAAGGGGGTAAGCACTGAACGTGCCCATACCATATACCACAAGGAGGCATCATCAAAATTTCACTGATGTGTGGTTTCTTTCTAAAAAGATGTAACAGCATCCAATGCACCCAAAACATTAATTTTTGATGGATTAAATCCCTGAACCATAAGCAAACTCTGCACATGGGAAAGATCAGGCAGAAATCATGCCTACTCAAGGCTTTCTCCATTCACCGAGGCACTGCCAGACACTACAGCAAACAGGGAAGGCAAGATGTCTGTGGTCACATCAGAATGCCTGCAGAGCTTTCTAGAAGGCTGACAGAGCCTGAACTTGTACATGTTCTTGAATAAAGATTGAATTTTGTGCCTTTTGGATCAAGTCCAAAAGCTGATGTCAGTTGAACCCTTTCTCCTGACAACAATGGAGTCCCTGTCAATAGGACTGAACATGTACAAATCCCCTGTTAAGAAAAGTGAACATTTATCTTATTGTTATTCCGTGTGGCAGATATGGATCCTTATTTTGTCTCTTATATTCTTGTGTCCTGTCCTATGAATTGTTTAACAAAGTTCACTAATGCTTCTGAGTTGAATCGGGTGACTAAGATTGTACTTCTGTTAAACTGAGGCTGTCAAATCAGACATTACACTGATAAGGGGCACTAAGGACATGGACTGCATACATCATAGAATGACTGGGTTCAGAGATAATGGAATACTAGACATCCACTAAGCTTATTTGAACTGTAGCTGTAACTCAGTGAAATCAATAGGAGTCTGGCTTAAACAATTACTGTTGTCATACATTCCAAAAGTACTGAGAAATTGAGTGGTTTCCATTTCCAGTACTGATCTCAAAGGCTCAGCCAGCCATAATACCAAATCAAAATATCCACTGACATGCCAGCTCATTCCCTCCTATTTTCACATGCATGTTTTTCCAAATTCTACTTTGTGCGTTTTGCCAGACAAAGTTTATTGTGCTGTCCTACAGAAATCTGTGCTTTCAACTCTCTCATCCAGTTTGTTAGAAAATACCTTGCTCTGAGGTATTTATTTTGACAAATTTCTTTTGTTCTATTTTCCTTGGAGAAAATGTTCTTATATTTTGTGGGTTGGGTTTTGTGCCTGTGCATTTAATGGAAACTGTGCAGCGTTTGAAGATATGACAACTGCTGCCTTACTGACTGTGCAAGCTTGATGATATTATATGCATAGTGTATACACTGAGTTCTGGAGACATCCAACAGAAAAATCCCAGCATTAACTTCTAAGCAGCATGTTTTTACTTTCAGCAATCAAGTGTTTTTCAAAAATCATTTTATAATTTGTGCAAATTATGCAAAACATGATAAAAACAAACCCTTTGACATCTCATTCTCACTATGATGGCATAGCCAGGTTCAAGAATAATATCAGGAATGGTATAAATCTTTCGCACTGCTAATTTGGTTATCCCCATGACCACCTAAAGCCTTCAAGCTGAAAAGGAGATCCCTACATGAGAAAGCGGTATATAGTGGCTATTTACATTCTGTAACAAAAGAAAATGAAAGAAAACATATTGCAGGGGTGAAGGAAGGTCTAGGCTATGTGCTGTATGAAGCCCTTAGATTCCAGTTCTGAGGCTTCCAAAGCTCCAACTCTCCCTAAATCCTCCAGAACCCCCATTTTTGACATGGTTTAGGGGTTATATTTACCCCAAAACTGTGCCCAAAAGTCCCTCCAACGTATAAAATTGTATAGAAACACCCCACCATCCCCTACCCCAAATACTGCCTTCTGTTTTAGTATATCCCTGCCCAAATGGCAAGTGGCCATTTGGGTTTATATGAGGCTAAAACTAGAGTTATTTTCACCTGCCATCATGGAAACAGCCCGTATGTGTGGGGTATTGGGGAAATTGTTCCCTAGTCCTATACCATCTCAGTGTATTAAAAATGGCGGGGGGGGGCAGCATACAGGTCAGCATCGAATCTGCATTATGCTTATATGTACATATGAAAAGAAAAATCAACTGCAATAGAAATAGAAATCTAACCACAATGGGAGAAGACCATGACAAAGTGATTAGTATGCTTGCCTGCTCAGTCTGCTATATTGACACTCATGGCTGACAGTCATTTTCAAGGCCCCAGCTTTTCATCTGCAAAATGTTGGAAGGTATGTCCCAGCCCATTTGCAAACTGAACAGACACAAAAGAAGTCAGCTAGGACTATTTGGGTGCACTCTTGGGAGAGGACAGTATAATATGGCCCCACAATCCATGCTGGAGCTTTGGCCAAGAGGAGCATGTGAAGTAAAAACATTTGGTACCACAGCCATTCTTGACTTTATGGGTGAATTTTGTCTTTCAGTGGTGACTACTAAGACACCCCAGTTCCAATCCCTGTTAAACTGTTGGTTTAAGCAGAGACTCTCCATTTTGAAAAAACATACCTCTACAATAAATAAAGGTTCAAAGAACTGCAGCTTAAACATGTGCTATAATTGTAATATCAGCAGTGGAAACTCATAAGCTACCCCAATTTTTTGCAGCATCACTTTTTCAAAACAAGACCAACTGACAAGCAGTAGCAAACATATATAATATGAAGTATCACTGTGTACTCTTCTCCATGTCCTCTTAGAAATTATTACCATTTAAATCAATGTGTCTTACTCCTGGATGCTTGGGTAAAGAACTGCAGCTTCAGTGCATGATTTCCAAACTAATTATTATTTTACTATGCAATATTATGTAATAAAATGTCCTGAAATGAAAAGCGTATTATAATTCCTGTATACTGACAACTTATGAGATGAAAGCTAATTATTTTGTGGCTTTCCCCAACAAGTTTGGTTCAATTAGCTGCACCACTCAGTTCAAAGGTGATTAATTGAGGCCTATTCTCCATTACAGAATTATAGTCTTGTCAATGGTACATGCAAAGACACACTGAAATTTTAAATTTAAGCTCAATTGCCTTGACTAAATATTGAGGGAGGGGAAAGAGGAGGGAAGTGAGGGCAATTGAAATTCAAAACTCCTGTGAGGAAAAACAATTAATTTCCAACTTTGCTATGACCCAGTGGTGTAGCATGCACATAAATACTTGTCTATCAGCCGTCAACACCTAAGGCAGCAGAATACTGATACAACTCCTCAATCTAGCTGAAGCGATGCTCAGAGGATTAGGTATGCATGAGGTACTATCAGGAACTCCTTGAAGTCTGAAACTAATAACCATTCAGTTCTTGTTCCTCAAATCCAATCCTCTTAGCAATGTTTTGAAACGTTTAATTATTCAAACTAATCGCTTTTTATAGTTTTTTTTCCCCTCCCTCCATGATTTTGTTACATTATTAAGCAACTACTTAACCTCCTTCTTTTGTTTATACATTGTGATTGGGAAAAAACTGTGCTTCAGGGTACTGTGGTGTAAATATGCTACCTGATGAGTCCCTTTATTTTTAACCATTTGCTCTAGGATGAGGAGAAAGGAGGAAAGAGACAAGTCCCTTCTTTTTCTTTTTTAAAAATAAAGGGACTTGTATGATGATTATTGGAACCATGCAAGTATGTGGTTCTGCGATGTACGATGGTTGTTTCACATATTTTTCTTCAACATGTTTCCTTCTTTAAATTCCACATTTTGGAAACACAGGGGAAATTACTTGACATGAATTAGTATATCCCACAGTATCTGTCTATGATCTTAAAGGGCAGTGCCATGTCTACTCAGAAATAGGTACCACTATTGTGATTACTATACTCTACAACTTTTCACAGATAAAAACTGGGCCAACGTGGCCAAGCAACACCAGAGAGTGGTCAAGATGGCAAAAGGTATTAATTAGGAGAAGACAGAAGCTAGAAGTGGCTGCAAGAGGTTACTTTTGTCTGAGCCTACTGGGAAGGGCAAGATTCCACAACCTTCTCTCCTCTCCCTGCTGCACAATTAACTGAATAAAAATTACTTTTGCACTTTGAACTAAGTTTGCACCCATGGAAGTAAGTTGAGAACTAAAGAGGAAAGTGGGTGGAAGAAAGAAAAAGTGGGACATTTTAAAAGTAACTGAAAAGATGGAAGGCTAGAGAATTAATCAAGCCTGTCCCAGCCAAATCAGGAGGGTCACTGCTCCAAGATAACTGGATATAGGACTGCAACTTCCTTAGTTCATATCAGATCCAGGAAATAGTTTCAAAAGGTAATGCTCCTCCATACAAGAAAACTGTTTACATCAAAAACCACTGTCCAAAAGAAAGCTTGGCCATATGTGTGCCTCTATCTGCCATGATATGGTATAGTCTAGGCACAACTTCCCTTCTCAAGGAGAACTAGGCCTAGAGAGCTTGACCTTTTCCACACCCAACTTTCTTGCATGGTCCTCCAGTGGCAATCCCAGCAGTGGCTCTGCCAGGAAAACAGCACAACAGGAGTGCTCCCCTCCACACTGGATCAGCTCCCTGCAGAAGGGAGCATAATGGACACGCCTCTTCCTTCTGCAACGCAGCCAGGTACACTGGAGAAGGAAGCACTGCCATCATGCCATCATGCTTCTGGGACTTCTGCAGGACAGGTAAGAAACCCATGGGAAACCCATCAATGATTTAATCCATGATGACACCGCCTGGGGACCGGAGAGGAATCGGACTGCAACAATGTCATGCAGAAGTGTCATCACAGTCCTGTCTTTCTCCTATCCCCATGCCAGGATGGGAAGCTACTGAGGAAAGGGCCTATGTCTTAAAGACAGCTATCAAGGGGAGTCTTCCAGTAGCCTTTACTTCCCTGGCTCAATACGTAATTCTTAGTGAAAGAAAAAAAGAAGACTCAATTCAGTTCCCAGAACTAGTAGTTATCTGGCAGGATCTTTAGTCTTTCTGCACCATGCAATATTTATAGAGCAGGGGTCTGTAACTTCTCCACAGTGATTCTGGCATTCCCATATAAATATATGCATGCTTTTGCAGATGCAGTTTAGATACGTTTTTACAACAGATATTAAACTAACTGCTAGATAGATCATGTTCTGTAGATTCTGAACTGTATTGTTGGGAAGTGAAATCTCTTAAGACAGCAGTGCTGGACAGAATAAATTTTTCAAAAGCTATGTTGAGCTTCAGTGTAACTGTTTTGTGTGGTTTTTGGAATGTCTGTTGCCGCTGCCGCCACCACTGCTGCTGCATACATATGCCAGCAACATATGTGGAGCTGTTGCAAACTGTGCTTGCGACTCCTAAGAAAACAATGCAGTACCAAGCATCTCACAATGGTACTTCTCTGGCTGTTTTGCTAAGTGATTGCAGCAGTTCTCCCACTGATATTTTGTACTGAGCCTTAGGCTCAAAGATGCCTAAACAATGGACAATGGGTGCTGTCTTGATCTAGCTGCATGGTCAACCTGTTATATAAGAGACAACATTTTTGCCCATGCAAATGTAGCCATTTTGTTTCATATCTTGCCCATGATACCAAGCCCTGTGTTACTCTGGTGTGCACATGCAGTTTCACACATAACAAGAGCTAAAGTTTCAACTTATTGAAAAGGGTTCTCAGTGATTACTTATTTTATGATTAATTTATTTGATATATATCTCATCTTTCTCCCAAGCACATCACTGTGCTTACCTCTGACATGGAGTACAATGTTGGCAAAAGGATTCCATTTTGAGGCTGGTACTTTTATTTGGATTCTTGCAACCAAGAAAAGTAGAGATGTGCAAATCCTATTTCATGCAATTTACCTCTTTTTCAAAATATGACTAGGATGCAATGGATTCAAAATACGGGAAGAGAGGTTTCACCTAATCATTAGAAAGAACTTCTAATGGTAAGAGCAGTTTTACAGTGGAATACACTGCCTTAGAGTGCAGGGGAGTCTCCTTCTTTGGAAGATTTTAAACAGAAGTTGAATGCCCATCTGTCAGGAATGCTTTGATGGTGTATTCCAGCATGGCAGAGGGTTGGATTTAATGGCCCTTGTGGTCTCTTCCAGCTCTATGATTCTGTGAATGTCCACGGAAATTCTTGCCTTGCTTCTAGGAGCTGAAGATGTAAACCAGCCACTTACTTGAGTTCAGTGAAGAGTCAGGCATTACTTTTCAGTAATTCATTTATTATTATTTTTGTGCTTTCAGATATACAACCAAATATGGATGCTGTCCATCGCTTTCATTTGGATGTACAATACATTCTCATTAATTTCCCTAATCTTAAACCTCTGCTTACTTATGCAAGACTTCCTCCATTCAGTCATGAGTATTTTCCTTTTCATGAGAAGTAGACTGTGAAGAGCCAGAGAGGAGTTAGGTAACAAATGGTTGTCTGCATTAGTTATACTGCCGTATAACTTGGAACTGTTATACGCCAGATTATTCTCAAACTGCAAATTTCTAGCTGTCATTCTAGCTTCCCCTTCAAAAGTATATATGTGGCAAGAGATCAGCTGGATGTTCCTATTTCTTATTTGTTGGTAGCCCTTAGCAAATCAAGATTAATATAGGTAACAATCAATTTGTCAGGTATGAACAACTGAAGAATAGTAATCACAGATATAAAGCTACTTGATGACTTAACACCCAGAATGGATTGAACAGTGTTTATGCACTGTGACTTGACATATGATTTAGAAGTCGCTAATGAGAAGGTGAAACAAGTACTTTTCTGTGAAGAAAGTCCACTCTCCCTGAATATAATAATGCATTTCAATCAATCTGTTTGAACAAACTATGCCACTATGCACCTAAAATCATTAATATGTATTTTCCTTCAACATAACAGTCTTCTTAACATGTCAGACTTGTCATGTATAATTCAGAGTGCAGTCAAAATAACCCTGCTAATTCTGGCAGCTCTCATTTTTTTCAGAGGGCAGACGTGTGATTTGTGAATAGGCAATGGCACCGCATATGTACAGAAGATCAGAAATGCCACTTAAATATTACCTATGGAAAAAGTAAACATGAATCTGAGGGTTTCTCCTCAAGGAAAAGATTCAAAAGAGGAGGTCTTTAGTAAAAGTTAGTGTAACATAATGGCTAAGAGACCACACAATGACTCAAAGCGTCCCTGATTCAAAACATGTATCTGGTGGGGGGGGGGTTTAAGTCCCCACAAAATTGATGCAAAATAGATTTAGAAATGAGAAAAGGAGGAACTCCACAGAAAAGTGGATTACTTTGAAATAACTTAGAATATCATGTAAATAGCAAGGAGAAAGGAAAACAGGAGAAGTACATTCTTCATATAAATCTAAATTAACTGAATATTGCCTGAAGTCGATGGGATGGCTTATAGTAGACAGAAGGTTGGATTGGGCTTGGGAGATCTCACACTACACAGTTATAGCACAATGGTGCCATTTTAGAATGCTAGGAATCCCAGGATTGTTCATTGAGGGAGGGGCCTTTGACCAAACCCCAAACCCCCAAAGGATGCCACAGAATCCAGTCATGGACGTTAAAGGGGAATCATAGCGATATAACTGTGTAATATGAATGGGCCCTTGGATTTAAATCTACCCAGTCATGAAGGTCTCTTGGTGAGCATGGACTAGTCACAACATCCAGTCATAGGTTGCTGATGAAAAATACATCACAAGGTTGCTGTGCGAATAAAATAAATAAAACAGAATAAAATGGAAGACTGTGTATATCATTTCTAGGCTCCCAAATGAAGCATGAAGTAAAGACATAAGACTTAAAGGCAAATAAAGACTGATCTGAAGCAAATGTTAAGTTTCTTTTTCAAGAAAATTATTTCAGGAATTTGACTGTATGAAGTATTCTATACTGCCAATGACATGGGGAAAGGGGACTCCCTTCTCCATTTTACCACTTAAACTTATAAAGTATATGCTTTTCTGGTCTCCAGAAACACCTTTTCTACAAACAGATACTGGAACACATTCAGAGAAAACGCACATGAGCCTGAGGAAAATAAAATCCAAAAGCAAAGAGATATTTTCAAATGGAGGTTCGTAACACACACAGGTGGTGGGAAAGCCTGAAGAGATAAATGAGACAGATGAAAAAGTACCAACTGCCAGAGTATATTTCATTTAAAAAAATGTAAAGAAATTAATGAATAATCCAACACATTTTATCATCTTCCAAGATACGTTTCAGTGCTATAAACATCCCAAGGCTGTGTATTGTGTCAATATGATTTTCAATGTCAGTCAGGTAATTTTTTTTCATTCTTTTTCATATTAAACAAAAAGCAGCAACAACAACAACAGCAGCAGCAGCAATCCCTATTTTGCCTGTTAAATGTCTTGATTCTATAAAGAATGGGACACAAAGAGGAGCAAAATGCATATTTGTCTCACCAAATCTTCGAAACAAAAGAAACACAATGCTTTAAGACTTAAAGTGTCTCTACACTAAGTAGAGACTTAAGTGTCTCTACACTAATGCAAGGAGTATGGGAAACAAGCAGGATGAGCTTGTACTCCTAGTACAAGAAAATAAATACGATTTGATAGGCATCACTGAGACCTGGTGGGATGAGTCTCATGACTGGAATACAGGAATAGAGGGGTATAGCCTGTTTTGTAAAAATAGACCAAACAAGAAAGGAGGAGGAGTAGCCTTGTATGTCAAGGATGTTTTCACCTGTGAAGAGATCCAGGACTTAAACCCAGAAAGCCAGGTAGAGAGCATTTGGGTAAGAATTAAGGCAGAGAGAAACAATAGGGATATTCTGGTGGGGGTTTACTACAGACCTCCAACCAGGCTGAGGACTTGGATGACGCCTTCCTCAACCAAATGACTGCACATTCAAAGAGGAGGGATACAGTAATAATAGGAGATTTCAATTACCCGGATATATGCTGGCAGTCAAACTCTGCCAAGACAGCAAGGTCCAGCAAGTTTCTTGCTTGTCTTGCAGACAACTTCATGGTCCAGAAGGTAGAAGAGGCCACAAGGGGATCAAATATTCTAGATCTGGTCTTAACCAACAGGGATGACCTTGTGAATGAGGTAGAAGTGGTTGGATCTTTAGGGGGGAGTGACCATGCCCTGTTGGAATTTAGCATTCAGTGGGAAGGAGAAGATAAGGGTAGCCAGACACTCATCTTAGATTTTAAAAAAGCGGACTTCTGTAAACTTAGGGAGCTGCTGGCTGGAATTCCGTGGTCAGGAATAGTGAAAGGGAAAGGAGTTCAGGAGGCATGGGAGTTCCTTAAAAAGGAGATACTGAAGGCACAGTCTAAAACAGTGCCATTAAGGAGGAAAAATGGAAGGCATCTGAAGAAACCAGAATGGTTGACTAAAGAACTCTCAGCTGAGCTAAGAGAAACATGTATAGGAAATGGAAGAAGGGGGAAACCACCAAAGAAGAATTTAAGCAAGTAGCTAGGAGATGTAGGGAGGAAGTCAGAAAGGCTAAAGCACAGAACGAGCTTAGGCTGGCCAGAGACATTAAAAACAATAAAAAGGGTTTTTTTAAATATGTCCGCAGCAAAAGGAAAAAGAAGGAGACAGTAGGGTCGCTACGCAGAGAAGATGGCGAATTACTCACAGGGGGGAGAGAAAAGGCAGAGCTACTTAACACCTTCTTTGCCTCCGTATTTTCCCAGAAGGATACAAGCACTCAACCTGGCGGTTGGGGAGCAGGGGAGGAAGCAGAGGAAATGAGGCACATAATAAGTAGAGAGGTGGTACAGGAATACCTGGCCGCATTGGATGAATTCAAGTCTCCTGGGCCAGATGAATTGCATCCTAGGATATTAAAAGAGCTGGCAGAGGTCATTTCGGAACCGCTTGCTATAATTTTTGAGAAATCTTGGAGGACAGGAGAAGTCCCAGCAGATTGGAGGAGAGCAAATGTTATCCCCATCTTCAAGAAGGGAAAAAAAGAGGACCCAAATAATTATCGCCCAGTCAGCCTGACATCAGTACCCGGAAAGATCCTGGAGCAGATCATTAAGCAGTCAGTTTCTAATCATTTAGAAAGCAACGCGGTAATCACGAGAAGTCAACATGGATTTCTCAAAAATAAGTCATGCCAGACTAATCTTATCTCTTTTTATGATAGAGTTACTAGCTTGATAGATGAAGAGAGTGCTGTGAATGTAGCATATCTCGATTTCAGTAAGGCCTTCGACAAAGTTCCCCATGACATTCTTGCAACGAAGCTAGTAAAATGTGGGCTGGACAGGGCTACCGTTAGTTGGATTTGTAATCGGTTGACCGACCGAACCCAAAGGGTGATCACGAATGGCTGCTTTTCGTCCTGGAGAGAAGTGACTAGCGGGGTGCCACAGGGTTCTGTCCTAGGCCCAGTGCTGTTCAATATTTTTATCAACGACTTGGATGAAGGAATAGAGGGCACGCTGATCAAATTTGCAGATGATACCAAATTGGGAGGGGTTGCTAATACGCCAGAGGACAGGATCAAAATTCAAAATGACCTGGATAGATTGGAGAGCTGGGCCAGGGTGAACAAAATGAAATTCAACAGAGAGAAATGTAAGGTCCTACACTTAGGCAGAAATAATGGAATCCACAAATATAGGATGGGGGACACGTGGCTGGATAGCAGTACGTGTGAAAGGGATCTAGGAGTCTTCATAGACCACAAGCTGAACATGAGTCAGCAGTGTGATGCGGCAGCCAAGAAAGCCAATGCAATTCTTGGCTGCATCAATAGGAGTATGGTGTCTAGATCGAGGGAGGTACTGGTACCACTCTACTCTGCTTTGGTGAGACCCCATCTTGAATACTGTGTCCAGTTCTGGGCACCCCAATTCAAGAAGGATATTGACAAGCTGGAGCAAGTCCAGAGGAGGGCGACCAAAATGGTGAGAGGCCTGGAAGCCATGCCCTATGAGGATAGACTTAGAGAGCTGGGTATGTTTAGTCTGCAGAAGAGGAGGTTAAGAGGGGACATGATAGCCATGTTTAAATATTAAGGATGCCACGTAGAGGAAGGAGGGGACTTGTTTTCTGCTGCTCCAGAGACCAGGACAAGGAGCAATGGATTCAAGCTGCAGGAAAGGAGATTCCACCTGAACCTCAGGAAGAACTTCCTGACAGTCAGGGCTGTCCGGCAATGGAATCTGCTGCCTCGGAGCGTAGTGGAGTCTCCTTCCTTGGAGGTTTTTAAGCAGAGGCTTGATGGCCATCTGTCGGGATTGATTTGAGGGTGTTCCTGCATGGCAGGGGGTTGGACTGGATGGCCTGTGTGGTCTCTTCCAACTCTGAATTTCTATGATTCTATGATTCTATGATTCTATGATTCTTTCATTGTTCACATATCAATCTGTAGAGCATCTTACACTACAATGCCACACAGTACTAGAAACTGTTGCCACTGGTGTGGACATTTGCCACACACTTAAGTGAATTATGCTTTCAAATGTACATTGCACTGTAATGTGTCAGCCTGCTTTCACTTCCACCCTCACCCACCTGTGTTGGGCAGCCACAGCCACTAATCTATTGTATGTTTCCAACAATGTCCTGATGAGCCAGAGTATAGTTTTGGGATGTGTTACATTAGGCACTCCAAGACACTGAAGGAAAGGTAAATGTGCCTTTATGGACCACCACTTCTAACATCAGGTTAATACACAGCAGTGGGTGGGCACTGAAGTAGGAGGAGAAAACCTTTCAGCAAGAATCCCCTCAAACCTGGAGTCAGTAATATTTATTGGGCTCCTTAAGGTTCTGATTGGGCTTGCCAGATCTCAGGGCCTGGCCTTGAGTCTCCACTCTGCAAGCAAGGGGAAGGGAAGGGATTTCAGGGCAAGAATATTGCTTTGAAAGGGGTGTCTACACATTTTCCGCAGTTGTTATACATGGCACTTTTGATCTGAATGGCATACACTGAGCAACTGTGGTTGGAGCTTGATGTATCATGCTTAATGACATCACCAGGCACTGCTTCTTGTAACATCAATCTAGTAACATAGGTCCTTAAGTCTCTAGTTTTGACCCCGAAATAGTCCTGACCTCACAGCCCAAAGTTTGTGAATCAGCTTGGAAATAGTTGGCAGCTAAAAGTTGTGATTAGTTAAAAGTGATCCTGGGCACATCCAGACTAATGTCATATCCTGCTTCCAGAACATGGACTCTGACTCAGAATCTGAAACAGGGGTCATGCCAGAGGCTGAAACAGGGGGCATTCCAGGACCTGCTGTACAGGGAATGGTTACAGTGCCACAAACAGAACAGAGAGCGGTGCCAGCTCCAGCAGAGAGTCCTGCCTCTTCAGACATAAACGAGCACTTACCTGTACCCACTTTTGCAGAGTGCAGACAGCAAAGAGAAAGCCAATATTGCTCTCTCAGAATTTATAACCGGCAACAATTAATCATGCCACAGCTACTCTAAGCTTCAGACCTATATAGCTGCCACCCTTCCCCTCTAGGAGTTGTCAGAGCTTATCTGACCTTCTACCCTGCCAGATACCTTGCTGAACTCTGGAATACTCTGTCTGACCTTGGACACTTTCTTGCCTTGGAACCTTGTTGGACTTTATTTATGACTCTGTGCTTACTGCCTGGAGGTAAGTAACAAGCTTGGAGGTATTCAGTTTGTTTTGTTTGAATTATCAGCTGAGCCGGGACTAAGAAAGGAGAACTAATTAAAAAGATCAGAAAGTCCCAGCTATTGTTCCTTTTCTTTTTATTTTGGAGATCCACACATATTTTGTTTGTCCCAGCATATTTTATATCAGCTCCTGGTAGAATCAGAGACTTCTTATGCAAGCACCCCAGATTGGGCCTGTGACTTTTCAATCCGTCTGGACCCCCCCCATCTTTCCCATGTAGGTTAAAGCAGAAGGCGACAGGAGCCAGCATAGTTAGTCCAGCTAATGCATACCCACTACTCTTGAAAATTCTTCTTCCTATGTCACACATAGCCAAAGAAAAGAAAAAGAAAAAAGCCAGCAGGAGGAGGAGGAGGAGAAGACATAATGCAACTGATTTTGTGTTTCATCTGCATTAACTTTGATGTGAACAGCACAGGCATTCTTTGGAAAAGTAGAGTAAATAATGCTACATTTTAACTTTTTACACTAGAAAATGAAGCAGAGCATAGAGAAATGAAAACAAGCAAAACCAAGAATATGTGACAAAGGACAGAAAGTAATGAGGGGCCACAGCTGTAAACTGGAACTGTTGTGTGTCAGTTACTGCTAATTGACAGAGGGCTTGCTAACGCCTCAGAGCATACAGACAACTATCACCAATAATATTGATACCACTGTTTCCCCAAATTCTTCCCCAAAGTGTCCAGAGTAAACACTATTTTTGCAGCAGCAAATTGGATGGCAGATAAAGTAGACCATCAGGTTCAAATTTGGAGTTCCAGTTCAGCTTTTGGGTATACAACCCTCCCCGCATTTGCGTGTCGATAAAGTAAGGTTCTTCCTTTACTCTTCCAAAGTGAAGTGCCACTTTTAAATATTTCCACTTTACTTGCGCTGAATTGCCGGAGATCAAATGAGTCAATTAAGTGCTGTGTCTTTTTTGTTCAGAGGCGAGATGAAGCTAATTTGCTGCTCAATGCATCTGTTTCCTCATCAGCACAGTGAGGACCAGGCTAATTAGGGGAGGCAAACAATATGGTCATATGGATAGGCCAGATTGCTTGTCAGTCAGCTATTCAATGTGCAGGTTTTGCTTTGAGGTCAGGAAACAGATGATGATTCTTGGTCTTCCTTCCTTGTCATTTTGGGGATGCACGGAATGGGGAGAAAGGCAAGCACTCTCTTTCCTGCTTATTTTTAGCAGCAATGCCACAAGGATTTTCACCAGCTCTTATCATATTATTATTTGTTCTTCTGGGATTAAGCTGGCACACTAATATTTTGTGCTATGGCTCATTTGTACCATTGGTTGGAGAAATGCATCCCTAACTGCTTCCATTCTCTTGGCAGAATTTCCAGAGTGGGAACTTGAAGAGTGGTAGGATAGGTCTGGAAGTCATGCCCTGTGAGAAGCGGCTTAGGGAACTGGGGATGTTTAGTCTGCAGAAGAGAAGCTTAAGTGGGGACATGATAGCCATGTTTAAATATTTGAAAGGATGTCATATTGATGAGGGAATGGGCTTGTTTTCCACAGCTCCAAAGAGTAGAACAAGGAGCAATGGATTCAAACTACAAGAAAAGAGATTCTACCTGAACCTCAGGAAGAACTTCCTGACAGTCAGAGCTGTTGGGCAGTGGAATATGCTGCCTCAGAGTGCAGTGGAGTTTCTTTCTCTGGAGGTTTTTAAACAGAGGTTGAATTGCCATCTGTTAGGAGCACTCTGATCTGTGTTCTTGCATAGCAGATGGTTGGATTGGATGGCTCCTGTGGTCTCTTCCAACTCTGTTATTTTATGATTCTATGATTTCTGGTGAACATGAGAGACAATGATGTATTTCACAAGGAGAGTAACTTGCAAGCAGAAAGTGAGTAACAACCAGTCACACACCACCACCATGCCAGAAATAGGGTCTAGAGATAAATACAGCAGACTTAATCTTCTTTGGCTAGAATGTATGAAGTCAGTTTACTTCCTAAAACAAAAGGTTATGTAACATCTCATTGTGAAAAATCCTGTAAAACATGTACTCTTCAAACATGGAGGAGAGAGAGAAAGCTGCAGACTACAAAATGGAGGACAACAAACTCTGATTAGACTAACTGATATAGGAAGAGAGAGGTTATAACCAAGACCAACGAATGGAAATGATATGAATGGTTTGCCTAAACTCTTAAAGATATATCAAACTAGCAGCTACTGGATACATGCCTGTTGCCGTTAGTAACAGTGGGTGTGATCCAGTCTTTACTTGGGTAGGCTTGGTGTAGAAGCCCTCTTGGAAAAAGCAACACTCTCATACACAGCCGCCCTCTACTTAACAGGCTAAAAGAGAGGAATGGACCAGCTGGGGAAACATATTACAGCAATCATTGTAGCTTGGATCAAAGAGCAAGGATGCAGCTCCTCCCTCCTCCCTTCTATCCCTAGAAACTAATAGAGAAGAACTCTTCCAGACACAAATGCTTTTCTTTACATCAGAGACCAGCAAACACATTGATCTCTTGGGCTGGCTGTGGCCCCCTGCCCATTTTTTGCTCTCATTGCCCCACTTCCTGCCCAGCTTGCCACCACACCACTAATTCAGAAGCACAGCAACAGAAAACTGTTCTGTAAACAAGAGACACAAGAAGCATGCACCTTGTTTAAAAGCAGAATCACTATCCCAAAATCACAATTCTACCTTAAAATAAGGACCTTCTTCCCATGTACCTTGTTTTCAATGGAAACTTATCTTTGTTTTGCTGCTACAGCGGCATAGGAGGTGAAGCCAGACATGAGTTCTGGGGGGGAAAGTGCCCCTTGCTCTCGAAAGTGTTGCTGGAGGAAACTGCACACCAGAGCAGAGCTGCTGTTCCACTGCCAAGTGAGCTGGTCATCCTGTGATGCCTTCAGGGCATGTGGAAGCTTCATGAACCCATAGCGCACCCTCTGAAGTCAGCAATTATGGAAACAACCTCAGTTCAGCTTAATAATGTGAAGGTGAGCAGGCGTTAGAACTGGGATGGAAATCACACTGGACTATAAACCCCAGCATTCCTTAACAATGGCTATCCTTGCTAAGGCTGCTGAAGCACTGCATGAACTAGAAGGAAAGTCAGAAGTCAAGGAAAGACTGGAGTACTTATTTCCCTAGCAACCTAGAAAGAAAAGAGATGAGTTCTGCAAGTCTCACTGAACTCAGAGGGGCTGACTTCCAAATAAGCATAGGGACAAGATTAAGCTGTAAAGATCTAGGGTACATTTGTGGAGTGGGAGTGAGGCTGGGAAAAGGTTCTTGTCATCCCTGCTAATATGTGACTGCAGACACAAAATCCTTTTATATTTTTCCTCAGTAGGGAACAATATTAAATATTCCTTTACAAACACATAGCCAGCACAAATGTCATTAAAAGAAAAGAGAACAGACCCAAAACAGAGACAAGGACCTTCAATTCCCCATTCATGCTTCTTCAGCAAACAGTGACTACATCTCAAGGGCAAACAAATCTTTTCCGGCTTAAAGCCTTCATCTGTTTTTACCTACCATTGACTCAAGGAATTCCAGTTTGCGAGTGCTAAGATCACAGCAGCACCTATGAAAGCCCCTCATACTGGAGGCAAAGCTGTAGGACACTGGTATGAATCAAGAAGACAACACAACAAGCCCCCTGGATTTTCATGAGACAGCCCTGAGCCTAGGATTATCAGCAAGATATCCACGGTTATCCTGGCTAATCTGGAACAGCTGGAGGGTATGCTAAAAAGTGGCATATTTGATAACTTTCTTGTTTGATCAAGTTAAAATTAAACACATAAGACTGCTAAATATTTTCTCATTATTTTTGTCCTGTTTGACTCCCTGAGCCCTCATTCTTTGCAGCAAAGGATACTAAATAATTTCAAAAATGTCTTTGTTGATTAAATACCGGTATGTAAAATACAACTGCTACTAATTATTGTTGCTATTGTTTTAATTACTCTGTCTTCGCTCAGTCTGTGACTAAAGGCAGCTTACAAAAGTTAAAAGATAACAGCCAAAAGTATATCAAATTCAAGAGTTAATATCATCGTTGTTGTTGGGCTCCTTCAAAACATTTCTGAGTTATGACAACCCTAAGGCGAATGTATTTCTTGGCAAGATTTGTTCAGAGAGGGTTTGCCTTTGCCTTCCTCTAAGGCTGAGAGAGTGTGACTTGTCCAAAGTCACCCAATGGGTTTCCATGGCTATGCAGGGATTCAAACCCTGGTCTCCAGAGTCATAGTGCATGCTTGCTCTAATTTATCCATAAAATTAAAACTAGTTAAAAAGCATAATTATTAAAAACAGACAAACAACACACAGATAGACAGTACAGCACAATTCTGCAAGGTCCAGTCCCCTTGAACATTCAGTCTTCAAAGACTTCTCAGTCTCATCTCTTTCAGAAAGGAGTTCCAGAGCCTGGGAACAGCCACCAAGGCAGCCCTTTCCTGGGTTCCCACCCAGATGTACCCATGAAAGTGATGGGGTTAAAAGAAAGGCTTCCAGAGATGATCTCAACACATAGGCAGGTTCATATCTGAGAATGCAGTCCTTCAGTAACCTGGAGCTGAGCTGTACAGGGCTTTAGAGGTCATAACTAACACTTTGAATTGTGCCTGGAAACAAACTGGCAGCCAGTGGAATTGTATGCTCCCTGTAGTAACTTTAGCAATCCCTGTTCTAGTACTCAGATTGTATACCTGGGGGCACAAATGCAGTTCATAAAAATATTTCCAAGTTACAGTTTTTAAAAACAGGATGCAAGAAAGGACATGCATGTATTATTCTTGAGTGACACTCAGGGAGGGGACACAATTCAATGCAGATCCCATGCTTTGCATGCAGTAAGACTCAGATTCATTATTCAGCATCTCCCAGTAAGGCTGGAAAAACTCTCATCTGAAGGAGCAGCTGCCAGTCAGAATTTACAATACTGGGCTAGATGGACCAATAGTCTGACTCAGTATAAGGATGCTTCCTATTCTTAGGTAATTTTGGTGATGATGATGATGATGATGATGATGTTGATGACTTTAACGCTACTTTTTTCCACAATTATTTCACGACACTCAGCTTTTCTTATTTTGTTTTATTTTTCTCCTTCAGATTACATTTGCTGTATGATTTCATTCCTTACAGCTTCTAATTTAGTAGAACTGCAGAGTTCTGTCCTTTGTACACGACTCTCCTACAGTTCAGCATTGGGCAGATTTCAGTTTTCAGCAGCTAATCAGAAACCCAATGTCCAGCAACAACAAAGAGTTTACACATAAACTGATATGTACTCTAGTTGTTTGGAAACTATAAGCCATTGGCTGAAGCTAGCAATGAAAGCCACACAGCAAAGAAAAGCTCGGAATAAAGCAAGATTTGCTATCACAGCCAATACTGCATGGTACAATTGATTTTATTAGGAGAAGATACGGAATGGGCAAAGAAGGGTATTGATTCACTGGCCTGTGAAATAAAGTTGCTCTAGCCCATTGCTTGCTGCAGCTCAGCTTTATTTCTTGCTGCAAAATAAAGCAGTACTTGAGAAAGGAAGTGCTGTGCTCTCCCTCACTACTGTGTTGGAACTTCCTAAATAAAGGGAATGTGCTTATTAAATGTTAGCAGCTATGGAGGCAGAGATCATGCTAGGGGGAGGACATGGAAAGTAGACTGTTTCATTTTCGCAGAAGTTCCTACAATAGGTTTCTGATGTTCTTTGTACTCAGTGGGTTATTTTGCAATTTTAATGCAACTGAGATGGACATTTCCTATCACTGATATAAATTACACCTTTTGTAATACGTGCCATAAATAAAGCCTTTGAGATTCATTCTAACAACTGGAGAATCTCTGCACCTGAAGCATTAATAAACTGATATCTACATTTTTCTCCCCAAAATGAATTGTCTTCTTGCAGTACTTTGGCACCTCATGTAAACCCCTGACCCTCTGTAATGATCTTCTGCTGAATGATTCAAGAAGTCCTGTTGAAAAAGCTCTTTCTTGCCTGAGCATCAGACAGAAAAAGGGAGGATGACAGTGATATTTCAAGAACATTTTCACTATACATTTGTACATTTGATTTTTCCACTGAACACTAAGGGCTGGTTTATATATGATGACATTCATAAGAAAAGCAATTACATGTGTAAATACCCCTCTTTATAAATATGTCCATCATATATTTCAGATTATACATAAAACTAACATAGGAGAGCCAGCATGGTCTAGTGATTTATGTGTTGCACTAGGACTTTGGGAGGCAAGGGTTCAAATCCCCACCCAACCTTGGAAACCCACTGAGTGACTCTCTCTCAGCCTTTCTTCTGAGGTTGAGTCACTCTCTCTCAACCTCAGAAGAAAACAATAATAAACCTTTTTTGGGCAACAAAACTCTGTAACTGAAAACCATAAGTCAGAATCAACATTAAGGAACAAGAACAACATGAACAAAATTCATTTAACAGCAATCTACATGTAGCCAGTCCTCTGCTACTCTGTTAACACTGCATATGGGCCAGTACCAGGGATGAATGAATCAGGCTATTTTTAGTCCTCATTAGTTTCACAAGTTCACTTTTCAGTCCATTCTAACTTGTTTCCACATTAATTTTTCCCCTCAAAATCCATACAAAGATATGTACACAAGAAACTTAATTGAATATATATTTGATTTCATTTTCCCCACAGAACACACACTCTCTTTCTTTCTTTCAAAATTATGGATTTCTCAACATCTTTTACTCTCCAGCATGCATTTTGGCACTCTTTTTGAGAGACCCACTGAACTCCATAGCTGCTACTTCAGAGGAAACCCTTGCAGGTTAAGCATCCATTTTCAGAATGTAAAGACAATTCAGTCATATTTTCTTTCAATAGCAAAAGTTATTATAACACCTTTTTTCCAATGAAAGTTATTATAACATCCAATGCTATTCAAAACACACCTAGTTCCGATAGAAAATATGTCATTCAGAGCTCGGATCCATTGTTTAAACTCTTCCAGAAATTTTGTACCCCAAATACCTCAAGCCAATTAAGCTGTAAGCATGTGATATAGCTTTTCATAAGAGCAGGAGAACAAAAATATGGGCCTATATAGGGATGGTGTTTTTCTGTACAAGGCAGACAAAGAGAACATAAATGTCACGTATCTAGTTTCTGTAGAAGTACATCAGGTTCATTTAATTTGTTGGTACATTCACAGTGATAGATATTTTATTGCTGAATTTAGCTGAATTCTTGTTTTGGCTGTTATTTTATTGATTGACTTGCCGGTATACAGTATATGAATTTAGTAAAGAAAGAAAAAGGGATTATTTCTTTTAAAAATACTATTATGTTTTATCAGATTTTAAACTGATAGACAGCTCTTTAATCCAACAAAGCCCCATTCATTTATAGATACAGATTAATAAATGTCTCATCTTTCTGTCCCCCCAAAATTGGCACTCAGAATTCAAATATAAACAAATAGTTTTCAAACAAAAAAATTCCTCAATAAAAAGAAAGTAAAAATGCCCCCACAATTAAAACCGTTTCTGCAGCAACCTCAATTAAAATTCCATGTCTCTGCCTGAAAAAAAAAAAAAAAAGGTCTGCTTGCTGCTGCTGGAAAGACAGCAGGGGGGTGAACAGACTAGCCACCCTCAGAAAGAAATCTCAGAGCCTAGGAGCAACTACCAGTGTCTTCCATGAGCTGAAGCAGTAGAAAGAAACCATTTTGGCTGGTTTCCCCCTCTCCCACTGCAGCCCGTCTGCCCTTCTCCAATATATCTCAGGAGGACTGTGGAATCTTTTGTAATAAATTGGGGGAGGGATAACTTGAGGAGGTGCTATAGAGGAAAAGTGGAGATTTTTGGAAACCATCTTACCTCTGCCCATTTTTATCAATCACAGGATCCTTTGCTGGATCAAAGAGCCTTCTGTTAGTGGAGGCATACAGTTTGATGCAACTGTGTAAATCATTTTATTTAATAAATCTAAAACTTTCAGATTAATGTAGCCCTTAGCAACAGCTAACCCAACAACTCCCCCCAAATGTGGGTAGTTAACTTTTAACTGGGCCTTTTATATTTTCCAAGCCATCTGTACATAAACCTAATGCATGGACAGCTCACCCTATCCAAACAGCGCAATCAAATTTAATAAACTAAGCAGAAAATGTGGACTCTAGATATTGGCAAGCCAATGTATTTGCCTCATTAAATAAACCCTGACATTAAATGTGTCCTCTTTAAGAAAAGGAGTGAAGTATTTTAGGAAAGGATGTGTGTGCATAGTTGAATCTGAGTGTGTGAGTTCATGCAACAGAGAGAGACTTAAAAAGAAATAACATGATCCAAATGCTCAAAAGTGGAGTCCTAGTGGAGCTTTGTGGAAGCTGCCATCTTAATGCATATGCTTTAAAATATCAGTCTAACATTTGCTATAGAAGTGCATTATATCCATAAACAGGAAGCAGAGAATTTTGCATTAAACACCACTGTGTACTATTTTATGTAGGATCTGTTAGCTGCCAAGGAATCCAGACAATCTGAATACTTACATGTCAATCGTAAAATTAAGTCCCTAACTGTAATCATACTGGAGAGAGAAAGCAGAAAATATGTAAGCATGTACATTTTAAAACATATATATTGGAATACAGGATGGGGATGGCCATGGCTCTGAGCATAAAGCCGCCATTGCAACAGTACATGTGTATGGCTTACATCAGGGGACAGGAAACTTTAGCAGCCTTTGCTCCCAAATTTCACCCTAAGCATCTGCTGCAGGCTCTACCTGGCTCAGAGATGACCCAAAATTGTAAAATGGGGTGGGGGTGGGGTATCTATTTCTGATTTTTCAGTTTAGGGTTAGGATGGGGAGGAAATCATTTGAACAACCAATGCAAATATCACCAGTCCTGGATGCCTCCAAGAGCAGAAAAACAGTTTGCTGTGATGAGAATTGGCATTAAGATACTTCAGAAGGCCTAAAGAAAGCTTTGTAGGGCACATAGGACACACAGACCACACTACGTCCACCCAGGTCTTACATAGACAGAAGCTCAGATCTTCATTGTTGGCTGGGGAATTCTTTTGGGACTTCACCACAGTCTATTCTTTTCCAGGCTGTGGTCTTAAATATGGAGAAGGGTACTGATAGAGGTGTGTTTGAGTATCACAGCTGTTTAGTAGTCACAGTAAACTGCTGAGAATACATGAGTTATGTCCCTTTTGCTAGCACATCAGCAGACATTCCACCTCAACAGAGGTTAAATACAGAGTATACACCAATGACCAGCTCAAATCTTTCAACATCCTAGAAAGGTATCATTTATATATAAAGCACAGCACAGAAACTATTCAGCTAAAGGGACTCTTTTCATTACTGCTTCAATATTGATAAAGAACCACTTAATTAGTTTACCAGCAGATATAAATCTTGAAAGACCAATACATGTTTTATGTGTTTGCCCTAAAAGCCAGGCATGAACTCTCAAAGCATTGTTCTTTGCTCTATAGCACAGATGGAATAAGGTGTTTCCATAGGCCACTTATAGCCCTCCACCATGTGGTATCCCCATTCCCCCAAAAGTATTTTTTAATACAAAGAAGGGCCCTAACCCCCTACCCTGGACCAGGGGTGATGTTGTTTTACACATGGCAGTAATATTTTCATACTTGAACGAAGATCCTTTCTGGGTTCTAGCAAACCTGTCCATGAACAATCCCCTCTAACTGTTCCAATTTGGCAAGGACAGTCCCAGTTAATCTTGTTCCCCCACTTTCTCAGCTGCTTTTAAAATGTCCCACTTGCTCTCTCCCCCTCCCACTTTTCCCTATCATCATCAGTTTACTTCAATTGCTGAAAACTGAGTTGAAGTGCAGAAACAGTTTGCACTGCGTTAACTTAGTGGTGAGAGGATGAGAGGAATCTTGTCCTTTCTAAATCCAGTATCCAAAGTCCAGGTCTCTTTGTTTGTTAGTTAATAGTAAATAGTTTTACACATTCTTCCTCATTAACAACTTTTGTGTTCTTGTTGCCTTAGCATGCTTTTTTGACCACATTTTTATGCAGGCTAACCACATATGTCCCTGTTCTCTTTGAAATGTTGGAAGGTGTAGAATATCACATAGTCTCAGCTCTAGAAAACCCCATGATAGATTTTCATTAGGGTTGTCGTAACTCAGAAAAGACATCCCATCCCACTATGAAAAGATTGAAAGAAGGACAGCCAGCCTCAAGAACTAAATTGCAGGACATTTTGGCATTATGCTATTGTTTCCGAAATATAGAAACAGTGGACTTAGGGAAGCAAAGGAAAGTGGTGCAGTTCCTCTGACCAGATTCTGAATAAATCAAAAGAGCTTTTTCCTCTCTTCCTGGACTCTAAAGATATTTGTCTCTTGAGTATTTCCATCTTTTATAGACCTGACATTCTGCTATTGAGTCTGTACAACACCAAAGATTTATAGGTAATAGTGAGGAGAAAACTGGCAACTGGCTATAAACATTACACCCAGCCCATTTTTTAAAATGAAAAAAATATATAATACCAGTTTGAGATCAGAATTGGTTGATATGGCACTACAGATGGTATGCAGCACCTTAAACTAGTGCTACTCCCAATTAGTATGTGGCGCTTGGACTGAGAAGAGGGAACACATGCTCTATGTGAAGGCCACTAGGCTGGTAGTCACTTGCACTGAGAAATGGGGGAAGTAAATATTTGCTTATTTTATTCTTTCTCAAATGATAATTACATAATTGAAATAATTTCAAACCTTTTCTTCCAGGTGGTTGAATTATCAGAATTTAGGGCTTCTTGAGAAAAAATCAGTTTGTGCAAAAGGCAACTGTTTGGAGTAAAGAACAGTATATTTTGCACAAAAGACAGTTATCTCTGTGCAAGAACCTTGAGTAGGTGCAAAAAACTACAATTTTTTCCCCTCACTTTTTCCCCCTTGAAAAAAGTCCTGAAGTGCAACCAAAAAAAATACAAAATAATAATCTTGCAGCAGTTGACTATTTTCTTGATGAGTGGTCTCAGTGTCTTGAGCTGCCCTTCCTTGATGAGGACCAGAAAATTTGTTAAGTATTCTTTGCAGCCCTACAGAATACCCTTTCCAAAACATATCACAATGAAAGCCACACAATGCAGAGAGAATAACGTCTGCTTTCTGTGGGACATTGTTTCTCCATATTGTCCTCCCCTCTCTCTCTCTCTTTATTTTTTAGTGGAATTTGTATTTATTACACATCACAATATGAGAGAGAACTGGTACAGTAGCCTCACCCCGGGAATGCACCTACCCACACCCACACCAATGGGCCTGGCCTGACCACCACATACTGCTCCCCAGCGACCATTTCCATGCACTATCACCAAGATGTGTGAAAACTGCTGAAAGAGGGTACAGGCTTGTTTTAGAAGCAATGAAGGGTGCATAATGTTAATGAAATATGCTTCTTCTTCTTCTTCATTATGGCTCAGCACTACCTTAAGTTCTTATTTTCTGGCAAAGCAACCAATAAAGCTAAGTCTATATCAACATTTACAATGCATGATCCTCTTTGTTCATTATTTATAGATCTATATTAGTTCCTTTTGATTGCTGTACTTGAGACTGCATCATCACTCTTAACAAGGTTCAACACGGACCAAAATGAGAGTATTGCTCAGTAGGGTAGAAAAAGCATAAGCCCTTAAATTGATTTTTGAAAGGGTTATTGTGATATTATACTACATGCCTCAGAATTATTTTAACTGCACACATTTTAAGCCAAGTAACAATACTCTGTCTACAGATTTCATACACTGTTTGGGTTCTGCAGTAATTACATCATAAGAAACTTCAACTCTAGCCAAGTGAGTGTCCTGAACCATGAGAGTAGCTTAATGTTTCTGGTTCCTTGGATCTGATCTCTCTCCCTCACCAATCAGCAACACAGTGACCCTGCTTATGGGGAAGGAATTGGTAGCAGCAGTAACACCTAGCAGTTTGTTCCTGAACATTCTAGGCCAGCACCTGAGACAATTTGTCCCATCTACCCAGTGGACATAATTGTAATGCAAGACTCATATTTATGTATGATATTGGCTGCTTGGGAATTGCAGTGAAGCAGAACAATGCAGGCTGTGGGTGTCGACATTGTAGTCATGTTCTAAGTCAATTAGGAAGACCTAGAGCCAGATGGCTGGAAATGAGCAAGATTATACAGTACATTTTATTTACTGGTTAGGGTTATCATTCAAACAATAATTGCTTTGAGCAGTTTATTTACAGCTCTTGACATTTAAAATAAAATGAGGGAAAATGAAAGCTGTAAATACTTGGGTTGTTTTGTTTTTTTTTAGTTCTTTTGCCTTTGGGAAATTTGATCACTTAGTTAACACTTTTTTAAAGCTATGGAATTCAAAAACGGAATGCTTTATAGTTTATCAGCAGAATGAATTGGAAGTAAAGGTTCCTGGGGAGCCATTTCTTACCATTTTAGCAATGTAAAACACACACAAAAAATATTATTGCAAAGAGGTAAAGAATCATGTCTCTGTGCTACTATGGTAGCTCTTAAAAATAAAACTAATGCCCTGAATTCCTAGACTGAGCACATGTAGGTAACAGATCTGCAAAAATTGCTTATTTAGTTCAATAAAGAGCCCCACAAATAACTACTGTGAGGCCCATAGAAGGGCTTTCTCCCATTGCTGCTATTAGAGATTCTTAGGTTGCCACACCATGCAGATTTTATTTGCCTTGTGGCAGTCACTATGGTGAACCTCACTGGCAAACAACACTAGAAATTATTAGGGCCTCTGGCATAGCCTCGAGCTTGCAAGATGACCATTTGGGAAATCCAGCAACATTGTAAGGTAAAAGATAGTTCTTCAGTACACGCAGAATTGGCTGCACTGCTTACCTGGAAGTAAAGTCTCACACTGAAGTCAGTGGAATTAACTTCTGACTAGACAGAGATAGAATTATGGCATAAGTTTTGGAACTCTTAAAAACAAAGAGTGATGGTCATGTGGTGACAGTTTAGATGGTTTTAGAAGAAATTTGGAGAAGTTCAAAGAGGAGAGGTCTACTCGTGATAACTGGCCAGGGTAGCTAAAGAGAATGCCGAGATTCTTACAGACCTCTTTCTAGTGTCTAGCCAGCACACAGTTGTTGATATACTGTGCTATACTGTGCTTACTTATACATGTATGGGGGGGGGAGTCTGGACCACAACCCCCCTTTTTTTCAGGCCCCCCAAGTTTCTTTCAACTCACCCAAAACAAAGCTTTCTATATTGCATGATCCTGACTCAGCAGCTTGCTACTGAAATTTAAAGGCAATCCACTACAGGAGCTGACTGAGGTCGTAAGGATAGGGAGAAATGCAGAAGAGCACCCTGGAAAAGTGGAGCCCTTCAGTAATACACACAGAACACTGCCCTATAACAATGCCCTTCAGCAATAAGTGCAGAGAACTCTTACTTCCTGAAGAATCAAAGATGACAAAAGAGAAGACAAAGATTCCCTCCCTTCTCCTGTGGGAGAGGCTCATCAGCATCCTGGGTAACCATCAGCTTCCCGGGTAACCAGATGCAAGTTTGAGTAGCCACTTGCAGATGAAAGCAAGAAGTTGGCCAAAGATGCTTCCATTTTTCCTGACGCAGGGCCTCTCTTTTTGAGCCAGATGTTCCCCATGTGGGGAACGCAACCTGTTTCTTATCCATTTCCAAACAAAGGACTCTCCTGAGTCTAAATTAGCCAAGTGGGGGCCATAATACACCCCATACCCCCAACTGGACATAATTTTTTAAAAAAAACGCTTTTGACCCCTGGTGGATGAGGAGGCCTCCAGATATGATAGAAATATCTTCCTGACCCCTTAGGGGTCATTCTAGAGAAAAACAATTTTTAATAAATCTAATTGTTTATTGATGGCTGGACGGACAGACAGGCAGACAGGCAGACAGATCAATCCTTCTGGGGGGGGGAGGCAGGAGCCACAAAAATGCTGCCGAGGTTTCATGTGGCCCACAGGCTGCACTTTTTCCATCCTGGTCCTAAATGGCAGTTTATAAGCTTTGGTGTAAATCCAGCCCAACTGCCAGCTTCCTTTGCTGGCACAGGCCCTCTGCAGGTGTTCAACATTTTTACCCATGGGAGGGCATAAAGGAAGCATGCTGCAGCCCCACTCTCTACCCCCATGCCCCTCACATGTTTGCCAGAGTGGCCTGAAGGGGAAATTTAGCTGAGCTTATCAAGCCTGGTATAATGGGGAACCCTGATGTGGCAGAAAGATGAATTAAATGGGTGACTGTGTTCTTCCATTCCAAAGCTTTTCAAGGATGCTCAGCTCTGGGTAACTCCAGATCACTGATTCTCACACACCAATACAAGCAGCTCAAGTAATAGAAAACACTTTGCCTATTTTATCTCTTTCATCTTGAATCTGAACAGAAGACCAATAAAGCTTGCCAATTCCTTTTAAAGCTGCCTCCATCCATCAGTGTATAATTGAATACAGTTGACTGGTGGCTGCCAAAACAGAGTTCATTCTAGATATCATATATTTTCTTCAGCGACGCATGAGTGTCCACGCTACAGGCTGCCAATCTGGCATTTCAAAGCCATTCATTTTTTGGTCTTGCCAAGGGAAAGATGGCCAACACCTCAGGTAAATTATCTCAATAGCATCTTGTCTCTCCATCTCTCTCTTTCACATTCCCATGTCTCTCATATGGCTCTTTGTTCCTGATTAGCCTTTATAGGTTTCAGAAATAATAAGGATTCACCCAAGCAGTTGTGGGTCTCCTCCCTCCAGGCTGGTTACCTAACCATTTTGATGCCTGCATAATTAGTAAAATCACTCCAGATAATTGGCAGGCCTAGCAAACTGAAAACTGGATAATCATTTGGCCTGGGGAGAAGCCCCAGCCACATGTACCAGTGTGGTCAGCAATCTGTCTGTTAAATTAGGCTGAAATATTAACACTTACATGACTGATGAAAAGACAGTTCTCAGGGAATATGTAAATCATATGTAGATCATAGAATATGTAGGGAAAAAATGACAATTTCCACTAACTAAACTAGGTGAGTCAAGAAGATGTTCCAGGAACATCTGTGGACTTTTCACAGTAAGAGGCAATTTCTTCACCTGAACTAAGCATGCTGCATCATTCTCTAGACTGAAATTCTTGGTGATTTCTGCCATGTCTGCAATGTGACTTTGGCTATTTCCACACAAGAGGGGAGGAGCAGTTCCCTGTGTGTCAAGAGTGGTGTTTCTATATTCCAGTTTGGAAACTGAATTCAGAAATTCAGAAATTGTGCTGTCTGCACAGCCATTTACATCATACTACTGCAGAGAACAGCTTTTGCTGCATCTGCAACAGCAAGTCCCTGGCCACTCCCATGTCCCTCCTTCACCCCACCCCGTCCCACCATCACTGATTGGTCTGCTTCTTAAAAAACACACCCACATTTTTAACACATTTCTGTGTTGCTACATTTGTGAATAGGAATGTATGTTTGTTGATACGTGGAAAAAAGCATGTTTTAACAGTCCATTACCAGATCTACTCTCTTCCCGCTGTCTGTTTAACACAGGAAGACAATCATGATGGGCAGTGAGGGATAGGGATGGAAATGACGAAAGGGACAGCCTGGGAATGCCCATAGCTGGCCACTTCTGCGATGTGAATCAATGCTATGCTTCTGCATGTAGGTGAAAACCGGAGCAGAACCAATTTGGCAGATTTACATCGGAGTTTTTCCAGTTTTCACATACAGCAGTTTTGCATTGCAGTGAACCACAGTGAACCGTTCTAGTAGCTGAAAACGTGCAGAACCATGAGGAAAACTACAACGCTAAAACAGTACAACGTGCAGACCAGAGGGTAAGAATTCAATGTTGCTACAATGTATCAACCTCATGCAGAAATGGCCTTTGTTGTGAACAACCAGTTGTTTGGATCCATCTATGTTCAGCTTGAACATTAATATTTCTGCATATGGATACAATCCACAGAAATAAAGAAAGCTGAGATGGTCCATCTAGCCCTGTATGGTCAAATCTGACTGGCAGAAATGGCTCTCTAGAATTCCAAGCAGGATTCTTTCCTAGCCTTATCTGGAGATTGCTTGCACAATCTGCTGGTCTTCCATGCATAATGTCTTCTTGCAAGTCTAACAAATGAATTGTGGGATTGGCTTGTTTGTCACAGAAGCAGCAAGTGCTATCCTCTGGTGGCAGACTGTCCTTATTTATATACAAAGGTAGACAGACTCTTTCTATGTGTTTACAAAGCACATTATCACCTATAGTAACATTTCCAGTAAAGAAAAAAGGTTATTCAAAATACATTAAAGTTTAACTGATTAAAAAAAAAAACCTCAGGTATTTTTCATTAATGAATACTATAGATACAACCTGCAAGATATTCACTCTTTCAGAGAGAAATATTGTAAATAGTATTGTGAAATCTGAAAACTATGTAAAGTGTTGTTTTGAACTGAAGGCAAGCATTTTTAAAAAAAGATAACTCAGTGGCTGGGGTGGATTCTCCATTCAGCTTCACCAGGTGAGTTGCCAATCATCAGTGCTGTAATTCAGTTTCTATTTTCACATTTCCAGTTCTATGGAACTAGTACAGTGTTCAGGCACTACTTTTATGAAAGGGTCACTTTCCTAAAGTGGGGTAGGCAAGTAGACTGCACCCCATCTGGATCAGGAGTGATATTTTTCAAGGACCAGGTTTGGTTCTGGTACTTACAGTTTTTGTTAAAGAAAACAGACTGGGCAAAGAGCAGCCTCCTCACCATGTTGTTCTACTCTCCTATGGTGTTATCCTTCCAGATGGTTTTGCACTATACCTCCCATCAGTTTTACCAGTACAGCTGAGAGTAATGGATTATGGGAGTTCCAGTCCAACAAGATCTGGAGGTCCAGCCATTCTGCAGACCACACCACTGCACTATCATATTTGTACTTTTTTTCAGGCTACCAATGCTGGACTAGGATTACTGCCACGCTTGTATTAGGGAGTAATTGTTGCCCCCTTGGTAAACCCTGTCCCGGGGTCTACAACTTTGATATAAAATTAATCTAACCCATCAGAGAGGTCACCCGGATGTGAACGAAAGCAATAACGGTCGTATGATCAAATGCACCAGGTCAGACCAGTAAAGTCCCCAGTCACGTAGCCACAGGAGACCTCATGTTGTGATAACCCATGGTGGACAAAAGGTCCTTAACCTTTAAGGAGTCCACTTGAAGGAAGTAAAAGTGTTCCCAGAAAGTTGGGCGCTGGAAGCAATAAAACCTTATCAAATGAATCTCCAGAAATTCACACCGCATCCCCAAAGCGGAGGAAGATCCTGTTACCTGGATGACAACTTGTTATCTTCTGAGAAATGCCAGGTGTGGAGTTGTTTTTCTTTTCTGTCCCTGTTTGTTTTCCCCAGGAGAGGATTTGCCTTCAAAGTAAATTTCTCCTCACAAATAGTCCCCATTTTTGGGCTAGTTAGGCAAGAGGTGAGGCAAGGAGAAGAAGTAGGATGCCTCCCGGTCATACCAACTGACCGGTCCCCCCTCCCAGCAGCTGCGCGATCCCTTCAGTGTCTCTTTGCTGAGCTGCTCTTCGATCACTGCTTCCCGGACCAAGGACTTCAGGAAGAGTTGCAGTATCACCCAAACTGCGAATCCCTCAACAATCCCTCTATCTTATTTCCACTCTTTATTTCTTTTAGCATGTGTGTGTGTTTGCGTAAGTGCGAGCTATTACTATTCAATAAAGTTATTCATTGGACCTGTTTGTGTGATTTCTGACTGAGCCTGACTCCGTAAAAATTGGGTAAAAGATCTCACTAGGTTACCCTACCTCTCACATTGCTGTTGCTTGTGCTCCGTTGAGCTTATTTTCCCCATCACTTGGAGCATATTGAGGTGTCCCTCTGGGACCCCCAGATTTTCAGGGTAACATAGTAGTAGTTGCTGCTATGATACAATAGGAAGCACTGTCACAAATATTATTTTTAGGAGCTTTTTAAAGAAAAACTCCAGTATGTCTGCATGCATGCAGGTGCACATGCAAACACACAGACAGAGAGTCAAAATAGGAATATATTCTGGATTAAAATACAAGCATTGAAATGATAGGATAAAAAAAAAATCTAACAGTAAATTAAAGCAAGCCCAGTGCTTAAGCAAACCATCTAGTTTGGCTAATTAAAATTGTAATGACAGTTGTAAAACAACAAACATTAAAATATGCATTATACTTGCCATTTACAAGTTTGCAAGAGTAACAAACAATGACAAAGAACTAATATCTTTCATTGTGTTCTGGCTGTTACGTGATAGCCATGGAGCCTCTATATTTTTCTCTTCCTGCCTGATAATGCCTTTTTAGCTGAATCTTCACAGTGAGTTGTCTATAACCAGAGCCCCCAAATCCGTATTCACAGTAACATACAACCAGACACATGCAAATATACTAGCAAAGCAGGATACATTCCAATAAACAAGGCAAGTGTGTATTACCTAATGAAATGGGAAAGGATAAGCAAAAGATGATAGCACCCTAGGGATTAAAATGACTCCCTTGCTTGATCTTGCTACATGCCAGCTTTGCTGAATTTAGGATTTTGCAGAGATATACACAGATGCAGCTTTTTGAGTCAAAGGAAAACAAACAGATATGGACAGAGGAATAGAAGTTGTGCCAAATGAAGAAAATACAGGCTTTTGCCAAAAAAAAAAAAAGACTGCCTTCTTTAAAACTTTTCCCCACAAAATCTAGAATAGCTAGAAACAACATCTTAACTAGAAAATGAAACATAAGCCACAAAAAATGCATTACCTTATAATGTATGTACCACATTTCCACACTGGATGGTATTCTGTGTTCCATAACTAAACATAACTAAAAGGATGTATTTCATTTCTGGTGTCAGCATACCATACAATTATCTTGTGGTGCATATTATGGGCAATAAAACTGTTCAGGTATTTTTCTCTAAATGATGACAGAAGCTAATAGTGTGTGACAACATTCATTATCTTTATCCACATCACACTTAAAAAGTTTAGGATTCTCAACTGGGAGATGATAGTTCAGAATTAAATCAGAATGATCCACAACCAATTCCAGTATTCTAATATGATCATATCACAATGAAGGCTCTCAGGGCTTTAGCTCCATAGGTACACCACACAGTTGTCTAAAATAGTTTTGATTCTCTATGAAGATGCATTATTTTGGTTTAGACATCGGTATATATGTCAGAGATGCAGTATATCATGAGAAGTTACAAAGCTGCATGGCAAGGCTTCATGTGTGTGACTCACCAAGAGAACTAACAGTTATGCTGATCCAATCAAGAGCCAGAATTCGTTTATGTGATCATGAAGTTATCACACACACACACACACACACACACACAGGGAGAGAGAGAGAGACTGAGAGAGAGAATGGCAGTTCAATCACAAATGCACACCCAGGTGGCAGCTGAGAGAAATGCAGTGTGTTGCAACAGCCTACGCTTACCTTATTGAATGTTGTGTCTGTGTGTTTGTTACAGGGTGGGCAGAGGAGACAAAGTCCATCGTTTTGATACAACCCTTCTCTCTTTGACTTTTTTTTCCAGTTGACATTTTCAACTATAACAAAGGAAATATTTACAGGGTGCCGGTGACACTTTAAACAAATCAGTGCAAGTCCCTCTAGAAAACAAATGGTAGCATATTCTGTAGTATTTCATCATCCTATTGCTCACAGAACGAAACTGACAAGAACAGAAGATAAATACTTTGTTCTGTCACGCTATGTCATGTTGTAGAAAACATGAGATGCTATGTGACCTTTGGCAGCATTGTCAAAAGACACCTTCTTGGTTGCCTTCAAGCAGGTGTTTACAAAATTCAGGGGTCCTGGCTTTTAAGAAAGGTAAATTGGGGTGCTTGGCAGTTAACATTCAGGTGGAATTATTTTCTCCCCTACACAGATATATAAATAGGAAAGGCCCAGCCAAATATGATTGTATTATACCACCTCTACGTTTATCGTTTGGTTGTCCTGGAAGAGACAGAAGAATATGCTTGAACATTGTTAATGCTGGAGTGCAAGTACATAGCATTTATTTTACTTTGCTTTCTCTAAAAATTAATAATTCTCTTCCTCTTTCTCCATTTCTTACAAAGAGCTCAAGGAAGTGCACATGGTTTGCCCCAGTCCTCTTTGCCCTTTTATCCTCACATCAATCCTGTGGCAACTTAAGGAGAGAGTCAAAGAGTGGCCCAAGGCTATGTATTTGAGCTTCATGGCCAAATGAAAATTTGGACCTGCTCCCCCAATTCTTAGTTTGACAGTCAAACTACTCCACCATACTGTCTGTCACAGAAATGAACCCCTGAATATTTGAACCAATATTTGAACTTAGTGCACAGCGCTAAGGATTGTACCTTTCTAAGTGATTGTTGTTGCCACTTTAAAAGATACACATATTTTTATCTGCATATGAATGAGTCCCCTTTTCATGCTGTCCATGCCCTAAATATGTGAAAAGGTATGTCCAAGATGATAGACTTGGATTGGAAGATACACATAGAGCACCCCATCGTCTGTGCATTGGTCATGCATGTTGGGGGATGCAGTAAAGAACTTATTAATATATGTCTGTTATCCTCAGATGGGTAGTGGCAAATGTTTCCAAACCATCTCAAGTTACACCTCTGAATACAAGCCACAGAACATTACGTATACATGTTGCTTTGAAATCCTCGAGAGCCAATCACTGCATGTACAAGTCCAAGCCCAGGAATGCAAATAATTCATTCTCACATTCAGCTTAAGCTTGTAAACACTTACCCGGTTGCCTGCAGCAACCAAGAATCACTTGCTGGCAACCAAGCAAGAAGACATTTATAAAAATAGGAGAGAATGGGTGATAAGCCTTGTTCTCACTGTGCCCAAATCATGTTGGGTCTCTGTGAGTGAAAGTGGGGTTTGAAATGGCTATAAACAAACAAACAAAAAGATCTGCCCAGGGCCTTGGAAAAGTTACTTTGGGGACTCTATTCCCCCAAACCCCTGCAGGATTCTGGGAGTTGGAGTCCCAAAGTAATTTTTCCAAGCTGTCTTGGAGAGCAGTCTTCTCCCTGACATGCTAGTTTTTCATGCTGAAGACTGTTACTACATGGAAAAATATTCGACCACATGACACCTTACTTGCCCAGGTGCAGGATGACCATTTTGATATAAACTCCACCAAGGTGCCACAAACAATGTGTGAGACAGGAGAGCTTATAACTGTACCTGAAGTACAATAACTATTTTCGGAGAATCCCATCACATGGAACAGTCTTTGGTCAAGACCCTATGTTGCTCCATTTGCAGGATTATCTTCACTATTGCTCCACATTCATCAGACCCAGGACTTGCAGTTTTGCTACAATAGCCTCTCCACTTTCCAACCAAATGGCTATTCCATGGCTCATGGATTCAGACTGGAGGAATGTCTTGATTTGCCCCATAATCAGATGCAGGCAGATCACATCTTCTGCATGGGTTCTCTTGAAGTCTAAGCAGATGATATAAACATGCTCGGTCTGGCTATGGGACACAGTCAGATGCTTGTCTAATCTCCTGCACTCCTTTGGTCAATGCAGAGGGTGGAAGAGAATGCCAACCTCCCCAATACTCCCCCCCAAAAAAAGAAAGAAAAAAAATATACACAAAAATAAAGTGGACTCACACTTGCGTGTTTCACAAACAGGATGCTAACAACATGGTCATACATCTGATATTATGGCAACAACCATGATTATAGGATAAATGACAATGGAAGTGGAAATCTTTTTCCCTCTAATTGCTTTGTTTTGTTGGACTGGCCAGGTGCCAATATGCCAATATCTGACTTAATGTTTGATTTATGTAAACTGAAAATGGGGTGTCAGGTGAGCTGGCACCTAAAATAAACAGATCTCACTATGGAAAGCTAGTGAAATTGCACTGACATTCCACTTAAATAGGCCAGCCACAAGTACTTCAAGAACACTACATGAATCAGAAGTGCTTCTGATGAGAGAGAAGATTGCCATATGCTTAAAGACACAGTGGCCAGATGAGAACTGTATGGTATTTTTAAAAAAATGTAAAAACAGAAAGGGCTAAAATTAAAGGGTCATGGTCTATATTTAAAGAATTTCTATTTCATATGGAAATAATTCACTAGACACCCATTACAAGCAATGCTGAAGGTTCTTACAAAGAATTTGACAAGATTTGGGGTACTGATAATCTTAAATGAAGGGAAATGCCTTCAAAATTGTTTAAACAGATAGCTTACACTATTATTCCCAAAATACATATTTAAACATGACCCAACTGACTTTAGTGAAACTGCTCCAAAGAAAATGTTTTTGACCAGCACAGAGTTATGTATGCTGGAGTCTAAATTTGCCTGGCAGAAGGAGGTGAAATATACGTAAGGTCAAATCACTACCACCATGACCCAAAGAGCAGTCTCATGTTTCTGGCAAGTAAGCAGCTGTTACAGCTTATCTCCAACAGGCTACTGTTTATTTCCAGAGAAATGTAAAATCTGAAGAGATCACACAACTGCATAAATTTATTTAATTTACAAATTGACACTATCAATCATTGGCTGAACAGGAGCTTCAAGAGGCTACCCTAACACCCAACATAGGTATCCCTCTTACATATAATATGCATCTGTTTGTTGGACGTTCATCAAATGGTAATGGCAAGGAACACTCTGAGAGGATACTTTACTTTTATGAGGGGATCTCCTTTTTGTCTTTGTGGTCTATAGTGTTTCCCCCTTAAGTTCCACACTCTCCATCCTGAATTTTCTCTATATATTCTAAGCCACTGGGTTTTCACTATGGCCATCTGACAAGGGGGGCAAAGTCCCACAAAAATTCATACCAGAATAAATGTCTCAGATGTTAAATGGCTGCCCACATGACTCTCTGTATCTTTTTTTCTGCAACAGATTAAAAGAGTTTTCTCAGTGGCTTCACCCAGCTGGGGAACTCCCAGATGAGCCACCTTGCTGTTGTCCTTCTATCAGTTGGCAAACAGCTTTTTTTTTCTGGCAGGTTGTGGACAACTGATTGATGGTTGGAAGAAGGAAACTTTTAGCTGACTGCTTTTAAAAAAGTTATATTGTCATTTTAGTGTTCTTAAATACCTTTTTCATTCAATAGTGTTTTAATATAATAATGATGATGATGATGATGATGATGATAATGATAATAATATCCCGCCTCTCCCAATGGATCGAGGCGGCATTACAACAGTATATAAATACATTAAAAACACTAAAATGTAACCCATCCTCCCCACCCATCAACCCTTCTAACCCCCTAAAACACATTAACTATTAAAAACAAATTAAAAACAAGAGGACAATTGATGAGAGGCGGTGGAACACTAGTCTGGGAAGGCCTGTCGGAAGAGAACAGTCTGACTGCTTTTTTAAAGCAGTCAAGACTGGTAATATGCTGGGTCTCTTATGATTTACTTACCTTTGGTTTCAACATGATAATCTTTTGGATGTTATCTGTAGCTGTTTTACCTATTTTCAGCTGTTATTTAATTTTGTTTTGAGCTGCCTTGAGTCTCAGTTCTTGAAGAAACACGAGTTATAAGTCAAACAGGTAAACAACCCATCCATCCCTTTGGAATACAAACAAACAGCATCAAATAGGGTACATCACTTGGTTGCCAGCACTCCTACTAGAATCCAACTCCCTCTTGCAGCACCCTGTGCACACTAAAGCCATGCTCTAAAGGCTGGGGAAAGCCACTGTGCAAATTTTTAGTACAGAGAAAGCTGCAGGTAGGTTGAAGAAGGTCGTGTTTTTGCTTGTGTTGGATACTGAAACCCGCTGTTACTGCATTTGCTAGCCCGGATTTGGGGATGCTAGATATCATTTTGATATCAATAATTTGGCTCTCTTACACCATCCCTCTCCACGTGTTTGTGAGGCCCCTGGACAAGCACAGAACTAGGCTCGGCCATTAAACACTGCAATATCCCAAAACAATACAGGCAGGTCAGAAATAGCCAGATCGCTGCTTTAGGAGACCTCTCTGCAAACACCCTCATTATGTATGCACACGGTTTACAAAGAACTCCCTGCCCGGAGCAGGCAATTTGGCAAGCTGAATACTCAACTGTCAAGCACTGAGCATTTGCATACTGTCGAGCTCTTTGTCAATTCGGACTTAACTCAATCATGTTAAATTTTGACCTTTCCAAAGCTTTGTCTCGTGCCCAAAACTCATTGGTTTCCCCAACTATGGCATAGCCTGCAGTTACATTTCTCCCTATAAAAAACCCTGATCCCGAGACCTTCCTAGGATCGCTCTTGAGTTCCATTCCGCCTTGCTACCGCTTTGCTTGGCGAGCCTTCCCCTCAGTTCCAGTAGCTGAGACTGCGCACCTTCGGACCTTCGCAGTGACTTCTCCGGGCTTCAGGACAGGCGTCGTATCACCCAATTCGACAATCCCTCTCAAAATCCCTCTATAACACTCCAACCTTTATTTTCTATAGCTATCTGAGTGCATGTGTTGCATACACTATTTGTCTCTATTTAATAAAAACCTCAATTATTCTTAAACTTGGTGTGCTCCTTGGCTTGGCCTGACCCCGTAGACATTGGGTAAAAGATTCCGCTGCGCTGCCCTGCCTCTCGCGGTGCTAACTTGTGCTCTTAGCTAATTTCCCCAAACTTAGTTAATTGAGAGCGCATATAGGTGTCCCTCCCGGGACCCCCAGAAAACAGGGTAACACTGCCATTTGTTCCTGGCATGTATGACTGGTATTGTAAGCTCTTTAAAATGCATGGAAGTTCTTTTTGAGTGGCCTTATGCTCGGAAAAACAATGTGGTATAGTGGTTTGGGCACTGGACTAGGAATCTGGAGGCCACAATTCAAATCCCCACTTGGTCATGATAATCCTTTGGGTAAGGTCACCCAAGTCATGCTCTCTCAGCCTCAGAGGAAGGCAAAGGCAAACATACTCTGAACAAATTTTGCCAAGAAAACCCCATTATAGGCTTAGCTTAGGGTCACCATATGTCAGAAATGACTTAAAAGCACACATATGCTCTTAATAACAGAGGAACCACACCATGTTATAATATGTCTCTTCCAAGAACTAACAGTGAATTAAATGAAGCTTATTCTCTGTCTAGTAGGTATAGGATTGCAGCCTAAACATATTCTATTATGTTCTTCCTAAACACTTTTTTAGTAAAGTATTCACTTGTTTTGCTTGAAGACAATATCTCTGATTCAGAAGTACTGCATTTTCCTATTGCATATACAAGGGTGTTTGTCTCTAAGTAAATGCAGCTGTTTTCCCAAGTAGCAAGGCCACACCAATGAGAGCTGTAAGTGTCACAGGACTTGAACAGGCAGTACCAAGGGCTATTTTGGACATTCTGAAAGGGTGAGGAGTGAATCTCTGGGGCAGAGCAGAATAACTTGTAGCCCCATCCCTGACTTCCACATATTGTATGTACACAGGCTATGTCCATCCATGTGCAGACAGCAGGAATATAGTTTGTGTGACACTCCTGAAATTTCCAGATTGCTCTAAATATTTTAAGACACTCTATGGACTGCACTCCCCAATTCTGCCAACACAGGGCTGAGAATGAAATAAAAAGGGAATGAAGATGCTTCTTTCCTTGGTCATCACAGGAGCCATGATTACACTTTGAAGACAAACCTCAATAGTATAGAAAGGAGGACTTTCAGAAATGGATATTTACAGTCTCTGAGTACCCCTAAAACTGGAAACAGTACTGACCTTACCCCAAAGAACAAACACACACACTTATAATTCCCTAGCAGCAAGACTATCTCCCTTTTACACAGTAGTAGAATTTAAAGACATAGCCCTATTAGCCTGGATCAGTATGCAAAGGGATCTTGTAGCACCTTTGCAACTGAGAGAAAGAAGACTTTTCTTTTCACACTACATCATTATAGTGCTCTTATTCCACTTTCAACATCCTATGGAATCCTGGGGTTTGCAGTCTAGGGAGGGGCCTTTAGAATTCTCAGCCAGAGAGCTCTTGGGCCTCAGCAAACTCCAAAACCTAGAATTCCACAGGATGTTGAAAACTGGAAAAATAGCACTGTAAAAATGTAGGGTGGAAAGCCCCAGTTAGTCTCAAAGGTGTTACAAACTTTCCTTCGCATGGGAATGGAAACACCACAGGTAAGAGTCTAATGCATAAGAAAGGCTGTGATATCTGCCTGAAAAAAAAGAAAAAGAAAAAGAAAAGTCCTGTGAATTACAGAGTTCAGTAGCATTAAAATATTTTAATTTGTCAACAAAGACTAACCCATATGATCCAAAGCCAGTCTGAGTTGCATAATGGGTGTCCAATGGTGCCAGCTGGGTAAATAGCTGCAGATGTTTCAAGTAAGCAGTCCAGTCCACATACCTAGCCAGTTCTACTATACAACATCTCTGAGCTAAGACTTCCTCCCTGTTGTTAGCAGCAACCTTTACTCTCTAGGAAATCAGTATGGGCTACAGGAGGAGTGAGAATCATCTGGTGCTCCAGAGGTTGTTGAACTGCAACATCCAGCAACACCAGTCGACACAGCCAATGGTAAGAAATGCTGGGGAGTTGCTGTCCAGCAGCTACTGGAGGATCACATGATTCCTGGATTAGAGATTGTAATTTACCATTGGATAACTGTGAACTACTTCTGCCTGAATACAAAAAGTAAGTATTCTACATACAATGCTTACTGTAGGTAAGTCTAAATTCCAAAAAATCATCTCTATGCAAAACACGCATAAAATCACTCAGAAGGATTAAAACCAACAATGACTCTGGTTTGACAGAAATTTTCTCAGAAGCAAGGTATGAACTTTGAGTAAGTGTAAGGTTTATGTTGACATGCACGAACATTTTCTGTAATTTCCATTTCTTTTGCTGTTTTCATATATTACAGGCATTAAATCAAAGCCCTTCCTTATTAATTACTTGTCAGTTTTATAAGACAACCACAGTTGCCAAAATTCCATTATAAGCCATTTATATTTACATCAGCTTTGCAACTGCTTCTTACTTGTACATCTCATTATTGTGAAAGAGACAGATAGGCAATTAAGTTGTTTCCATGTGTAAAAACTGTCAATATAAGAGAGAAATACACACTTGAGCAGAAAGTCCATTTTAAGCTGTTAAATAGTATATTCTCCCAAATATACTGAGAAGTGTGTTTGCAATGGTTAATGACACCAGCAATATTTGGATTGTGAGTGTCATATCAATCTGCATTTGTTTGGTATTCATCATAGCTTCTCTAGTCATAATGAATTCATGTGCTGGATGTATGACTTTCTGAAATGCTTCCACTATTCCATTATAATCCTGTTGAAACACTAGTTGAGCATTAATTAATATACAACACTGAACTACTGAACACTGAAAATTTAGTTAGGGCATGGACAAAAACAAAGCCCCTGCCTGTAAAGTGCATCACATCAATAAACAGCACTTTGTGTTTCAGTAGCAAACCTTGTATAAAGTTGTTTCACATTCTGAACATTTTTAGCTTCCATGAATGAGGTCCAAGAAACTGAAATTCAGTGCAAACAAGAGACAGTCCCTGCTGCTGCGTGGGCAATCTGCCCAGGTGCTCTTTCTTTGCTCACCAAAGTTCCACTCCAACTCTGGGATGACCTTTCGCACTGCACAGTTACAGCAGGATGAATCCACTTTCACTGCCTCGGCAACATTCAATAGAATAGTGAGGTTTGTCATTTAGGGAGGGGTACTTTGAATTCTCAGCCAAAGAGTCCCTCTAGTGCCTCAGACCAAACTACAAATCCTACAATTCCATAGGTTGCAGCCATGGCAGCTATAGTGGAACCATAGTACTATGATTGTGTAGTGTGAACATGTCCAAGGTTGTTGCGGGGGAGGGGGGCGGGGAATTTCACTGATCCATCTTTATCACTAGAGGCACAGGTTACCACTGAGACATGGCATGACTTCTACTAGCTTAGGGTGGTTTAACTTCTCTACTATATAAAAGTCAAAGTTTGTCTGTTTGTGAGTTTGTCTGTCTGTGTCAGGGAGGCGAAGGGAGGCTATGTGAGGCAGAAGACCTCATATGATTGGCTGGCTGTGAAGATTACATGGAATCCAGGGGTTGGCAGTTCAGGGAGGGGCCTTCAGTATTCTCAGACAGAGAACTCTGAATAGGTGAGTTGCTATAGAGATGAGGTCTAGCAGCAAGAAGGAGGGCAGTGTATTCCCTCAGGAACCCAACCTCTATATGTTAATAACTCTGAATACAGATTGGATTGGGGAATATGGAGAAAACTTACAGACAGGTACTAGACAAAACAGATTGGGAAATTAGAGACACAGGATCTCAAACCTGTACATTTCAACCACATCTCATTTCTAAGGTAAGGTAAGGTAATTCCTACGGTATTTCTAACAAGTATGAGAAAATAAAATTCCAAGCAACGCCAGATAAATATATAGTACTCTAAATGGGACATATCTTAGGCATGTATCACCAAGCCAGACACTAAACTGAGTAATAGGGAAATCGCCTAGAAAAAAATAAATAAAACCTAGCAGTAATATAAGAATATATTGTTCTTACATATAAGACCTTGCCCTACTAAGAGTGACTGAGAAAGTCAAGACAACATAAGGTGGATATTTAAAATAGTGAGGTCCATTTTTAAAATAGTCTTTCTCCCTGTTTCTAACTCCCTCATCCTGAGAAGGCTTCCTCTTCCACCTTCTGTTCCTAAAGTGCTAGCACAAGGGTTAGGGGCTAACTTTAAATTTGGAAACGTAACTGAATTTGGAATGCCACGGCCAGCTCTTTTAAGTATCTCTCTCCTACTGATCAATGGGAACTGGGATGCCTAGGCCTTCTCTGAAGAACCCCTACTGAGGGAAAGTAAAGTATTTTAAAAAATGGTATGTCCAAATTGAAAAATGCACTGGCTGCTTCATAGAAGTGGGACGTGAACTAAGCAAAATGGCATTTTAAAAAATGTTTCCATGCAAAATTGACAGGAGTCATTCTTTGTGCTGTTGGAATGTTTTTTTAAAAAAACCTACCCCAACTCTCTTTGTGCTTTTGGAATTAAAAAAAAAAAAACTACCCCCACTCTATAGGGGAGGAAGGCTGCTCAAAGTTTCTTCTTCTGTGGCTAATATTAGCCTCCTCCAGATTTATATACCTTTATCTGTGGAAAAGGAGGGAGGGAGGGAAGGAGGGAAGGAAGGAAGAAGGGGTTTGATTCCTAATCGTAGTTTGAGAACATTTACAGTTCAAATGTACATTGCATTCAGTGGGGCTTATGCCCATTATGCGTCACAGGATCACAATTCTAACTGAACAATCTGTCAAGATTTTTTGCCAATAATCCCCAAATCCACACCTTATACATGAAAACAATAACCCTGTTTAATTCTGTTTAACTTCCAAGAAAGTTTAGAACTGCAGCTTGCATGAGGGCTGTTTAAAGATGTTAACACAAGATGTTCACTTGAGGGTACAGTACTCCACTGGTATCTTCCATACAGGACTGACCTGCAAGGTCCTGACTTTGGCACACAGATACATCTCATTTTCTTACATAAAAACTATGCCTCAGTCCTAAACTCAGCTCCCATTCCGTGGATCACCACTGCTACCTCTCCATTGGCAGCTAAGTCAATGATGGGCTTCTTAATCATGGTGGCACATAAAGGCTGTGCAAATGGCCAGAACATGTCACATCAACACAACCCCATGCTTTGCTTTTGTGATAGCAATGGGTTTCCCTCAACCCTAATGTAGAGACCTCTCCTGTCCATCATATTAAGTCACTCCAAGTTGATGTGGTCTATCTGTTCTCTTCAAATTCTCTCCTGCCTTCTCTCCTACTTCCTGCTAAGAAGTGCTATCAAGAAAGAGATGCTCCGTATGCCTCTGCTAAATGAGAAATGATGCATGGAGTGTCATTCTCTTTTGGGGATTAAAAATTGTACTTGCAGTTTGCAAACTAGGGAGAGGGTTGTTGCTCTTGCTTTTCTTATTGGCACAGAAAAGCAGTGAGAAAACAAGGTTGCTCTTTTTTCCCAGTTGATTGCCTGTCTCAGATGATAAAGCCATTTTACACTTAAAAGATGCAATACAGAAGAGACACATTTATTTTAATGGGGGTGGGAGCATATGCAAGCATGGATTTTATCCTAATGACTTCAAGAAATGAAACTACCAGAGTTCTGTGTAACTGAAAATAAGTGCATTCTTTATAACTATGTTGTAACATACAACACAGTTCTGTATAACTGCAATGGTACTATATTAACTGAATTTGATCTATGTAAAAGATTTCATCTACTGTGCTTTTAATTATTTAAGCTGAGGTCAACAAGGGAAACACTGGACAAAATTATACTGTGGATATAATTCTTCGCTAATTTTGTTCTCAAAGGTTACAATAAGTAATTTTAAGAATCCAGTGCAAGAAACTATTGGCAGCTCGAGATTTCTGTGCAAAATTCATATGTGGCTTTTTTGCGCAGAAAGCAGCATTTTCTGCACAGGAAACAACATTTTCTACAAAGAAAATATGATTTCTGCACAATGTATTTTTTCCCTGAGCAGCAAATGCTCGGGTAGTGACTTGCATTGCACAAAACTGACAGAAGGAGGAGGAGGAGGAGGAGGAGGAGCAGCAGCAGCAGCAGCAGCAGAGGAAGTAGTTATCGTTTGTGAATTTTGTGCACAACAAGTCTCTAAATGTGAAGATTTTCATCAGTCCAAGATTCTTCTTGTCAAAGTTTCCCAGCGCTTAAGAAACATATTTTTGAATTTTTGTTGTTCTTTTTGTATAACTTCAAGACATTTCCAACATGGCATCCTCAAGGCAAATGTATCAGGGTGTTATTAGTAAGGTTTGTTCAAAGGAGGTTCACCTTTGCTGTTCTCTGAGTCTGAGGGAGTGTGACTTTGCTCAAGCTCACCCAGTGGGATTCCATGACCGAACAGGAATTTCAACCCTGGTCTCCAGAGTCCAAGTCTAATACTTAAGCCACAATATGTGCTGGCTCTCAATTACATACAATTATCAACTTCCAAGTTAGAAAATGTGAATGTTTTCGCCTATAGAGGTATTGTTTCCCATTTGAAAAGGAAAAAAAATGAAGTTTAAGTGACAATAACATTGTGCAGTTCATCCATCCAACAGCTGAAGGCCACATCTACTGTCTAGAGAAAAAGTGAAGATAAAAATGAGGACCCCACATCTGTTCACTTAAAGTTAATGAGAAATCGACAAGTTTATTGTAATGGTTGTGGACTGCACATAATGGTTGTGGACTGCCAGTAAGAATTAATTCCACACAGATGTGCTAACAACAGTCAACTAAGCTCTTTCACACCAAAGTAGATTCATCATCAACCTCAAGCCTGGTGGGTAAGGAATATTACCAAACATCAAGTGCAAAAAACTATACTGTGAAATCTTATCTTTATGTCCTGAACTCTTAAAAGATATGAAAATGAATTTTGTATGTGACCGCAATTATCCTGAATTTTTTACAGTAGTTGGAGTACATTTGGAAGCTGACAAAACCCACACCAAAAGAAATCTACACACATAACCACTAAAAATAAACCAAGTGCTACGTTTCAGCGTAACCTGATGCTAAAGCAGTATGACAGCTGGCATTTGTCTTTCTCAGGCAAAACCAATGACAGAGTTTAGTCATTGTGACCCAACAGATACTTGCAGCAAATGCTAGTCTATTATTGGAATTCTTATAGCTACTGTTATGAAGAGCAGAACTGAGGCCTCTAAGGGGTGAATGAAGGATGTGTAACAGAAAAAAATAATAATATTGTCACAACTTAGAAGGAAGAGACAGTTGAGAATTATTGGGCATGAAAATAAAAAAAAAAGATATAGATTTAGCCCTTTATCTTATTGTTAAAGGTGCTATGTATCTGTTACTTTTCAATTTAAGGACTAAATGTATTAGCCACCAGAGAAAACTGTCTACTTTGTTTATGGAGAAATCATATATTCCAAAGTTTTCCATACAATACAGTGAAGTACCAAACAGACTTTTGTTTTCCAAATGAACACCCCTATAGAATATGGGACAGAGACACAGTGTGATGCAGAGATGTATCTGGCATAAATAGGGCCTAGGGCAAGAGTGAAAATTGCACCCCTACTTCCAGGTCCACTTCTTCCTTCTCCTCTTCTCTTCCTTCTCCTCTTCTGCTTTTTTGCACCCCCTGAAGTCCAGGGCACGTGTTGTACTTGCCCCACCCTAGATACACCTCCAATGTGATGTAGTATTTTGAGTGATTTGAAAACTCCAGTCTGAAAACTTTGAGAACTGCTGTTAATCAGCCCAGAAAATATTGAACAAGATGGGCCAATACTCTGATTCACTAGGCTTCTTTCTATGTTCGTATATGTCACAGAAGCTGAGAAGGCAGCAATACAGAGACTAGGTTGAGATGAGTTGGCTAAAGCAGCAATTCCATGGCTTGGGCTGCTGGGAAAGGTTTCCTCTTCAGTCCTCTTGATCTTCCCACCATCAGATCCCAAGCACTCCTCAAAAACACTCCTGCTGTCCATTTTCTCTTATTCCTTTAATTTTATGTATTTTTATCCCATCTTTCATTTCACAATACCAAGGTCACTAGAAGGAGAGAGAAAGTTTAACAGCATTCTACTGTCATCCTGAAGTGCCAAAGTCTTTACTTTTTCTACACTAGACTGTTATAGCGCTATTATTACACTTGCAACATCCTATGGAATCCTGGGATTTGCAGTTTAGGAAGGGGCTGTCTGGCCCCTCCCAAAATGGCCTTTATTCTCTGTGTACAAAAAGGAACAGAAAACTGGTTCCTTCCTCCCAGCTCATCACTGTTTAACACACATGTGCACACACATACAGCGGTTAAATAATTCATTTAACTCACCACTGGGTTAACCCATATTCATTTAAGCTGCTCCTGAGTTAAACAGCAGTTAAGCAGCAAAAAGAGACCTTCACCCTTTGCTATCACCATGCTGGCTCAGTATCAAAGAGATTTTTCAATAGCACTATACTGTTTTTACACTAATAGTGACTATAAGTCACTATGTTATGACTAAATGACAAAGACTAAATATAGTGACTATAAATCACTGTATTATGACTAAATGACATAAATGACTAAATTCTGGAGTTGGGATTTCAACATAATTAATGAGAGAAAAACGTTCTTTCACTATTAAACTGAGGTATCAGCTCATGTTGCAAACCATCTTGCTCTGGAACTGGGTGCTGTTGGAGACATATATAATAGGCTGGGTGATACAGGTGCTCTTGGAAAAAAAAGCAATGAGCAGAAGGATTACATATTTCCAGCATATGCCTCTTTGCTGCAAATGCCTCCTCCAACACCACTTTACAACAGAAGAGGGGAAATAATCATGCAAATGTGGCCTCCACCTTGCAATTTACATATGAAATTACATGTCTAATGCTAGAGAAAGGCATATGTCTTCTACCATGTCTTTGACCACCAGCCCAAGTGCCTAGATAACTTCATAACGTAACAAAAAGAAGCATCCAGCCCTCCTTCCCTCCTTCACAAGTGTTAAGAGCATAGAATCATAGAGTTGGAAGAGACCACAATGGCCATTGAGTCCAACCCCCTGCCATGCGGGAACATACACACAAAGCACCCCCGGAAAATAGCCATCCAGCTTCTGTTTAAAAACCTCCAAAGAAGGTGACTCCACCACACTCTGAGGCAGCATATCCCACTGTCAAATAACTCTTACCATCAGGAAGTTCTTCCTGAGGTTTAGGTGAACTCTCTGTTCCTGTAGTTTGAATCCACTGCTCCACATCCTAGTCTTTGGAGCAGCAGAAAACGAGCTTGCTCCGTCTTCAACACGGCGGCCCTTCAAATATTTAAACATGGCTATTATGTCACTTCTTAACTTTCTTTTCATTGGGCTAAACATACCTAGCTCCCTAAGCTCTTCATAGGGTACAGTTTCCAGACCCTTCACCATTTTGGTCACCCTCCTCTTGACATGTTCCAGCTTGTCAATATCTTTCTTGAATTGTGGTGCCCAGAACTGGACACAGAATTCCAGGTGAGGTATAATCAAAGCAGAATACAGTAGTAGTATTACTTCCCTTGATCTCAACACTATGCTCCTATTGATGCAACCCAGAATCGCATTGACTTCGTTAGCTGCTGCAGCACACTGCTGACTCATGTTCACTTTCACTAAGACTCCTAGATCCCTTTCTCACATACTGTTTTCAAGCCAGATGTCACCCATCTTATATCTGTACATTTCATTCTTTATTTCTAAATGTAATACCGTACATTTCTCCCTTTTAAAATTCACTTTGTTCGTTTTGGCCCAGCTCTCTAATCCGTCATGGTCATTTTGAATTCTGATCCTATCTTCTTGGGTATTAGCTATCCCTCCTAATTTGGTGTCATCTGCAAATTAAATGAGCATGCCTTCTATTCCATCATCCATGCCATTGATATAAGATGTTGAATAGCACTGAGCCCAGGACAGAATCCTGTGCCACCCCACTAGTTACATCTTTCCATGATGAAGAGGAGCCATTGGTGAGCACCCTTTGTGTTTGGCTGGTCAGCCAATTACAAATCCACCTAACAATAGTATTGTCTCACCCACATTTTACTACCTTGTTTGCAAGAATATCATGGGGGAAATTTTTTTTTAAAAAAATACCGTTTATATTTTTGGATAAAGTTTTTACAAAACTATTAGCATGATTCAAAGGGGTCTCCACTAAGATGGCAGCACAAAGATACTACCTCAATATAAAGGGAAAACTCATTGCTTTGCAGTAGAACTAGTTTGGGCTTCTGTTGGTTGACTCAGAGAGGGCAGCAATGGTAAGCAGTAAATTCAGCAATGCTGTGAATAGCACCAAACAGCTGGCTCAGAAATACCATTTAAACTTATCATCATGTCCCAGGGTAACACTACATCAGGACAATTTGGGAAGCTAACATGGTGCATTTGGACCAAAGTAGTTGATGGGCTGGAAGTAGGCTTGCCAGACTGAAAACTGGAAAGGGCTCCTGTACCTTTAGTAGTTGTGTAGAAGAAGGAACCTCAGCATCTGTGGCTTGATGCCTTGTTGTGCCATGAGGAACACCTGCTGAAATTCTCTTCTACATCACCATTAAAGGTACAAGAACCCTTTCCAATGTTCAGTCTGGCAGACCTAGTGGGGAGAAGACGTGCCAGGGCAGTGGTGGGCAGTTGCCCAAGAGTGCTACATGCTGATACCAGGCTGAACATGGGAAGCTCCTTTTCCTTACTCATCTTCTATTGCTAGAATAGTGTAGCCAGCTTCATCAGTTTTTTAGCATCAGCTTCACGACTACAGACATCCAGTAAGAAAAAATGCACTGCAAAAATCACATTTAAAAAGCCCACATAATTGCCGGTAAAAGTACAGGTAAATCTAATTTTAAAGAATAATGGAAGGGCAGATTTACAGAATACATGTTGAAGTGACTGAGGAAAAAAAATATCAATGTTCATTTGCTTAAAACCATTTAATGAAAGAAAAATTATGACCAGAGTGAAGTAATAAAAAGTTTTCAGTTAATTAGTATCTCATCTTGTATAAAATCTCTTTATCCAATAAGGCAGTAAGTTTTATAACCTGAATCATTTATTTTTGTTAATGGTTGGAAGATTTGCAGGTACTTTCCTTTTCATCCTGTTTCAAAGTAAATTAGTACACTTTTCTTCTTTAGAAAAGCATACACATGCCATACTAATGCTACTCAAATGCTGCTCTGAGAAGAGCTGAATTCTGGGCTTACCAGTACATAATAAACTAAAAGCAGCAATTCATATTTTGACTCTTACAGGAAACTAGGGGCTTAAATACCTAAAGGCACCAGATCCCATCTGATCTTGGAAGCCAAGCAGGGTTGTCCCAGTTTAGTGGGAGACTATCAATAAATACCAGGTGCTATAGGCTATGTTTCAGAGGATGGAATTGGAAAATTACTGCTGGGTATTTCTTGCCTAAGAAAACCAAAAATACATGAGTGAATTGTATTTTAAAATAACCTTTATATACTTTATATACTTTCACAGACACCCCTGTACGTAGTTTAAACTGTATTTGTTTTAATTTCTTGGAAACCAGAGAAAAGGTAGGATATAAGTGAATCAGCAGCAGCAGCAGCAACCACCACCCCAATATCCAAGAATGAGACTTAATATTTTGCAGGATGCAAAAAACAGAGGAGGACTTGTTCTCCCCAAACTAAAGCTGTATTTTTTTTTCTCATCATGTTTGGTTTGGTTAAAAGATTGCGTTACTTTAAAAAGAGATAGGCTTTTACAATTAGAAGATTTGATCTAAGTTCAACTGGCATGGATTTCTGTGGTATGATAAACCTAAAGCTAATCTTGATTTTAATAATCATTGTGTTAGGTGTGCTTTATGAAGAATATGGAATAAATATAAACTGAGATTATATTCTAAAATGCCATTATGGGTCTCTCCACATTAAGCTTTAAGAGAGAAATAACTTTTAAAGACAATTAGTTAACTTATGAAGACTTTTTAATGATGCAAACTAGGCAATTTAAAATGAAATCAAATGAGGAACTCATCCAAGAAGGTTATGATGTGTGTTGGTTTTCATAGGGACGGCTGACTGAACAGTTTAAAATGGATAAGAATTTATATAGTTTTGAAATGTCTAAATCTCAATTTGAAGAACAATTATGTGTTGATGAGGAACATTTAATTAATAAAATCTATGTTATTAATGAAAATAGAAGCAGAAGATGAGCAAGGGAAACATTGTATTATTAAATGGGCACAAAAAGTGGGCCATCATATACAATGTGAAAAGATGTGGGTAAAAGACCTGAAATATATCCTGAGTTATGATCTCTGAGCAAATTTTTTCAAAATGATGTATAGATGGTATTTAACATCAAAAAGGTTGTATAAAATGTATAAAGGTTCCTCAAATATTTGTTGGAAATGTGACCAAAAGAAAAAAAAACTTTTTTACTGCATGTGATAGACCTGCAAAAAAGCCAAGAAATTTTCGGTGATGATACATAGACTGATGGAAGACATCTTAAAGGTAACGATTCAACTCAAAGCTGAACCTTTTTCATTGGGTCTGACTGATGAACAGACTGATAAAAAGTTTGAAAGAATCTTTCACTACATGATCACAGTAGCAAGAATGCTGTATGCACAGAAATGGAAAACTGTGGCTATTCCTTCACACGAAGACTGGCTGCTGAAGATGCCGGATTTGGCAAAAAGTGATAAATTAACTATTTTAAGGAATGATCTTTAAGGAATTTAAAAATGAATGGGATAAATTTATTGCATATCTAAGAGGCTGTGGGGGAGGGAGTCACTTACTGGTTCTGACGGTTAAGCGTATAGTTATTAAATACTAGGCAGAAATGCGACAATGACAGACACACTAGCAGAAGTATATCTCATAGACTATCTTAGAACCAAAAGCTGGTAAGTTAGAAGTCATGTATATGTATTTTGGCCTCCTTTTTAGTTTAGTTGTAGCCTAGTTTTAGTTTCTTTGTCTGTTAACTTACTGTTTATCTTTTTAATTCCCTATATGTTGTTTTATATATTAAATACATCTTGATAAAATATTTTTAAAAGACCAAGAACCCCTGGAATAGCTAGAAAAGTATTTGTCTAGGATATTTTTAAGACCTAATGTTTTGTGAGTAATAACTCACTTTCAAACAATTTCTTCAAACCTGCTGAATAAGCCAAATACAGCTCTTTTGTCCATTTGAAGTTTTCTAGATTTTAGGAGATAAAAACAAGTTATCTGCCACTGCTACCAGCCTCTGTGCGGAATGGCTTGGAGTAATACGTATGTAACAGTGCAAAGCCAATGAAAATTTCAGTGTCTTGATCGTAGACGCATTAGCTTAGCTAGAACTTTGAGTCAAGGTCAACTCTTTTTTTCAGATTTCTTTTTTCTTTTTTTTCTTCCTCCTCAAGGCACAGAAAAAGAGCTTAGTTATTTCTGCATGGATGCAAGGTGAATGAGACTGTCACTTCTTGTTGCAGCACTATTCATTATACATCAGTGACATCGTAGGCCCCCAAAAAAGTGTTCTCTAGCCTCTTCTCATTTATTTGAAATGCACAGAATACATTTTTTAAAATATGTTCCTGACAATTGAACTGGATCAGCTCATTTTCAGCAGCCTCCTGCTGGTAAAGTAAACTACTATGCTTTTATAGAAATTTATGAACATCCCTACATGCACTGTCCAAAAGGGGTGAGATCTTTCAATATAAGACATTTCTGCACTACACTCTTATAGCACGATTATTCCACTTTCATCTTATGGAATGCTGGGGTTTGCAGTTTAGGGAAGGACCAGCTGGCCCCTCCCTAAACTGCAAACTCCAGGATTCTATAGGATGTAGAAAGTAGAATAATCACGCTATAAGAGTGTAGTGCAGACATGGCCACAAACAAAAGTAGTTGCTTCTGGTTTTAAATAAAAAAGAAAACAAAAAACCTCTCTGGAGAACAGGAATAATTTCTGCACCAAAATAAATGGGGAACCTTTAAATAAAAGCAGTCACTAGAGAGACAAATGCTGCTGCTTCTACATAGTTTGCCTCTTTGACTGTGTATAAACTGTGTAGGGGATCTTTATCCCCACAACTGTGTAATAAAATTAGGGCCTATGTACTCTGCAGATGCAAATCACCACAGTCAGGATCTTAAAATATGACTTGTGTGAGATGAGCCCTAAGAATTAATCTGCCCATTTATACTGAATTCCAAAGACAAAGGGATAAATTGAAGATCTTGAGTTTAGGGCGGTGGGGAGAGGTAGAAGAGAGTCTTCCCAAGTCCTGGCTAGCTAGTGTATCTTTTATCTGACAACCTACATAGCATACCTACTACAGAAACCTGGAAAGGGTACTAAACCAACACAGGGAAGAATAAGCAACTACTGGACACTAAACTTGTTTTACTCTTTTCTTTCTGCTTCTCTCTATGCCTAGCAGCTAGTTCTTCTTCAGAGCCAGGAAAGGGAGAAGCAGCAGAATCTAGCCACTAAGCAGAGAGATGCAAAGATGAATAAACAGCGTCACATTTTACATCTCCTCCAATGCATCCCTGGTTACACAGAGGATATAACTACTTTATGGAAACAGCTTCAATTGCTACCTATTCAGTTCCGGGAGTAATTCAAAATGCTTGTTATGAACTATAAAACCCTACACTGCTTTATTTTATTTGTTAGTTTTTATTTAATACATAAACAAACATATGTGTATCTCAGGAGCAAATCATTTGAAAGCCCATATTCCACCATAGCAGCCTGCCTGAGTTTTGCAGTATTCAGGGGAGGACACCCTCTTTGTCCCTTTATCCTCACAGGCTTATCTGGTGAGGACATGGGATACAGATGTCTTGGTAGCTACTCCAAGACTATGGAACTTAGTTGAATCCCTCGGTAGCCATGCCCCGCAACACTGATCTCTTTTTGCTAGCAGGCAAAGACCTTCCTATTTAAACAGGACTTCAGCCTTAACTGGTTGGGGGAGAACAATGTGAAATGGATGTGCATCTGCTTATGTAATATGTATTTTGTGGATTTTAAATTAATGTCTAAAAACAGGAGTGGGCAAAGTGTGCCCTGTGGGATACATGTGATCTCCCAGGACTGTTTTTGTTACCCTTGGGGGTCCATAGAGTAAAAAAAAAAAAAAATTAGGGAATGGAGGATTGCTCCCCCCCATGTTTTTATCCTGGGCTATTTTAGGTCCAGAAAAGGCCTTTTTTTAAAAAAAAATAGAAGTAAACCAGAAGTGACTATTGATCACTTCCTGTTTTGCAAAAAAAAAAAAAAGGGGGGGGGAAGAGTCCCACCTGGGCCTAAAAACATGACAGAAATGCCCCTCCTGTCCCTAGAGTGTGTTTGGCACTAAAAATGTTTCTTTGAATATCTTGTCTAGAATTTTGTCAACGGACATACTATTTAAGCAATGGCTGAGGGATCTAGATAAGTTTATATGGCAAGGAAAAAAACTAAGAGTTAAATTAAAGGCATTGCAAGAGGCAAAACAAAGTGGAGGACTCTGTCTATCAAATGTGAAATTATGCTTTGCTACCTATTGTCAAGGTTAGTTGAAAGAATGGATGATGCTGAGAAACAAAAAATTATTGGATTTGCAAGTACGCAAACTGAGGTTTGGGTGGCATGGTACTTGTCATACAACAAAGTTAAGATGAATGGCAATTTTAATCATCATTATATGAGATCTATCTTATCAAGAATACTGAATAGATACAAACCAACATTGTGCCCAAAAATGCCTTTATGGGTCTCAGCAATGGGGGCTTTTTATAGAAAGGAAACAACAGGCAAAAATATGGTTGAAGTATCAAGACTTATTAGTGAACTAACAGGGAGAATATAAAGTTGTCAAAAAGAGCAGTTGTTTGCAAAGGGATATGGCTTTCAATAGCATTCTTATTGACAATAGGTTGAAAAGTTTATTAGATAAATAAAAAGAATTGGTTTTGAAAAATACAAATCAGAGTTTGAAACACAATTGTATACAAGTGATTAACGTGATTGCTAAAGTGTATAAACTTTTGTTAAAATTTGAAATTGAAGAGGAACATGTCAAAGACTATGTCCCTTTTCACACCTTACCTTTTTGTGGTGCTGGGGTGCAGGGCTCACGCGAGCAGCCTTCGGAGAGAGGCTCTCGCTTCCCTGTTTCTTCGGCTCCGCACAAGCTTCCTGCGCCTGTGAGAGCCCCACCTCTTCCTTTCGCAGTGCAGCCTGGAATCTCCCAGGCTGCATTGAGATGGGAAGTGCGACCAGCCTGGCTCCTGAGGCTCCGCACGCACAGCAAGTGCGTGAGGGGCTCCAGAGCAATGCGCAACCGCGCAGCATTTTCGGCTTCAAGCCGAAAATGAAAAAATGCATGCGCGGTCCGCGTCAGGCCCTTGAGCATCACACAAATGTGAGTGCGTCATGTGGACTGCTCCTCACATGTGCGTGACACTCAAGGGGCCCTTTCGCATCGGAAATGCCATGCGAAAAGGGCCTATACGGTAAAATGGGCTGAGAATTTGAGATATTATAGATGGAACGGTGGAAGAAGATGTGGTCAAAGGGGTAGAAGTTTACATTGTATTACAGTCCTAAAGACAACTTTTATAAAAATGATGTGCTGTTGGTAAACGACCCCAGAAAGGTTGTCTACAATGTATAAGAATGTTCCAAATCTGTGTTGGAAATGCCAGCAGCCAGAAGGAATGTTTTCCTATATGTGATGTACTTGTGGGAAGGCAAACAAGTTCTGGTTTCAAATGCATACTTTAATTCAGAAACTATTAAAAATTATCATACAGCTAAAACTAGAAATGTTTCTTTGGAGACTTATGGATGAACAACTGGAAAGGAACCATGGAATAATATTTCAGTACATGATTATGGCAATGAGACTGTTACATGCCCAAAAATGGAAAAATTCAAAAATTCCTACTGTGGAACAATGGCTGTTTAAATTGAATGAATCAGCTGAAATGGATAAATTATTGAATTTGATTAGAGAAAAATCATTAGTGGCTTTCTTTAAAAAGGGTTTCTTTAAAAGACTGGAAACCCTTGACAGATTTTTATGAGGAAAAAAAGAAAATGATTTAATAACTGTTGGTTTTTGTGAAATAACATGAGTTAGCATGCAGAAGAAGTATAAGAGTTAGTTTTTAGAGAACGCCAGGACTATCCTATATGTAGCAATATAGCTGCTGAAAACAAGCACCATCTCCGCACTACACTGTTATAGTATGATTATTCCACTTTCAACATCCTATGGAAACCTGGGGTTTGCAGTTTCGGGAGGGGCTGGCCGGTCAGCTCCTCCCGAAACTGCAAACCCCAGGATTCCATAGGATGTTGAAAGTGGAATAATCGCGCTATAAGAGTGTAGTGCGGAAATGGCCAAGGTCAAAAATCATTTATCTATATTTATCCTTTTTTTGTATGTATGATTCTTTTTTTCTTTTTTTAGCTTCCTTTCTTTTTCTTTCTCCACTGTTTTGTTGGATAATTGGATTAGCCAATTAACCAGCATTTCTTGCTTCTGTAGTCATGCTCAGCAGAGTATATAGCCACCTGCGTGCAGCCATTTTTTCGGAGTGGCTTGTCTTGGTTGCATGGGCATAGCCATTCCCTATTTTCACAAATGAAATAAAGAACCCTTTTCTTACTATCCAGGTGTCATTGATTAACCTTAATTAATTTAAATGCGGATACAGGGGTGTGCACACCAAAACCTCCCACGAGACTTATGTGCCCCCTAGTCTCCCACAGCCTATTCCTGTCTTAAAAGTACAGTTTAACTGGATGAATGGTTTAATGCTTTTTACAATTTTTGTACCTCATATTGTTTTACCTATCTTGTTTTAACATACAGTATAAGTTGCTTCAAGTCTCATTTTGGGAGAAACATAAATCAAATAAATAAATAAGCATAAATCAAACAAATAAATAAAATTAATTAAATGAATACATGCCACATATGCGATTTGCATATTACATATATTATTATAATTACATATACTATTAATTTACTTTTCAATTATAGAGATTCAAGCATTAATAATCACATTATTCTATCACTGGGGTTTAGCCTTTACACCATTTTTATAGCCACCAATGTTTTGAGAGAAATAATACAGAGAAATGTTTGCCAAGTCCCCAACTTGAGACAAGGAGACCCAATCCCCATTCAGTTACGGAATTTGTCATGTGACTGTGAGCCATCACTGCCTCTCTGCAAATCTATCTCCCAGAGGTGTTTGGGGGCCGGGTTAACAGTGAGACAGGAACTATTAAAATTGGCAATATAGATACCTGATGCATAAATAATAACAATACCACGGCATTTTGTCATGCACAAGCTAGTGCTATACCCATGAGATCCCTGTAGGGTTTTTTGTTTTGTTTTTTACTGAGAGCACAAAGCCACAAATCCATGGAAATATCACAGAAAGCTCCTGAGCTTGACTGCCATCCAATACACAACACAAAATATAGTAAAGACAAAGAGCAGTAATTGCAGGGGTGGGGGGAAGACAGGAATTTATTTCTTTCCCACAAACAGAATTAATGTATTACTCTAACTAGAAAAGAATGGATTCACTGCTGCAAGACCAGGAGAAAGGAACAGTCAGATAAAGCAAGATAGGAGGAAATGGTAGCATTGGCAGTAGTCGGTGGATGAAGGAAGGCGGGATGGGAAAAGGTGGCATTAATGGGGATGATTTTTTTTTTCCTTCTGCATCAAGCAGTCAGAAAATCCTAAGTGTCTCTCATAAAATGAAACTTGATTTTTTTTTCCCCTGAACGTTCAAAAACATTGCTGCAGTAAGCACGTTATTTAAAAAATATTTGCTATGGAACTGTAAATACTAATTGTTGTATTGCAGGTTTTGCCCTTCTCTGTTGCTTACACATACACAACTTCATTCCAATGGCTTCATTTATTCTGCACAGTCTTTGCAATGTGTTCTGCAAAACCAATGTCACCTATAACTGTAACATTGATCCAGTGAACTGGAAATTGGAAATGAGAGACAATATTGTTGTTGTGTGCCTTCAAGTTCTTTTTTCAATCTATGATGACCCTAAGGTGAACCTGTTACAGAGTTTTCTTGGCAAGATATGTTCAGAGGGGGGCTGCCTTTGCCAGCCTTTGAGGCTGAGGGAGTTTGCCTTGTCCAACATCACCCAGTGGGTTTCCATGGCTGAGAGGCCATTTGAACCCTGGTCTCTGGAGTCATAGTCTACAGTCAAACCACTACACCACACTGGCTCTGAGAGACAGTAGTTCATGTCTAAAATTATTAAGTCAGCTGTAAATATTAATCATAAATGTGATACTTCTCACTCAATAGCCACAAACATTCATTGGCTCACATATTCTCACAAAACAATTGACCATGTGCCACTTTCACAAGGGTTACAGACTTTTTTATTTTTTTAATGAAAATTTTCAATCTTGAACAGCTGTTGTTGTCGTTGTCGTTATTATATTTATTTATATTCTGCTTCGATTTTTCCCCAGAAAGACTCAAAGCAGCTTACAGTACTTTTAAAAAAGAAAACAGTTTAAAAACTATAACATATAAAACTTAAAACACAAGCAAGTAATAATTAAAACAAAGTTAGAATACATATTAAAAACAACAAAACACAATTTAAAATAACCAGCACCTTTCTAATAGGCCAAATAAGCATGGAATAGCATGCCTAGAATCCAGGTAAAATATGATTCCCTCAATTCTAGGCATACCTGGCAATCTCCTGGATAAAGGAAGGAGGAGGATTCTCAGGATCTTCTGCCTCCTTGTGGTTTTGTCCAGCATCTTCACAGTTTTCTGTGTTTACCTACAATTCAGACACCAGAATAAATCACAGAGGGCAAAGAGCCAGTGAATTTCAATTTCCTGCCTAAGGTCTCTTCTAGGTTTACCTGACAGCCATTAGGAGAGCCTTCAGAATTTTTAACAGACACAGAGTCTTGCTTACATGTGTCCTCTTTCCATGTTCAGGGTGGGAGGTGAGCAGCCTTCCAGATGTTGTTGGACTTCAGCTTCCAGCAGCCTCAGCCAGCATTGCCAAGAGCAACTGCAGTTCAGCAACTTCTGTGGGCCACAACCCTGAACTAGACTATGAATTCTAAAATGCACCTCAAGTAGTTGTTCTTTCTTTCTTTCTTTCTTTCTTTCTTTATATCCCGCCTCTCCACATGGATCGAGGCAGCGAACAACTTACAAATAGCATGTATTTCTATACATGCCCCTAACAAGCTGGGTACTCATTTTACCGACCTGCGAAAGGATGGAAGGCTGAGTCAACCTTGGAGCCCGGCAGGATCGAACTCACAACCTTGTGGCTTGCAGTACTGGCATTTAACCACTGCGCCACCAGGGCTCCTGGTTCTGTACACCAGGAAGGGGACAGTTTGCTAATGTTTATGAATTTTTTTTAAAAAAAGTCCTGATTCATTTAAACGTGAAAAAGATCAACATAAATATACATTATGTCACCATATGGATCATTCCCATGGTCTGATCATTGCAAAATATTTCTATGTCATAGATAGCCAAAATCCAGAGTGTTCTTGTAGAGCCACAGAGAGGCCCTGGAATGTGAAAATACCCACCAAACAATCTGTGCTAAACCGCCATCTGGCAACATGCATAATGTGTAGAGCAATGCTAGTAGTTCATATGAATGTTATTTATTATTTTATGATTTAGTCTATATAAAGTGTCATCACTGTGTTTTACAGAGTCTAATTTGCAGAGATATTCTTAGTTTCACATAAAATGGAAACGAGACCTATAAAGCCTCTTTAACCTAATTTAGTTAAGGAATACATTGTATGCATACACTGAAATCAACTTTTCTGATTTGTGTTCTCTCTTCTGACACATGGAATTAAATATACATGTAACATATTGCTTGCATGTTTGTTGTTCTGGCTCATGTACAGTGAGAAAAAATGTTTATAATAAACATGTTTAGATCTGTTTTTATGCTTTACATCCTCAGCTATAGCGTACTTTTGTTATGGTTGTTATTCTTATTTTACATTTTTATACCACCTGTCCACTACCAACTATTGCTTGAGACGGCTAAGAGAAATCACTATAAACAATTTGAACAGTAAAGGAATTAAAATAATCACCACTTATACAGGAAAGCCTACTTCTAATGTATATCCCATAGTCAGATTTTAAGAATGATGTGTCTAGAGCCTTGGAAACTTGACCGCCCTACGTTCCCCTACAAATGGACTTTGAGCTTGTTTGGAGGTTCTAGCCAGGCAGCTCAGTTATCATATACCCTTGAGCAAAGAATGGTACACTCCTATCTGGGATAGTCATCCTTTTCCACAGAGCATGCAGCTTCAGGAGGGACACATATGGAGCAATGAGGGAGGAAGGGAACACCCGCCTAGCCAGCCAGATCAGCTGGAACAACCCTGGTGATCAATGGGGTAACAGATGTTGCAGCCAGATTGCCCTCACATCCTATCGCACAGTCAGATAATTAAATATGAAAGTGTGGCTTAAAATAAAGAACATGAATTAAAGAGAAAATGCAAATGCTGCCAATCTAGATTAATAGAAGAGATGGAGCATGAGAGTACCTATCAGAGGATGTTATTTACATTACCCTTTCTTCTGCTCACCACATACCCTGGGCAGGAGTAGGCTCTAACTCCTTCAACTTAACATAAATAACCTGCAAGTGACAAATTTAACTGAAATCAATCAATCTCTCCACTGAAATCAGGTGGCTTACCCATAAAGGATGTATCTGTAGCCAAGTGAAGAAAGAATTGTTTGCACGAGCATTTTTCAAACCACCAACTTGGTCACTTATCCTTAACAATTTCAATGCAATATATTTTGTAGCTGTGTGTCTTCAAGTTGTTTCCAACTTATGGCAACCCTAAGGTGAACTTATCACTTTTGGTTTTGTTTGTTTTTTTTCTGGGCTGAGAGTACATGAATGCCCAAGGTCACCCTGTGGGTTTCCGTGGCCAACAGGGAAATTGAACCCAGGTCTCCAGGGCCATAGCCTAATGCTCAAACCACTATGCCATGCTGGTTCTCTGCCATATATTTTACTGTTTTATTATTTTACTTTTTTATCATCCAATTTTATTGTTTTAGGGGTTCTCAGTGCTATAATATTGTAAACCACTTTGGCTTTCTTTACATGACGTGTACATACACACGCACATGTATTAAAAATTGCTTCTTTTTCATTGCCCCATGTCAGCATTCTGTATACTTTCCAAAACAAGTCTGCATGTATTGCTGTACCTGTGACTTGAGGTCAGTAATGTTTCACTAGGGAAACAAGAGGCTTACATTTGGGAATTTGCATACACATCAGCATGCTGAACTGAAACCAACAGGGAACCCCCCCCCCAATCATTTCCATGTAAGATCCCATCACATATATACTTAGTCCACAACCTTCCACTGTTCTGTTGTGTGTACAACATTCATATCAGCACACCACCAGTTGGTGGGTTGCCTGATGCCTCTATACATTGTAATATCAATTAAGGACAAAGTAAATGTTGGAACAATTTGACTGCCTTGAACAACTGGTACAAGGGCAGAAATATCCCTCCAGCTTTATGGTTTGTAGCATGTATAATACAGTTATGCACTGACAGTCAATATATACTATTGCTCACAGAAATTTACATGAGTCCAGAATTAAATTTTATTGAAAGCATTCAATATCAAATATCCAATAAATAGTGTGGAGTATGGCAACAATGTCAGTGTAAAGGACATCTTGCCTCTCATGGGTCTGTCCACTTTATTCTTCTGGCAAGTGAATTACCGTCAAAGTCACTGAAAGTATATTTAGAAGTCTTTCAGAATGTGGCCCTCAGAGGTAGCTATGAATTTTTGTTGACATATTTAATTTCCACACTTGTGTGCAAGCATTAATATTTTCTCTCCCTGGAATCTCATGATGGATGGCAGGTCAAAAGGCATTAGATATAATATTGGCGTAAATAAAGGCAATTCTTCATTGAAAGGTAGCATATTTCAGAAATATGAGCTAAGAAAAGGTATCTGCCGTCCTGCATACAACTATGAAATTTCTGTGAGACTTACACAGCTGTCTACTCATTCCAGCATTGAAAACCAGAATGAATTTTGCAGCTCCTTAAAGACTAAGCTGACAGGGTCAATGAAAGCTTATTTCATAAGCAATTTTTTTTGGTCTTTAAGATGCCACAGGATTGTCAATTCTTGTTCTTCTGACTAACTCAGTGACACCTCTAGAAATTTCTAATTGTTGGAGCTAACACAGGTTACTCTTTTTGACTTTAGGGGAACAGTGGCTGTGTTGGCCGGGAGGATATTTGGAGTCATAGTGCTGAAAAAGTAGTTGTTTCCAAGCTCCGCTAATAGGGAACGGGCTTTCAGAATCTCTTGCTTTAGGGAATTACTTCTGCATCTGCTGAGGAGACATGCAGGAATGCATCCCTTGGAAGTTTATTTAAAGGACTTCTTGATCTTAAGCAGTTCCAATTAATTCTAAAGCAACAGTCTACATGAATGATCTTCCTCCATAAATTAGGGTACTAGACTAAATTTTAGCATGTTGTAGTTGAAGGTCAATTCAGTAACTTGGATCAGTTCCACATTTTAAGTAAAAGGTCCAGATGTTTTTTCCCCTCATATATGTGCATTCCATTTTCCATTGCAATACATACTGATAAAATAGTGCAATCATATTTGATTTGGCATGAAGTGAAAACACATACAAATATATAATCCATATGCAGCTAATGCTAGTATAGAGAAGTGGATGTATATCACCTGATTGCTCAATACTGGCAAAATTCTATATATAGATACTTTGGCTTTTTTCCATCCTACAATCTGTAAATTCCATAAATTCCATAAGAACTTTGTTTCATACACTGAATCTCAGCTATTACGAACTAACACGAGGCAGAACTACTGATACATCTCATGCCATCTTATCTTTATATGTATATGAGAGAAACTGTGCGTATGAGAAAGTCAGAAGGTCTTCAGTGTGTATGAAAGCCTGAAGGAATAATTATTTGATTGCTGATTAGTAAGTTGTGGTGGAAGGCATGCAGAATAAAACTAAAGGAAATTCTTTAAAATCTCATTCACCCTCAGCACCACTGTGCAATACTGTTGGGGCTGAATGGACAAATCATAATTACCTTAAAGTCTTTTTCCAGCACTCACTGACACTGCCTGGGGGATGAAGAACACATTGTTTCCATCCTAAATAAAACTAATGGTCTATTTTGAAATTGGTTTGATACTATGCTTTGAGCATTTTGAAAAGATATGTGGGGAACATAACTTTGCTCCCTGACCCTGAAATATTTTATTGGCCTCTTAAGACAGCTGTGAATAGATGGCTGCTTGTTATTGCCCACTGTGACCTTGCCAAAGTCAGTCAAAACCATCAACAGCAACTGCTCCAGGATTTTTTGCCAAAAGGAGGAAAACATCTTACAGAACCTAGTGTGGGGTGGGGAATATTTTTTAGGTACAACTCCTAGATTCCCGCAACAAGCTTTGCCAGTAGCCATACTGGCTAGAACATTATGGGAACTGTAGTCCAAAACAGCTACTTCTGTAAGTTCTGAAATAGCCATAGTGTTGGTGTTTGATTTGAATCTTGTAAAAGGGGAAATGTCTGTTTGTTCAAATCTCAATCAACAGAGTGTGCTTGACTTTAGAGAAATCTAATCTAGGAGGAAGTTATTGGCAGGGGAATTCTTGCTTATTTATTAGGAATGGTGGTAACCAATACCTAATCCAAGCACATTTAAGCAATCATAATATATTATTTGATACATGTCAGTTTATTCCTTGATGTAAATAATTTGCTTTATAAACATCATCTTGTTCATCTTCTCTCTAGTCAAGCCCATACATAAATGTCAATCACCATGGTGTAGTATCTGAGTGTATAAATTACAGAGAGCTTATTTTGGCATTAGTTATATATTTTACCTATTTTGGGAATAGACAGCACCTCCTTATCTTTGACGCCTAATTTAGAAGTTTAATTTTAGAGTTGTGGCATGGAGTTCTAGAAACCTAAGCTTTCACATTTTAACAAGGAGCAGGAACAGGTTTATTCATTATAGTTTTGTTAAAATTTTGGTAGCAGTGCGCATAAAATCTATGTGATCTTTCCATCTTCGATGTAAGCAGTGAAATAACCTTTCTGAGCCATTTCCCCCCCAAATAATTTGAAGTGGGATTGGGGTTGGGGTTGTCAGCAGAGTAACTGAAGAGGGCAATACAAATGAACCTAACACAATGGAGAAGACTTGGTTTGGGAGCCAAATGAAGCCAAGTACTGAAAAATCCAGGTGGTGTCCCAGAAGCTAAAGAATGTCTAAATTATCAGGATTATTAAGGAAGCAAAGGTATCCAAGCAGCTGAGGTTCATGAAGTATACACAGGAATGATATAAAATCAACAAAAATCCAGGGAGCCAACAGATAACATTAGACACTTTGTTTTCAAAGAAAAGTATGGCTCATCATTTCTTAATGTAAGATATTACTCACCAACACATTATCTTTTTTTCCTATAAAAATCCAAAAAAATCCAATTAAAAAAAAGAAAGATCCCCTAAACATCACCAATACCACCACTACTATTTATTTATTACATTAGAAGAGCAAGAAAGTAATCAGTCATCATGTTATTTTACATATTTAACCTTTTATGACCTCATTATCCCCTTCCAACATATTACAGATCATGTCATTATTTGTAACAGGTTACTTCAAAGCTCTGGGAGCAATTTATCCTATTCAGAAATTAGTCAAGTCCAAGTATGCAAGTCTAGGACCCAACAGGTGAGATCTTAGTACCAGCTAGTATAGAATCTTGATTCAGGATTACACCAAGTACATGGCACTTAATAAGTCACCTGATTCCAGCTCCATGGGCTAAGGACCAAAATGGATCCCTTTCTGCATATTCTAGTTAAGCTTTTTTTAAAAAAAAATTAAAAGACACAGGAGCCTGCAGTATTATATTAGGTTTTATTATTACAACAGGTTATATCCAATAAGTGAAGAACAAGTTTATTTAACCTGCTACACATAAGATCAAATTTAGACACATTTAAACATGACAATAATTAATAACTAGATTGCATGGATTTTCTTCCTAATGTAAATTCTTGATTTAATGGAAATGTATTGGATTGCTATGGATTATAAACACATATGTACTTCTGTAAGTAGGGTATAAAGAATATTCACACAGTTTCTTGCCTTTGGCAGGAAAGAAAGTCTCAAAACCTTGTGATATTCTTTGAGACAATACCCTCAAAATCTTGTGATACTCTTTGGCCGCCATCTGATTTTTCATATTCTGCAATATTTTGTGAAAAAATCTTCTTAGCCAAAAATTGAAAGGATTGTGCAGAAAACTTGTTTTATGCACAGAAGCCAAGTTTTTTGCAGAAACATTTTTTCACAAAAATATCCCAAAGTGCAAAATATCAGAAAAAGGCACAATATATCTCACCCAATATATTTCACTCAAAAAGGTGAAGACATTTTAAAATATTTATTCTTGTTTGCATCCCTACCAGACTGTTACTAACATACACACCTGAAAATACAAAAGTTACACAAAAAGCAAGCATGGATCTATGAACTACGTCTTTCTAAGAAGTCTTCTGAAGACCAAGATTCTGCAATCAATCCTGATCTTACACACTTTCTATTAGGAAGACATTGTGTGTTTTATGTTGCTGAAGTTACAATTGCAGGACTGATACTAGTACAACTTGTGAGAGACCACTTGTGCCTTTAAAAAGTATGACAAGGACCAGGCATCTACAAATAATAGGTCAAATTTTCTGACCACATACAATGACTGTAGTCTTGCTGACATCAGTAGGAGTTCAAGAGCTTCAGCATGGTAGAACTGACCAGAGATTTCCATCTTAATACACCTAAGAATGCAAGAGCTGCATCTGATAAAATGCCTAATCCATCTCATCTAACTCATTTGTTTCCCAAAAGTGGTGAATTAACTGCCTCTGGAGGCCCAAAAATCTTCATAATGCATTAATAAAGGTTTATGTGTTTTGGAAAGTTTCTCAAGACTTTTGGGTTATGTGGAAAACACCATTAATATATATCCCCAGGCAGTCTCCAAGTGAGGTCAGGTCTTCCTGGCAGGTGCAACTGAAGCTACTATAACCAACCAAAAGAGTTCAGACTCAAAGAGTTGTAGTTAAAGTAGACCAACTGCAATCAATGAGACAATTAGGTAGTTGTGATTAACTAATACCACATCAGGAACAGCAGGATGTAGTACTGAAGAGCAATCAGAATTTCTTCATCTAGTTTCCAGTGTGATGAAGCCTAATATATCCCACCTGAATTTTGTCTTAATAATTTAAACCTCTAGTGTTCGTGTATGTTCCAACGAAAATTAAGTTGCACAATATTTCAAACCCCACTTTGCAAAGCAGAGTAATATTCCATGCAAAGGGACAGTTAGACAGTTAAATGACTAGCTGTGCATGCAATTATATGCACAATTACTTTATTGCATAATCGTGAGATCTTAATTATGAAAATGGGTTTTTGATTTTTGTGGTGCTCAAACATTTTGAAATCCAATCAACCCATCCTGAGAAGAACACCCTCTTATTGATTCAAGAGACTTTAAGATAGAGTAGGCCATACCTACAAAATGAAAGGGGACATATTTCAGAGGAAGCAAAACATTCCTTAAAGACTGAGCATCCAACCCATAAAATCTGCATAGTAGTCTGATTATTCCACATATTTACTCAGAGCAGAAGACCAAAAGTGGATATTACTATCAATGGGTCAGGAAATGAAGCTTCCTTCCCAAATTTTTCCTGCCCTACGGATGGTAAATCTTTTGCAGCTCTAAGGCCAAATGTCTATCTTTCCAAGGACTCAAAGACCACATTCTAGGGGTAGGAAGGGCTACAGACACTGTAAGAGGAACAATGGGAAAATGGAGTCAAGCTGTGGATTTAAAGATACATTCCAGTAAACAGTAAATAATTATTATTATTATTATTATTATTATTATTATTATTATTATTATTATTATTATTATTTTATTTCTTACCTGCCTCTCTCCAAAGCACAAGGCAAGGTACAACATACATTAAAATATAATTAAAGACACATCATAGATTAAAATACACTAAAATTACATAAACCACTGATGTATTTAAAATATAAATATTTATATTTTATTATATAATAATAATAATAATAATAATAATAATAATAATAATATATAATATAATAATAAATATTAAAATAAAAATATAAATGCATCTTAATTAAAATACATCATAATTAAAAATAGACTGGGTAGGCCTGCTGGAAAAGACAAGTCTTTAGTACTTTTCTGTAAATTCAGACTGTATTTTGCTGTTGAATCTCTTCCTGCAGGTCATTCCACAATCTAGGAGTGGGAAGGTCCTAGGGGTGACCGTTGCTAGTCTAGCCCTGGCTGGTTTAAGTAAATGGCCCCCAGAAGACCTGAGTGTTAGGGGCAGATTGTATGGGAGGAGGCTATCCTGTAAGTAACTTCAACCCAAACCATTTAGGGCTTTACAGGTAATAATCAACACTTTGTACTTTACCCAGATACTAACTGGTGTGATAAACTCACTCCTCACTGTGCCTGTAACCAATCTGGCTGCCATATTTTGGACCAGCTGGAGTTTCTGAACTTATTACAAAGTTAGTACGATATACAGCTCATTGCAGCAGTCCAACCTTGAGGTTACCAGCGGATGCAATATCATCTTTAGGTGTTCCAATTCTAGGAAGGGGTGAAGTTGTCATATCAGTCAAAGCTAATAATAAGCATTCCTGATCGTCACATCTATCTGAGCTGATATTTGGAGATGAATCCAGGAGTAAAAGAGGCTCCACCCAAAACTCAACAAACATCTCCCAGCACACTCTTATTTATGCCCACTCAAAAATAATTTTCATTCTATATAGAATGCATAGACTATGAGTGTTAATATTTAACTATGTTGTCCTCATTTCAGGGAAGAAATTATTTCCACAGTTTCCTTCTGGCTGCTGTAAAAATAATGAATATTTCTATGTAGTTTTCACTCAGTATTCTCACATCCCAAAGTTTTTGGGGAAATTATTCAGTGCAGAAAACGGAAGTGTGATTTCTGTGCAAACATCATGGAGTTTCTGGATGCAGGTGTGATTGTGTGTATGTGTGTGTATGTGCACGCAAAATGGATGTTTTTAAATGAAAAGTGTAGGTTTTGCATGAGAACTCCCTTTTTTTCACACAGACAAAAAAGCATGGTTTCCAGAAAAGTATATAAAGTTCCTGAGCAAAACTGAGGGGGGGGTTGCATAAAAATAATTATTTTTGCAGAAAAAAATCTCATCTATTTCTGGAAAAAAATGGGGGCTTTGCAACAGAAGTGTTTTTCATGTTTTCACAACAAAAACCCACATGTATTTTTGTGCAGAATAATTTTCTGAATTATTTCAGGACGTATGACTACTGGATGAGAATGGTGCAAAATTGTTGTTTCTCTGTTATTCTTCCCAACTGGATCTCCCAAGCTAAAAGAAGCTCATTTTTTCAGTCAGGAAATGAATAATGGTGAATATTCTTTCCAACTCTTGTGTCTATCACATCCTCACTCAATCATACACTGTTAATAAACCCTGCTCCACATAACAAGTAAAAATTCATATAACTAAGCCAGGAAATACCAAACAGTAAACAACAAGTAGATCAAAAGCACAAACCACCCAATCAGTGAATACTAAAATATCAAGTGGCTTCAAGGGAATAAATAGATCTTTGAAAATTTTCAACTGTGTTCTCTTCCATGCAGGAACCCAAGGCAAACCTTTGACCATAGGTGATACTGCAAAGCAATAACAATGACCCAGATGGCAGCACAGAGCTCTGGAAAGTCACAAGAAGCCCCAAAGCAAAGTGAAGAGTCCCAAAGAACTCCAGAACTACAGGGCAAGGGCATAAAAATGACAGTAAGAACAGAACAGGAAGAATTGTTATTTCAAACAGTCCTGGAAATGTCCGAGCAAGCTTCACTCAAAGGAAAAACACCAAAAAAGAAGAATCAAACTGGTGGTGGAAGAGAATATCTGAGGAATGGCCAGGGACATGGAATTGCCAGGCTGCGAGAGCCTCACAGGTGGATTCCAAGGCTTTGTTGTCTGCATTGTACTTGCAGGAAGACATTCCCTATCCCCGTTGCATGCCATCATAATCGTGCTATGATAGAGTTTATATTCAAAGTATAGAGGATGGACAACTAAGGGAGGACCATGGGCCAATTTCTAAGCTCTAGAAGCCTCTATAGGACACAGTTTTGGCTTACGCAAGCCCTCCACCGCCCCAAGAAGTGGTTTGTAGTCTACTTCCAGATTCATTTTTCAACTTCCTGAAGATTGGTTTAGGCATCCCTGTTTCTGACCAAAACTGTCACTTCTGAAACCCCCAGAAAATAATAATAATAATAATAATAATAATAATAATAATAAGAAGAAGAAGAAGAAGAAGAAGAAGAAGAAGAAGAAGAAGAAGAAGAAGAATGTTTTCAGTAATGGGTTTAGGGCCACATAAAAGGGCTTTGGGGGCCCAACATGGCCCAGTGTGCCCATCTCTGTTTTAGAGCACAGAGAATTTCAAAATGAGCAAGAAAAGTCTTGTTTTCCTTCCTCAGAGTTGACAAGTGTCACAAGGGATTGCGAGAAGTGAGTAGCCTTTGTGCATATAAAATCAATCCGTTCCTACAAATGGAATGCTAACTCTGTTATGGCTGCTAACTCCACTGAACTTGCTTCACGTCTGCCGATGGTTGCCAGAATTCATCCCATAGGCATTTCATATGTACACTGCCTGCAACGAGTGACTGACTGCACTTGCAGTGAGCGTGAAATAGCAGGTATCAGATCTCAATTTACTAAACGAAATTAGCTGCATGCCAGCCTGTTTGTGTATCAATTTCTCTTGCTCATGAAGTGCTAATTCAGGCAACAATAATTTACAGTATGCGCGGGAAGAATAATAAAACGTATCTTTCAAGATGTTAAGCAGCCACATATGTTATTTTGTCATCCTGTGCAGCTGCAAGGATTTGCTCAACATTCTCTTTTCATCCTCTACACTTTCTTAATAATTGCAAAAGAACGGCCTCTACTGACGAATAATTTGAGCCTAAAGTTAGTGGCAGGTACATTTTTAGAGCATTATGTGAATCACAAGGGACAACAGTTGCACAAAATGGGACAATAGCAACAAGAAAACAAATGTTACTTTATTGGCATCTGTGCTCACCACAAAAACCTCTCTCTTAAAATAAAAACAGCCTTTATTTTATCCTCTGTATACAAGAGGTAAAAATAATCCTGGGCTCCAGGGATTTTCAAGAAACCTCACTCTAGAGGGATCTTTGCTTCACCGATTACATTTTTAGTAATTTTTTCAGTCTAAAGTAATGAACAGAAACATCAACTTTTTAAGTTGGCAAGGTGGATCAAAAATTGCAAGCTTCCCTTGGGAATGACTGCCAAAAAGAAGACTCAAGAAGATGGACTCCAGAAAAACAACTCCTCTGAGGAAAGGGTGGTAATATCTGGCTATTGATTATTATATTATTTTATAGTAGTATCAGGCAACATATTGCATTACAAGATTTAATAAAAATGGTTTCCTCTGTGCAGGACCAGCTCCAGGTTTGCAAGAAACTATCAATCTGTCATTCCCTGCTGGGTGCACATGCTAAGGAAAAAAAGAAAAGAAAGAAAGCAACAGGAAAAGTGCTATGGAGGCATTTTGGAAAAGTGGTGTTTTTGGACTGCAGTTCCCAGAATCTAGAACTTTTTTATCAAATTCTGGGAAAGTCTTATTCCAGAAAGTGGGGTGGTAATCTGAAAGAGAAGATGGCAATGGGACACTGGGCCGGGGATTGGCAGCGATTCATCCACTGGCCCTTAGAGCCATGGTTGCTGCTTTACAATGCTATCCCCTTCCCGCAGGCCTCATCATGAAAAAAAAGCTATGTTTTTAAAGGTCCTCCAACCAGAAACACAATATGAAGCCAATGTTTAGATATGCATGTGAACCACTGATTACTGTAAAGCACAAAAACATCACTTCTTCTGGACCACAATTTCTAGACTACACTTTGGATTACAGCATGGGAGCTGCAGTCCAAGAAAAGTTTAAAACTCTGGCTTACTGGTAGAGCAATGCTTGGTATGTATAGGCCCCTGACAGTTCCAGTTAAAGGCCCAGAACAGAAATCAAAAGGACTGGTCCACTGCTGAGTCCCAATTTGTCAACTGGGCCCTGTTCTCCTCACCCTCTATCAGGAGCTTTTTGCTAACAATGCCAGCTCCATTTTCTGACCTCTCTAGTCCCTTCATCTAGAGTGAATCCCTGGGTGGGATCGGATGAGGGAGCTTAGTGATGTGGTGAGGAGCATGTGAGCTCATTTTGCCCTAGGGCACCTGGAAAGTAGAACTGCCCCAGCCTCGGAAGATAGCTAATTTCTTGTACTATAACGTATTTGCTTGTTCATTCTCAAAACATAAAACTCTGCGGTAAACTAGAGCTTAGCATAAAGTAATCTACGGACATCTTCATATTAACTTATATACACACATGCTTCATTTTGGAATCATTTGTTCAGCATTTCAGACCGTCTTCTTTCATTACTTGGATAGTTAATTTTTTAATATACATTCATCTGTTGCAAATGAGGCTATTATTAGACCAGTCATTTAGTACCTTTATTGAGATATTAAGTTTTTAAAAATATGTAGTACATTATAGTAAATGTCAGAAAATTGGTGAAGGTTGTCATTTGCTTGTCATTAACATTTTGAGTAGCAAGTGGGGAAAGCAGCATTGTACGAAACATACTACACACATCTATCTGCCCTTAACAATACTATATTGGAAAAGTAAATGCCCAATGCTTGTCATTAATGAGGCCTGCTGATAGATGACAGAGAGGCAGGTGGCCTTTCTGACTCTGCAGTTTCAGGAAAGGGAGGCTGAGGAATTGCTAGATCATTATAAATTGAAGCATGCATCAAAACTTGAGCCACATTTCTCTATATGCAAAAGCCGGTTCCTAGAACCAAAAGAAAAAAAAGTACATCTCAAAATTTGACAGAGCATTTTAGTCACTACTAAAAATGCAAGAGGATCAGTGTAGGATTTGCATCCCCACTAAGCCATGGAAACCCCCTCAGTGACGTTTGGCAAGTCACATTCTCTCAGCCTCAAAGGAAGGCAAAGGCAAACCCCCTCTGAAAAATCTTGCCAAGAAAACCCCCCTTAGAGTCACATTAAGTCAGAAATGACTTGAAGACAAACAACAACAAGAACAATCCAAAGTGCAATGCTTAGTCTAAAACCCTAATTCTAAATAGGGGAATTTCCAGAAGTAAAAAAAAAGGAGGGGGAAGCTTGCTATTTCTCATTGAGAAATCACAGTAGACACATCAAAATTCTGACATAGTGGATAGCAACCTGTTAGGCAGTTATTATGACCTTTTAACTGCAAGACATTCACATGTACAACTACGACACCATTTCCATGACTGCAAATGCCCCCAAAGCTCACTGTAATATCCAGGCAGCCACACCAAGGGAAGGAGTTCTGTGGAACAGGGGTCCTGTTTCAACTTCTCATCACACTGTCAATCAGCAGTCGGGTGGGAGGAGCTGAGTGCATCCTCCTTCAGTGCTCTGTTCACCAGCACTGCAGAGCTCTGTCCCTCTGTACAGCTGCCTATATTTTAAGGTGGGATTCAGGAGTTGGATTGGGAGAAAGCGGATAGCCATGACATCATAGCTACAACTGCAGGATCTCAGCCAGTGCTGCTTTTTGTTATTGTTGTTCTTGTCCAAGTCAAGCTTCCAAGTTCTTGTCCAGCTTCCAAGTCCAAGTTTGAAGTTGAAATTCCAAACCAGACGGAAAAAGAGTTGGGTCAGGATTATGTTCAAAAACCCCACCCTTTCATAGGTCCACTGCACATGTATATATGAACCAGAACTTGGAAGCATCACTTTTTCAACTATAACTCCCTGACTCTTTAAGCCAGCATAGTATTAGATCACACTAACTAGAGATTATGAGAGACATGGCCATTTCCACACTACACTCTTATAGCGCAATTATTCCACTTTCAACATCCCATGAAATTCTGGGGTTTGCAGTTTTGGGAGGAGTCAGCTGCCCCCTCCCAAAACTGCAAACACCAGGATTCCATAGGATGTTGAAAGTGGAATAATCGCGCTATAATAGTGTAGTACAGAAATGGCCATAGTCTAAAAAAAGTAGCTCAGATTTCCAAGCTCATATTTGAACATGCATAATTTTCAACCAAATGCTGTATATCACCCAAATACCCAACAGGCCACACCAGTGCGCTCAAAACACCCTTGAAGTGATGTCACATCCTATCACCTCCGGTTTCATTTTTGGCCAATTTTTTTGGGTGGCTTTTCACTCTGAAGATATTGGGGAATGGGGATTGTGATGGCAAACCTTTGCATTCTGCTGTGGTTTTAACCTATGGCAGAAATAAAGGTTACCCCAATTTAAAAATTTGGAGGATCTGAGGTCTTTGGAAGGCTTCAGAAGAGATTCAGGGGCTGCAAATCGGGACCTCAGAGACTACATATAGCCCCTGGGCTGCATTTTCCCCACCCCTGCTCTATAGCCAGCAAAAATGAAAGGTACATATTAGGCAAATACATTGTGTGTGTGCATGGGTGTGTGCATGCACATACAAGCTTGTGTTGCCATGCCCCTGGCTTTAATGCTTGGGGGTAAGGCAATCAGATGTGATTCCAATTCTGAACGTGGCATATAAACTGTACTGATTTTGAACATCAGCAAAAATGTCCATTCTCTTTCTTCACTGTGCCCAAATACTACCACCTTACATTCTATACCAATGGTTGGGCAATCTGTGGCCCTCCAATCTGTTGTTGGACTGAAGCTCTCAGCAGCCCTAGCCAGTGTAGTCCATAGTGGGGTACAACCAAAGCTGAAGCCTCATTTTATACACTGCCCTATTGGGATGCAAATTTCATGTCTCCATTCCCCTGACCCCCCTCCCACTTGATTTAAAAGGATGAATAGGCTATAGTGTGACATAGTACCCACTAATACGTGAGTCCTTTTACTCTTTCTAATGCAGCAGCCACGTATCAGCAACATAAAGAGTTCACACTGGAGTCTCACAAGCCTTGTCAATGTCCCTCTAGCTGTTCTTCTTGAGAATTCTTTGTATCAAATGATTTCCTACAACAGCAGACTGTTCGACTAGATGACCCTCTGAGTTATCTTCCAGATCCATGATTTTATCTTCACAGTAGATCAAAGAACACCACCATGTTGCATAAAGAATTAGCCCCAAAGAAATGATGTGAAACTATCAAAACCCTACCCTACTGAACAAGAATCTGGATTCAAGGTTACTGTTGCAGTTCAAATTATTACACTGGCTGCCAGACAATATTCACGCATTACGTCAGCTGAATCCTCCTAAGCTTATTTAAGTCCACGTGTAAGGCAAATACACACTCCACTGAAGAGGTATTGCCCTTCCAGATTTGTCGTTAGTTGAGCAGCTAAACAGTGCTGTCTACTTCAAACGTTAATATCTGTTTATCCAGCTTTAAACATATTTACACAGTGGGCACTAGGAAAAAAAAATCCAAACAAACCATTATAGTTGGCCATGTCAACAGTCCTGCTTTTATGCATATTAATAGCCCTATAAAGGAATAAGAGCTTTCCACAAAAGGACTTTCTTACCAGATGTATTTTGAGCATATCCAAGAGTGTCAAACATAGCTATGGACAGTGGTGGGAGAGCAACCAATTCAACAACAGGGAGGGGATTCCCAGAGAATTGGGCCCTTTTGTGTATGCTTTTAAAAAATCGCATGGGAATAACTTTTCATTCTTTTTTTGAATGTTTTACAATATTTGAATTGTATAGATAGTTTAATTAGAGTTCAACAAAAACTGTTCATGTGGTTTTAATCTATATTTGTTTTGTATTTGCATCTTTCTTAGGCCATTTCCGCACTACAGTGTTAAAGTGCTGCTATTCCACTTTCAACGCCTTGTGGAATTCTGGGGTTTGTAGTTTACTGAGACCAAAGAGCTCTTTGGCTGAGAATTCAAAGTGCCCTTCCCTAAACTACAAACCTCAGTATTCCACAGGGCGTTGAAAGTGGAACAGCAGCACTTTAACACTGTAATGCGGAAATGGCCTTAGTCTTCTAAGCTGTCCCACTTCAGGGAAGGGAGATGAGACACGGGAGGTAAATAAATAGATAAAATTGTGACTTCTTTTGAAAATAATCATTTTCACAAGATCTTTACAAGTACACACAAATGTGTTCAAATCAGTCCAATCTGAGCAGTGTTACCCATGAGGCTCCCCCTTTTGAATATACATACTATGCCCACTTCTCAGCTAGGTTAGTAGAATTCCACTTTCTAGGATTTCAGGATACCATCTGTTTTTCTCCATTTCCTTTTCAGACACTAAATTTCTGCTTTTAAGTTGCACCACTGGCACTTTCGCTATCTGCCTTACTTCTCCCCAGTCCATACTCTTTGCTCCTGGCTTTTTCGTGTGCGTAAATACAAAACACATACAAACACCTTTATACTGAGCCACTCAGTCTTGGCGGCAGGTGGAAATGGGTACCAGGCCTGTCATTTTCCCTCATGCAAACTCATTTTTTCCTCCCCCAGCACTGCTTTTCCTAAGTCTTCTTTCTGCCTGAAGACCCCAAATAATAAGGCTGCCCCCTAAGACAGAGGTTCCTAGCCTTTGATTCTTCAGCTGTTTTGTATTTTATCGCCCAGCCAATGGTCACAGATTCAGATTGACAGAAGTCCAAAACATGTGAAGGTGGGGAACCACTGCCCTAAGACCTAGAAATCCCAACTGTCAGATGAAAAAAAAAATGTGTGTGTGTGCGTGCATCAAACATTTGCCCTATAGACCTCATTTGTGTTCTTTTCTCCTGCTGCATCATCATTTAACTGAATGAAGTTTGAACCTGCTGCCATTTGATATTTAAACAGTTGTAGTTTTATGTGTGTGTGATGTTATTGTTCTTAGCTATCTCGGGGAGATTTTAAATAGAGATGCAGAGTATACATATAAATAAACGAATAAGTAGATGAAAGTAAAAGTTTTTTTTCTGGTAAACTGGTGTTTAGGATCCTTCTGTGGTTATTGCTAAGAAATCTCTCACACACAGTCCCCACACCATCTCTGCTTGCTATGCAGCTTTGGCAAATGCTGGGGAACCAGCTTCATATTCTAGCTGCTTGGCAGCATTTTGGTCCTATGCTAGGTAACAGACTACAAGCCTATGCACAGATGCATGACAACACATCCCACTGAATTCTATGGGACTTCCTTCTGAGTAGTTTTTCAGATGAGCTATTTGTTATAACTCACACTAAGCAGTCCAGACTGTCCAGCACACTGGCCTAAAATCCAGTTGTTACTCCCAACTAGAGTAAGTAACTAAACCAATAAGTACATCATCTGTCAAGTCTTATTCTTGGCCCTTCAAAAGCTGCATCTGCTACTTGCCTGGCTTGGTCCCCCTCCCCAAGAAAGAGGTCTGGGGAGGGCAGGAAAGGTCTCAGCCCTTGGAGAGTAGACGAGAGAGCGACCACTCACCCTCTCACTTGCCTATGAGTTTCCCTTGGGAACGTGGTAGGTGAGAGGGGGAGCAGGCACCCTCCCAAGGGTTCTTAGACATTTCCTTGCCTGCCCCAGGCCTCTTTCTCAGAGAAGGGGACTGAGCCAGGCTAGTAGCAGATGCAGCCTTTGAATCGAAAAGTGTTGTCTCACCAAGTTCCCATTGATTCAGTGGATCTAACATGGTTGGGACATACACTTGGCTTTAGGCCATTAGCTTTAAATAAGAGGTGGGAATTAAGTGGTCTTCCAAATGTTGTTGAAGTGTAATTCCCAGCATTCTTCACCACTGGCTGGCAACACAGGGTTGCAGTCTGAAAGGTCTTATGATTCCTAATCCCTGGTTTCAATGTTGGCTGTCTCTCAACAACTCTTTTTCTAATAAGCTGAACTTCACTGTTCTGTTTATAACTACAGACTTCCAACCGTAACTGTTGCACCTTCTAATGGAAGGTTTATTTTAAATACCAAAGTTTACCTCAAAGTCACTGAAATAAGTCCTTCATAATAAATATGGCTGCCTCTTGAATTCTTACTCCAATTATGCCACTGAGTGCAGGTACATTAATAGCTGGTGCCATATTCTGTTTGCATAAAGCAAACATAAGCTGACTGTGTGAATCCTGGTACCTAAGCAACAACAAACTTCTTACTGGACAATTAATTCTTTGTCAGGATATGGTCAAGTTGCAGAGCCTTCAGTTACCGAGTGCCTGTCTTATTCAGGGAAGGTAGTAATATAAGCAATAAACTTTTGACAACTTGCCACACAGAAAAATCCTGGAAATATTCTCTAAAGAAATTGTCTCCTGGACAAGTGCATCTATATCTAATCAAGATGAAGTTTCTACCTCTGCAATTTAAACTAAAATACAATGAAGTAAAAATACTGCACCAAGAAAGTTGAATTGTACAGCCTGTATAAATTTTGAAAATCACATGAATTTGATTTGCATAAAATGTTTGCTGCTGCTAGTCTCTGGTTTTCAAACAGGCTGCAAAACATTTTTATTAGGTATGGCTTTGGTTTATATACTTAAGGGCTATGAGAAATTCATGAAGTCAGCTGCTGCTGCTATTTCTTTGTCAGATTTGATTGGCTTGGGGTGTGTTTTTTAATGTAAATAATATTATAAACTGTATCTAAAAGCAGACTATAATTGTTTTAAATGAATTTTTAAAACGGGAAAGAGCTAACTACACTGTGCACTGCAGCTTTCCTGTAGCTCCTCCCCATCTCCAACCCCTGATTATGGGAAGCATTGCTTAATACCAGCTCTGTCTCCTGGCATTGTTTCTCTAGGCACTTCTTGTACACTTTTCTCTCTCTCAAACTGTGAAGAGCTATTTGTCTAAATCTAACAGCCTCTGTATCCTGACAGAACTGCTTCCCTCCCTACTTTAGATTTCCATGGATTACAAAAATCTGCTCTGGAGGGTAGAGAAATCCCCCAGAGCTAGCTTTGGGTACTGCAGCATATAGGGAAGAAGAAGTAAGAATAATGAGCCATCTCACTGTTTTATCATACTGCCACTGCAATACTGGTGTGATGCTGATTTTAGGCCATTACAGAAGAATATGGTCTTGTCCACCTAATTATAAAATCTCTAAGTCAACCCATATAACAACTGTGCAGGCATCTGCACAAGTGGTTGTGTGAGAGTAGAAACAGATACATTGATAAGATTTTTTGTTGTTATTGTTGTTTGAAAAATTAAATCTATTTCTTATTTGATACCCAGTTTGGCCCCACAAAATGAGAGATACAAAATGAGGCTTACATGCTCCTCTATGCTCCTAAAGCCCTAACTGTTTCAATGTATTCAAAACATTTTCTTCCTGTCACAGCAAAAGCTAGATCAAAAAGCAACAGAGTATCAGACGATGCTGTCCAAACAGAAATTTTATGGTTAGAGGAATCTGAAAAATAGACATGACCAGGGCTGTCTGAGCCTTCTCAAATTTGGAGAGGCAGAACATTGTTTCCAAGGCCCTCAACACCACAAAAGAGTCATTCAAAGAATCACTCAACCTGTGGAACAGTCTCTCTAGAGAAGCTTGTCTGCTGTCAACTTTGCAGTCTTTTCTGCATCTTCTGAAAATTAAGCTTTACTTACCCTCACAAATTTTAACGGGTGTTAGTAAATGTTTTTAATTACTGTACTTGAATTGTAATTATGTATCATACAACACCTTGAAAGCCAAAATAGATAAACGAAAGCATTAACTGTTTTACGTTAATCTATCATTTTGTCTAATTCAGGTATCTGAATACCTATCCATTCAGTCAAAACATGGCACCAATCAAAAAGGAAAGAGTCACTCTGTGTACTCAGGCTACTGCCTTGTTATGCAGAAGTATAGAAATGTCTCGTGTGTGCCACATATGTGTTTGTTTGTGTGCGTCAGTACCTGTGTATACAGACACAAACGCAAATACATCTTATATTCCACAAAATAATGAAAGCTATAACATCACATAATTATCAAACCTTTAAATACATTTGTTGTTGCATGTTTTCAAGTGGTTTCTGACTTATGGTGGCCCTAAGGTGGACCTACCATGGGGGTTTTTTGGCAAGATTTGTTCAGAGACTGTTTGCCTTTGTCTTCTTCTGAGGCTAAGACAGTACAACTTGCCCAAGGCAACCCAGTAGATTTCTATGGTTGAGCAAGGAGTCCAACACTAGTCCTCAGAGTCTAGGTCCAACGCTCAGGGCACTACATCATGCTGAGTCTTCAAATATAGTATCCCACAAAGACAACAGAGCCTGTCCAATCTTGGGATCTATGCAAGCTCAGTCTTGGTTAGAACCTGGAGGTACTAACTGCCAATGAATACCAAGTATTAGAAGCTATATTTCAAAAGAAGGAGCTGGCAAAACCACCTGTGACTATTCCTTGCATAAGAAAACCCTATGAACTGCATGGGATTGCCGTAAGTCAACAGATGACTTGAAGGCACATACATATATATTGTGATATACTACAATATGTTTAATAAAAATCAATACTGTAATATATTTAAACATAATAATAGTATTAATACTAAGTTGATGCTGTAAATAGATTAAATAAATAAAAATATTTTAAGAAATAAAAATATTTTAAGAAGAATACAATGTTGTCTTATTGCAGCTACACAAAAAGTGGGGATTTCGCCACAGTTGTTTGTTTACATGGGCACCTCTCTTTCCTGCCCTGACAACAAAAACAGCTTGATCTCATGGAGACCTCATTTCAAAGCTGCTGCAAGTGATGAGTTCAGGCCTAGGTGAAAGAGCAGCTTCCCAAGCAGCCCATAAGACAGGAACAAAGAAAGAGACAGAGAGGAAAAGAGATGATGGAGGGAAGGAGGGAAGAGGAAAATCAGAGTAGTATTTTCTTACTTTGGACTCTGATCCTGCCCATTAATCTTCAGCCCCAGTGCAGACATGTAGCTCCTGTTCACCCTGTCCCCCAGGATGATCTGGCACTCAGCAGGAAAAAAAAGTTGCCAACATAGTGGTAACCCAAGGATTGTGGACACTCCGGAACCCAGAGACCACATTTTTTTTGCTCCATGAGAACTCAAGAAGGCTATAGTTCCCTATTTACGTGCCATTTTTACAAACAAGAACTCATTGTCTGTCAGCTCTCTGTCAGAGAGTTTTAGTGCCTTGCTAAACTACACATCAGTCATGTAGGGATGTGGGGATGGGGGAGGGATTTGTCCCTGGACAGCAATGTTTTGGGGGCATCCCAGCCCATAGCCATGCCCCTGCGCATCCTGGCCACACCCCTGTACACCCTGGCCATGCCCCTATGCACCACAGCCATGCCCCTCATGCTGTAGCTCCACCCTCTTCCCACCCACCCCTCCACACACTCCAAGCTCCGCCACTGCTATACATCCCAGCAAAATATGTAGCTATGGCAGCTAAAGTGTGAAGGACACCTAACTTGACAGTTGGAAAACAAATGGAAAAGAGAGAACTGAGAAAGAGATAATAGGAGACCTAAAGTGCCCAAGTATCTAACTATAGCCAAGGGGAATGTAGAGCAGGAGGTTTAAAGAAAAAACTCTCTCCATGTCTAGAGGTAAACTTCAGGTGAAAAAAGAAAGCAACAAAACAAGAGGTTTTCCTTTTCATACTCTCTGGACCCATACCCTCATCCAGGGATTGGAAAATTATATTTTAACTCTCCAGCAGTCACTTCTATCCTCATAGTAGCAATGCAATTCCTCACTAATTTTCTTCTTGAAAGAAACAACAAGTAATTTTAGCCGTTTTCTTTTCACTGTGAGAAAGCCCTCAAAACCACAGTTTTTGAACATTATTCATAGGCTGGGAGTTATTCTGCTCAAAATTTGCAAATGGTTGTTTTGCATACAAAATAGCACTTTCTGTGCAAGAAATAGCATTTTCTAATATTTCTCAGAAGGATTTTTTCCTGCCCATAAAATACCGTTTCCTACACAGAAAATGTTTCTTTCTGCATAAAATAATCATGTGCAAATTTTGCATAGAATAAATCCTGAACTGTGGAGATACTCATCAGTTCAGTTATCCTTGTCAGGGTTTTCTTGGGGTGGGGGGCATTTGTGAAACATATCTTTTAAACATTTTTCATTTTTTTTAAAAAAAATATTCTTCTTTTCCCTTATCTAAACATATACGAGGCTCTTCCTTCCACAGAATCTGACTTCCTCTGAATAGAGTGAGAATGGAGGGGGCAGCATTAGTATCATCCCTTCATTTTTTTAAAAAAATCCCTTTAAACAAAGCTTGTAAGGCAACAAAACATTCATATTTAGGATGAGGAGCCGCCTTTAAACCTGAACCTTCAACTGCAATCTAGCATAGCAGGCAAAGGCCTTGGGGGAAGGGAGAAAGGAAGATGCACCCCTCCCCTCTTCTCAACCTTCCTCCCCCCACCACCACCACATATGCATGGCCTGAATAGGACTACAAGGCTTCTATTCAAGGCTGGCATAGAGTGGAATGACAAACGGCTATGCTTTATTGCAGGTCCCACTTGCAGTTTTATAAATGAGTTGCTCCTTATTAGCATTTAATGCAACATCTTTTGTTTTGGCTTATCGGATCTCTGACCTACAAGAGTTTTGTGCAACCTGAGTAAAACTGAAGGCAGGGAAATGTCTGACTCACCAGTTACTATATTCTTTTTACAGCTTCACTCCAAAGACTTGAAACTTGAGTTCCAAATTATCTCCTCTCCTTGCCAAGCTGAACTATATATAGCATGATGACCAGAGGACAGAATGCAAAGGGCAGTTAGCTCTTTAGTCCCACTTGTTTCAATGGGACTGAATCACACTTAACCTCCTTTGGATTACACCTATTGCTCCTTCAATTACCAGCTGCTTATCAGATCTGACCTGTGACAAACCCAAAAGGCAGGACAACACACAAGTGCTTTCACTGCTTTCTACAGAATCATTATTAGTTGACAGAATACATCCCACAAGGGCTTACCAAGTCTACATTCCCTCTCGGATTAAACAGCATTAATCAGTGAACTTCTTCTTAAATATCCTGAAGATATATGCCTATGAACAGAGTCAAATGTCCATTCCTAATCAAGTAGCACTCGATTAATGGTACAGCCATTCTCTTTAACATCTCAGAAGCAAATATTTTATAAAGTAGCATTCATACTATGCCCATATTCATTGAAGACAAGCATAACTGTTCCTGAATTTAATTCAAAAGCAGTACAAATCCAGTTTTAACCTGAGTCTGATGAGGGACATCAACTGCATTCAAGAAAGTATCTTAGGCTGAGAAGTGATACAGCCCCTTGACAAAACCCCATAAAGAGAAACATCTTCTGGAGAAAACAGAGTCCAAACAATATGTCAGACTAAGTAGGTACATTGTTATGAAAGAACAAAGCACAAAAATAAAATAAACCGCAATCAGTTTGACAGAGCAGCTGGATACTTTGAACTGTGCAGAGTTAAATCTGCTTTACTTATTTAACAATTCTGCCGTGCTTGTATTTAAAATGAGGATAAAGTTCAGCCAAAGCAAGAGAGGGAACAACTTCTGAACAATTATCCTGTCTTTTGGGGCAGATTTTTGTTGTGTGCTGGGCTGGGGGGAGGTGGATCTGAGAAGCAGGGGGAAAAAACATTTCCCATTCAGAGTAAGGACAGAAAGCATTGTTTTTGCTGTGAACTTGCTTTGTAATGCCAACATGTCTACTGTGTAGTCTACTTTTTAGGAAGAAATAGTTCCATTTCAAAGTAAACGTAGAACCAAAGGGGCTTCTGACTGATCAGTTAAGGAAAAGGTGAACATAGGACTTCTGAGGAAAATATTTGAGGAGCCATCAAAGCACTCTAACCAATTACACCAGATGTCCATCAGTGAGGGAAAACTTGATCTTTTGCCCATAATTGCCTTACTGTGATCATTCAAGACTAATAAAGCAGCAATGATAATATACATGCATATAGATGATACCCACAATTCCACTGCATCCATTCACTGTTCCAGTGTCGCTCTTCTTTGTGGTACTGTCGCTCCTGACCTCTAGTCTTTTGAAAAGAAATTATAGATGAATTCTGGGATTACAGTTTGCCACATCTTTTACTCCCCTCTATTGGTTTATATTATTCTTCATCTCTCTGTCCAAACATACCTGGGAACACTGATAGATAAAGCAATACTGATGCAGTTCTTCATGTAGCTACATGAAGTAGCATTTTTTACTATTTTACTTGATGTAGAAATTTACTACTGCACATTGCTATAACATCTCATGAAAAGAGTCCTGATGCAACCTCAGCTACATTTGAATCAACTAACACTTGTTAACTAGTTACTGGTTAAATTAGCTCCTACTTTGCTGTTGCCATTTCCTTTGTGCCATAACCTCTGCCTAAATTATCAATGCATGTTGTCTCAGTGAAACAATTAGTGTCAAGAGAGAATTGCTAGAACATTCCATTTAAGTGGGGAAGGAAATCCTAGGTAACCCAAAATTCCACAATTTGAAAGAAATTAGATGAAGGTAATTTTAGAGCCAACCCCAGACAGAGAAAGAAAAATGAATTTTCACAACAATTCCCCCCCCTTTTTTTTTTGAGTTACTGGAGCAGGATGATAGAGTTAACTGGTCTTGATTGTCTTTCCATAGAAATTAATCTTTCAAAACTAAACATAAGCCTGGATCAACTGAGAAAATTCTCCTCCCATGCTAGGACTTTATAAGTAGTCACCATGTCTGTGCCTTTTGCAACTGCTTAATGTCCAAACACTGGCAGACAATGATATTAATTAAGTACATTTATATCCCACCTTTTTCTTCAATTAACTCAAAATCCGCTGCTATCTTGAATCCCATCTTGGCAGAAAGGCAAGATCTACATTCAATAAATAAATAAATACCCCCCCCCCAAAAAAATACATGTACATGGTTCCCTTTCCATCCTTCCCCCCTTCATCCTCACAAGAGCCCTATGAAGGAGGTCAGGCTCAGAGTGTGGCCTCTGATGACCCAATGAGTTTTGTGACTCCATGAGGATTAGAATCTAGATGTCTCATTCAAACACTCTAGCCATGGTACCACACAGGCATACATTAAGCATTGATAGACTACTAATATATAAAGTAATGCAAACTTTTATTACCAGTTCGCCATTCTCCCAATGAGTTCAAGGCAACATATATGGCTCTCCACTACCTCCTTTATTCTCACAGCAATCATAATAAGGCAAGTTAGGCTGAGAGAAAATGATTGATCCCAGTCACACTCTCCTTACCAGTGCTCTCCATGTTCTCGCAGCACTCCTGTTCACTTTGATAGGGCTTAGATAGAAAACATTCCTAGTGGATCATGGCTAAAGAATATCTGATTCCAAATTGAGAAAATTTAATACAAAAGTGACTAACACCATTACTTAGAACTTGTGAAATCTTATTCTGCCTTATTCTATTTAGAGCCAAGCACATCTAATGTTAAAATTGGGCTACTAAGTAAGGGGCAAAAGGCTTCATATTTATCTCTACATCTGAACCCTATTTTACCCCCATCCCCCATTTTGCAGATGGCAAATGAAGATCAGACACTCACAGCCACTGAAGTAGATACCTTTTCTTTCTCTGGTACAGTCTTCCTGCTAGCTTTTTACCTTGGAAAAGTAACAGTTTCTTCCAGGCAAGACTCTAGGAATCACAAATCCCTATGGTACCTAAGTACCTGAGAGCAGGTAGGCAGATTATTTTATTTGTGCCTGTCTGCAGGATAGTTCTAGTCTTTTTTAGATCAAAGCCACACACTTTAAATCCACCTAATTCAAAACTGTCAGGAAGCATCGGCCACATTTGGTCAGAAACACTTCTGGCAGTAAGCTCTTTGATGTTTGTGAAAGATGTGTGGGTGCGCTTTCAGTGTGGTGGATAGGGCCCCAAAGTCAGAAGCCACCCACTTGGTAGCACTTCACTAAATTCTCACTGAGATATACAAGGCTGCACCAGGAGCCATGCAAAGCAAGGCAGACTGTGGACTGTAGTTTGACACAGTGAACTCCTCAGAGAATACACCCAACACAAGATAATAGGTCCAGATTGGACTGACCAGTGTTTACAATGAAAACAATTCTCTTTCCACTCCTTCATACTTTTTTTTTTTAAAAAAAAGTATGTTTCTTCCTTCCTGATTCAGGAGAGACTATAAGAAGGAGCACCCAAGAGGTCCATAAGCATCCCTTTAAAGACCAATTCAACCTTGGGAACCAGTGCTTTTAAAAAGCACTTAACCCTGGATCAATGCCATTTTATTTTCTTTCAGGAACAAATCTGGGAAGCAGAATAGCTTTGTGACTATCCGCTCAGTCGGCCATATCAGATTGATTGGAGAAAGGTAAGCAGAAAGTGGCTCAGGCAGTAATCCAGAATCAAGTTAAACTGTAGGGTATGGGAATTAAGATAATCTAGTCAGTGGGTCTATCACTGTGAAACATGAAGGCAGTAAGGCATCAACCCATTGTAACAGCCTACTCCAATCTAAGTGGTGTGGAAAATGGCTTCTCAAAAGCTTTTAAAATTGAGATATGTAGCCTGATTAATTACCCAGAATGTAGCTTCACCATGGGTTTTATGTCTAAGTAAACATACTTAGGATTACACTGTTCAGTTCCAGGTTCTCTGGTTTAATTGAGTCTAGACTAGGGCAATTAATACCAGAATGGTAAGAGTAATTCCTAGCGAAGGAATGTTGTGGGAAAGAGACTAGGCAAAGAGGAACAGAACATAAAAGAAATATAGAGTCAATAAGGGAAGGAGGGCTAGCCAGCAAGGAGAGAACAAAGGAATGGGGGGAAACAGAGGGAATAAGAAATGATATTTCAACTGTGGCTAACAGAGAAGAAAGGCTTCTGTAAAAATAAGTAGAATTATTAATATCCTGGAATTACCAATGGAAAAAATGTAACAGAAGGAAATACAAGAGAAACAGTAACTTAAAAATAGACAAAGAACCACAGTAACATTCACAAAAGGAAAGAAAACAATAATAATCTAATAGAATTTTAAAGAGGAACACAATACAAGCCTGAAAGAATTTTCCTAAAACAATGATTGCAAGAAAGGAAATGTTTTTCCTCTCTCTTTCTCTCTCATAGTGCCAGGAAACTTGGTGATATAAGAACAGGACTATAAACCACAGTATTTGTAAATCAAAAACCTAGTATTTGCCAAGCATTTCTTCTTTCATATCTGTGTCTACTGAAATTTATTGTAGTTCTCACATTTAGCCTTAACTAAGCCAGGCTTAAACAGTGATTAGTCTTGCTTGGAAAATGCAATAGATTCCATTAAATATAAATACCCTGGTTCTGCATAATGCACCAAATACAATCAAGGCTCACAAGACTGGCAAGCATATAAAAGATGGGCATTCCTTTAGAAATGGAAAGAAAGCAGTACAGCTCTTTACTCCCAGCCTTAGTTGCCTTAAAGGTAAATAGACTTTTACTCAGACTGTGTTTTCTTCTTCTCAGTTCCAATATCCTTATCTGGCTTTTGGCTCACATGCATCAGACTTCTAGTTTATCTGGGTTTACTCAACAGTGTTTGGAGACACCTTAAAATCTAAGGGGGAAAACGGCTTGCCCACATGCCTTTAGGCAGAGATCCAAATTAAACAATGCAACATAATGTGTGTGAACCAGAATGCCTGATCAAATCTGCCCAGCATACCAAACAATCACATATGTAAGGAGTCTTGATGATGTGGTTAATCCAAAAGGAAAGCGCTGTGGAAAAGAATCAGGCAGTGCGATCTGACATGTGAACAATACGCAGCATGATGCCACATACCAGTTTAGCCAAACACAAAGAATTCATGGTAAAATATAGCTCAGTGCCAATCATGTTTAACAGATTACAATGTTAAGTTTCACAGTCTTAAGAATACTTTCATTATGTAATACGAAATTATATTTGTTGAATTCCAGAAATTAGGCAAAATTAAATCTTTTATGGCCCTGCTTTACTCATGTAGAGGAGGGCAAGATTCTGAGAGCAGTGGGTGATGATGGCCCAGTAAACGACGTCCCTTTTCTTCATGGATTTTGCTGTTATAATACTGTAGGGCCTAACAAGTCAAGGACTGTTCACCTTCAATAATTCTGTCTTAAATGTTTTCTGAACCATGATGACAATCATGAAATATCCCAGAAAGATATTCCCTTTGGACCAAAACTCAGAGCATGTGAAGCTGTCGATATGTTAGTCATGTGACAAAGGAAACAAAAATTACAGTAAGAATTCTTGTTTTCTTCAGAGGAATAAACACAAAATAAAATTTGCTTCCTCATTTTTTTTTACTGTAACAAAAAACAAACAAAAAAGGGGAGCTATTTCCCCATGCTGTTCACACAGAGTAGTAAATAAGGTGCATTCCTCTGACTTCTTAAGAAATTAGCATTTCAAAAATATGCCACTAGCCCCCCTTCTCAAACTCCAAGCCGTGTCTAATAATGCAAGAAGCAGATTGTCTCCCCTCGTTTCCTTAATTTGTTTCATCTAAAAGCAATTCACTCAACATCTTGTCGCCCTCTGGCAGCTCGGTTTACTTATCCACACTTAATTTCTCATTTGGACCAAAACAAACTCCTCCAAACTGCCACTGGCTGAAGGGAAGTGGGGAAGAAAAGCCTTGTTGAGTAGATTTACCAGGAGGTTCACTGTACAGAGAGACACACACACAGCTGTTGTGGCTGTGTGGGCCCTGAGCAAGGAAGATGCAATCCATGGGGAAGGTCTTCAACTCAGAGGAAATGAATAGGAGGACTGTATGAGGGCACAGGTAATTTCTGCATGGTGCAAGCAAGCGAACCCTTTGGTTGTGCACTGAGAAAATCCCCTGCGTGCAAGTGCTACTTTTTAGTGGTCCGGATTGAGAAGGCATGGGCACGCTTTTGAGTAATATAGAATTATTTGTTAGCCACCTTTACTATGGTAGTTTTGTCCTGCACGTACACACAACACCAGTTTTTTCTCCACAGGGTTGAACTTGCTCTGCTTCCATTCAACACAGGGCGGAATTGATGGGGCCCTAGAAATGGTCCAGTAAAAGAGAATAGAAGAAGAAGAAGAAAAAAACCGTTGGGGCTGTCCTCACCCTTTTCTCGAAGGACACACATACCCTCACACTACTTACTTTTGAGGGTTTGCCCTCCCTTAGCTACACAGTCGTTCTCAATGCCCGGTCTTCCAGCCTGCTCTCCTAATTCGTCTTTCGTTAAAACCTGAGCCTCGCATTGAAAATACAAAGGTGACTTCAAAGGTCATGGCAGTGCCACTGAAACTTCAGAAGTCGTTGCTTGCAATAAATGTAAAATGAGGTGTTTTCAAAGAGAGAGAGAACGCGCAGAAAGCATGTGAACAGGTGCAGCGGGTTCATCCCAAAACTTCCTGAGCCCAAGTGCCCAGGTGAGAGCCGCCTCTGGCAGAGGTAGGAAGAAGGTCAAACTCAACCGGCTGCTTTCGGAGAAGTCCCCCTCCCGCCACCCGAACCCCAGAGCAGGGGCGACAGGGGCGGAAGAGAGAATGAAAGCCAAGGCCGGGAGAAGAAGGGGAAACCGCTGAGGACTCCTGAGGTCTTGTGGGCAAACTTTTCCCCTGCTTCTCTGGAGTCGAGGGCTGCTGTCGCCCAACTACGCCGCAGTCAACAGAGCAAAAAGCGGAGGGCGAGGCTGAGAACGCAGCGGGGAAAGAAGCAGTGACTCCGGATCCAGGCACCCCGGACTCGGCCTAACAGACCCGGCCGTGGAGAAAACGGGCTGATGGTGAGGACGACGATGGTGAGGACGGATGGGAGTGCGCGCTTGCTTATCGGAAAGCCCCGCTCTGCAAACAGCTGGATTTGTTTAGGGCTCCCCGGAGGAGGAGGGAGGCTCTTTGCGAAATGAAGCAGCTCTCCCTCCCATCTCTAACCTCCCCTGCGTCCCTGGACACAAACCCTGATGAAGACCCCCGGACCCTTCTTTTAACGCCACGGAAAGCGTGCGAGTTTAGGATCAGGCTGGAAGCGCATCTCGCTCGCGCAGCCCTCCGGACGGGCGCCGCTGTGAGACGGCAGGTGGCGGCGAGGCCGAAAGGTCCCCAACTCTCGCGCCGGAGGGCCCCCGATCCTCCCGGGAAGCCCGCCCCGAAACCGCGGCCGAGAGCCCCGCGGCGGCGGCGTCAGCAAGCGGCGGGGCTTTGGGACTCGTCCTCCTCCCGGCCCCCGTCTTTCTCTTTCCTCTCCTTGCGGCTGGTCCTGAAGGGCCCCGGAGGAGTTGTCAGCCAGAGTCGGCCAAGCAGCCGCTCCGCAGGGGAAGCGGGTCCGGGAAAGCCGCGCCTCTCGCCCGCCGTCTGTCTGCCTGTCTGGCCGGGCATCCACCGCCGCAAGAGAGGGGAAAAGCGCTCGCTAAGCAGACCGCGGACGGAGAGGGCGGCCACGGTAAATGCGGTGGAAAAGCCCCTATTTGTATTCAACGCCGGCCCTGGGAGGGAGCCGCAGCTGCAACGGAGGGGCTTCCCCGCCTCGCCTTCACCCCTCCGCGCGCCTCAGGACGAGCACGTCTGCCCAAAGTTAAGCACTGGCTCGGCCCCACTGGTTTCCACGGCGGGGGGGGGGGAGCCCTAAAACGGGTGCCTCCACGCTCCCGCGGAAACCAAGGGAGACGCTGCGAGAGCTTCGAGGAGGCTGGATCGGGGCCGCTGACTGAGGGTTCAAGGGAGACTTCACTTCTTCTCTCTGCGCCCCCCTCCCTCCCCAGCCCTTGTGTCCCCGGCCCCGCCAAACCCAGCGTCCGGGATGCCCCAACGGAGCTCTCCTTCCAGCCTCCGCAGCTCTCCACCGGCAGAGGCCAAGCGCCACCCGCCTCCTGCCCAAAGCCGCTCGCCGACAGCCACGGCAGCCAGCTCAGGACAGCGGGCCACAGGTGCCGGGGACACGCGGGGCATCCCAGCCTCTCTCTCCCTCCTCCGCCAAACGTCCCCTTTGAAAAAAGAACGGCGGAAAGAAGGAGCGCATTTCCCTCGGCGGAGAGAATGCCTCCGTACGGAGAACAGCACCGTCAGTCAGCCAAGAGGCCGGGCATCCCTCTCCCACTTTCCCAGGCTCCGCGCCTCCCGCTTCTAAGGCGAGCCATCCAGACTTTCGATCCGACTGTATTTCGGAGGGAAACCGGAGCGCGCAGACGACGCACAGCCAGAGGGAACCGAGCACCCCCTCCCCGGGAAACAACAACCAAGCCAACTTGTTTAGCTGCACCCGTCTCCCCCCCCCTTGGCCCTTCTGGCGGGACCGAATGGCCGCTAGCTGATTGTCCCTCCTTTCAAAAAGAAAAGTCTGCCGATCTTCAAGGGACACTAAGCCACCTCGATGGGGAAGAACGATCCCCAAGCAGTCTCCCTCCCCCCGCCCTCGCTCTTCTTTTGAAAACAAAATGATACGCAAGGTAAGGGGGAGACCGAGAGGGAAGCGGACCGCACCTGACTGAGCCGCGCTGAGAGGGAAGGTCCCGGCGATCGTCAGGAAGCTCACCCAGGAAAGGAGGGCCGGCGCCCGCTTCATTTTTTGGTGGTGGCGGCGGCGGGGATGCGGCGGCGGCGGCGGCGGCGGGAGGGGAGAAGACCGGGAGGAACCAGCAGGACCGTCTCGCTCGCTCGCTCTCTGTCCTCGCCGCTCCTTCAAAAATTACATGGTCCAAGAAGTGGCCCCGGTCTCCCTCCGCTGGGGCGGCGTCTTCGCGCCCTTCGCTTCCCTCTTTCGCTCCGGAAGGTGGGAAGCAGAGGGGAGCCCGGCTCCGGGAAGGCGCTCGGCACCCGACAGCCAGGGAAGCGGCGCCTCTCAGGTGTCACGGGGTCCTCCCGCCCCTCCTCGCCGTCCTCTCCGCTCGCCCCCGGCGCTGTTCTGCCGAGCCCCGGCTCCGGGACCCGCCGCCGCCGCCCGGAGGCTCCTTCGCAAGCCAAGAACTCCCAAAAGTTGCCGCCACACTTCGACGCGCCCGACGCCAACCCCGTCCAAGCGCTGGCTTCGCCGCCTCACACCTTTTCTCCCTGCCCCTCAGAGCCGGGCGTCTCCGGCTCGCTCCCAAAGTCCCCCCCGCGCGCTCTTTCCTCCTCCTCCTCCTCCTCTTCTCCTCCTCCCCGCTGGATTCCCTGGGTGGGTTTATTTGGTGTGTGTTGGGGGGGGCGCGGAGAGAGAGAGAGAGAGAGCCCGGGCTTGTTTCGCTCGGAGTTTATTTTGCTGCCTCCCGCTCTCCCTCTCGCCCAGGGGCTGCCGGAGCAGGAAAACCTCCGAGCGCCAATCCCACGGACTCCCCGGACTCCGGCTGCTACACAGATTAACAAACCGAGCGACGTTCTCCCCCGCCCCCCTCCTTTTCTTCCCAAAAAAATCCAGCCCGGGGAAGGAGGAGATGATAGGTTGGAACCGCTCGGCCCTAACCCCGCCCCCTCGGTGCTTCTTTAAGGGAGGAAGCCCCGCCCCGCCGGCTGCCTCCCCTCCCTCGCCGGTGGCCTGCCCCGCCCTCCTCCCTCCGCCACCGCCTCCTCCCCCACGCCACCAAAATACCCGGGAAACACCTGTCACTCGAGCCGGGCGCGCGCCGCTTTTGCACGCAGGTTACCATGGAGCGGGGCAAAGGCGGCCGCGGCTTCCCGCGGAAGCGCCACGGGGCGCCTTTGCAGCCGGGCGGGGAAGGAGGAACGGGGTCGCCTCCTGGCTTTTTTTTTCCGTTTTGTTTTTGATATTTCCGCACTAGCCTGTTATAGCGCGATGATTCCACTTTCAGCATCCTCTGGAATCCTGGGGTTTGCAGTTCCGGGAGGGGCCGGCCGGCCCCTCCCGGAACTGCAAACCCCAGGATTCCAGAGGATGCTGAAAGTGGAATCATCGCGCTATAACAGGCTAGTGCGGAAATGGCCAATTGGTGAGGACCCTGTCAGAACGACTGGCATTTTCTTGGGTATCGAAATCCAGCGTGCTCTGGGCATAAGCTGGCGTGCTTCCCGCGAGCCCTTCCCTGGCGTCCCGTGAGGCCGGGTCCCTCGGAAAGAAGCGGCCCCCGCCGCCCAGTCCCAGGTGAATTTTACTCCGCGTCCAGCGAGCGCCGCGTCGGATTGGAGGCTGGAGGAAAAGGAGCCCGAGACCGCTGTCGCTTCCGTCCGCACCTGTTTCCTCCGACCGGCACAGGATCTGTTTTTCTCCCCCCGCCCCGCCCAGGATAAGAATAAATAATGCCAAGCCTCCAAATCGAAGTGCCCGAACCGAAACTGGGGGCTGAGGAGGTTTCTACCCTCGGAAGGCTGAGGAAGGGAAGGGAAAGGAGACGAATCGAGACGCCCCAGCCGGAACAACTGCGGTTCCCCGCTTGTGGGGCGCAGCGCCAGGTCCTTCCGCACGAGCCTGTTAGAGCGCTATGATCCCACTTTCAACCTCCTAGGGAATCCTGGGGTTTGCAGTTTCGGGAGCCCTCCCTTAACTGCAAACCCCAGGATTCCATAGGAGGTTGAAAGTGGGATCATAGCGCTCTAACAGGCTCGTGCGGAAATGGCCCTCGCGTGCGCCCGGCGTCAGCGCTGCCTTGGGGCGGAAAGGAGACGGGGCCGGGAAGCGTCGTCCCCCTGCCGCCGTGCCTTCCTCTCTCTCTCCCCCGCCTCCGGCTTTGATTTCAAAGCAATCCCTCGCCGCCCGCTGCCCTTTCTAGAAACTGAAGGAAAAGCGACGGGGGGGGGGAGGGACGGGGGAGATTTGGGCGCGAGAACGTGCCAGGTGGCGATGGCGCGAACAGAACTTTCTCTTTGGCCGGCGCGCGCGCTGAGGCGTCCCCGCTCCCGGCCCGGGACCCCACCTCGCCGGGGGCAAATGTTTTACAGAAGCCGAGTCCTGGCCCCGGCCTTTTCTTCAACTAAATGAAATAAACTCTCTTTCAACAAAATATGGAAGTTCATTGCTGGGGGGGGGATGCGAGAGTCGGGGGGGTCACAGCAAAGATTCACACCAAAGGGCGTTCATTCCTACTTGAATAGGCTCACGACGAAATTCGTTTAATTTTAATAAATATATATATATATATATATATATATATATATATTTGGCTTTTACTGTTTAATTTTAATTTTTCAAGGGCTGTGTTTGCAGCAATGGTTTGTATTATATTCCCAAAAAAGCTAACCATAAGCCATTTCCGCACTAGACTGTTATAGTGGTATTATTCCATTTTCAACATCCTATGGAATCCTGGCAATCCTTTGAGGCCCCTTCCTAAACAGCAGAAGCTAGGATTCCATAGGCTGTTGACAGTGGAATAAAAGCACTGTGACAATCTAGTGTAGAAATGGCGGCATTCTTTATTTCTGAGGAATAAACAGACTGTCCTCCCAGTTTCACCTGGGTTAGAAATCTCTTAATCCCATACCCAGGAAAAAAAAAAAGTCACTTTTTCCTCCTAAGCACCTTTGCTCTCCTCAGCCATAAGAGGACATTTTAGAACTACAGATGTTCAACAAGTAGAGCTTTCAGAGCGAAAGGAATTCCACAAACCTGAGATCCTGCTTGAGGCATGTGAAATCACCCAACTGCCCTTATAACTCAATTTCTTCCCTATATCCTATCTGCAAAATCAGAGCAGTTAACACTGAACCAGCTCAAGAACGGGGCTGATGTAAAGGTTATTTTTAAGAGAGAAAAAAAGGTTTAGGCAATTTGCTTTTTTACTACAACTCCAAGAATCCTCAAGCCTGCTGGTCATGCTGAGGCAGTCTGGAAGATCCAGTCCCAAACAGTAACACTTACAAACCCTGGGTTGTTTTTTTTTTAAATGGTAACAATTAGTATCAACACTATGTAATAGTAGCAATGAGAACATTAAAGAATACCCCTCTAGAGTATCCTGCCTCTAAGAAAAGAACTGGCTTCCATTTTCAGAAGTGAACTGAGGGCCCATTGTTTCTGAGCATGTGCAGAAGACTTTCCACTTTTAACATAATGGCTTTTTTAAAAAAATGTGAATAAACAGTGCAGTCCTATATATGTTTACTCAGAAATAAATAGCTTTGATTTTAATGGGACTAATCTAGGGACAAATTAATATAAAAGAGATTACACCCAGAAAAACAAGTGACTCTGGAAAGGGATGGCTAATCCTATTCCATTCTGTCTTCCATCTTCCCTCCTTCTCAATCACACCTACAGATTCATCACGTAAAACAGGTAAAATGTTGTTATAAAATACAAAGAGCTGCCATTTCAGCAAGAAAGAGAAAGTAGCATTTAACATAGAGCAGGGATTCTCAGCCATTTTTTCTATGCCTCTGTGTATTGACACATCCATGTATACCTGGAATCAAGAAGAGACAAGGTTCAAGGGACAGATGAATTACATAGCAGTGGAAATGAAGGTAACAAAACCATAAGCATTTAGACCAAAACTCAAGGCTTTCTGCTTTTGAGAAGACTTTCTACTCTAAGGAGCCTCATTGTTTCCATTTTACCCGTCACCAGAAGTACCATCTTTACACATTATGTGTCTCTCGTCTACTGTAAAGATACTGAGGCAGGCCGAGGAGGTTCTTTTCTCTGCAGGGTCTCCAGGCGGTTGTATCTGCTGTTTTGTTCTGCCCGGTGTAGAACTCTGCAAAAGTTTTCTCTCTCTACAAAGAAAGAGAATTCCTGCGGTCTCATATCTGGGTGGGTAGGAAAGGGAAGAGAAGGAAAGGCTTGGAAGAGAGGGAAATTAAAACTGGCTGAGAAAGAAGAAGAGTGGAAGATAGAGGAGAAGACGTAGAACAAAATACAGTGTTGGAGGGCTTTCCAACCAAAATGAATGCTTCTAGTATTAAATAAAATTATGCAAATAAAGAAATTCCGTCCAGCATTGCAAAACCGAGCAAGAGAAAGAATAAAGCTTGAACACAGTAACAAGAATATATTACATCCAAGGTTTCTATTCTAGCAAAGCAAGATGGAGTCCTTCACAGTTACCGTTCAAACACAAGTTGGTGGCTACCTCTCTTACCTGCAGCAGCTTCAGCTTTCCATGCGGCTGTAGAGTCTTTATTCAGTCTTTCTTCAAGCCCCACCTGCCCTCAGGCCATTTCCAAACTAGACAGTTATAGCACTATTATTCCACTTACAACATCCTATGCCGGCCCCTCCCGAAACTGCAAACCCCAGGATTCCATAGGATGTTGCGAGTGGAATAATAGCGCTATAACAGTCTAGTGCAGAAATGGCCTCAGTTTTCTGTAGCTCCCTTTTTCGCCAGCAATGTTGCATGGGCAACAGCTTAGACTGCAAAGTACTGCAGTGGGGTGATAACTAAACAGGAATACTCAGCCCTTGGATGTTAATTGCTTCCCTCCAAGCTGCCCAGCTGTCACAAAACTTGGACTGGGGCAAATTTCTACATACATGAATTCTCCAGATGAACATAATTTGGGCAGACTGGTATATTTTTTATCAGCTTCTTTGACGTTTCATGCTGTATGTTGAATTTACTGGGGGAAAATGGCATTTGTTAGAAGGAAATCATATGGTAAAAGAAAAGCAGGTATATTGTATGTTAAAGGGATTAATGGTGTATGGGAAAGACAGCATGGCTGCAAACAGTTGTGAAGTGGGGGAGAGAGAGAGCCCAGAAATGTAATTTAAAGAGACCTCAAAGGAAAAGAGATGAAATATTTTGGGTCAAACTTGAAGAAACAAACAATCCTTCTTTCTCCTTTCTTCATTATTTTCTTTCTTTAAGCTGAGATTCCAATTGATTATGTGTGAATCATAAATCTTTTGAACATATTCTATACATTGATGGGTACATGGCACACTGCTTCTTGGCTGGTGCCTTTTAAATGCATCCGGTACCATAACGTGAAGATCAGAAGTAAATCCATCAAAGCAAAACAGCAAATGCTTGCACATTACAGTAAATTGTTTAGAGCTGTACACAGTGCCTCTAATTAAAATCAGTCTGGTTTTTCTGCATCTTTCCGATGGAGCAGAGCTTCCCCCTCCCCCTCGAGTGTAATTGTTTAGGGGGCTATTGAAAGTTGTCCAGCATTGAATACAAATATGAGAGCGGGCAATTCTGAGTCTTCCCTGACTTCAGACTTCCTACAAACTAATTAACACTACAACTAGTGCATGCTTGTATGAGGAATGGTGTTGATAGCGTGAAGCCGGCAAGGTCAGGGAAAGAAAAGAAGAACTGTTGCAAGGGCCAGCCACAGTAAGCTTACTGTTTGCTGGAAAATGTATCCTAGCTGACCCAGAACAGAGTCAGGTGACCTACAGCAATAGTTGTGATGAGTGATGTGTTGCAGAGGGCTGTGTCAACTGCAACCTAAGGCCTAGTTAGACATCATTCTAATGAGGAGGAGATATATGTGGGCATTTCCTAGGAAGACAGTCCTAAGCATGCTTGCAAGGACACAGAGGTTAAACCAAAGGGAATCACTTTTCAATGAAGGTAACTGTTTATTTCTCTGAAGGCATTTTATTGGCCTTGTTTGGAAAAGGTGCATTTGTCTTCTTAAAAAATGTTTTTATTGTAAATCGTCTCTAGTACTCACTGAGGAACAATTCGCAAACACATTAAGTTTTTATTTATTGCATTTTGTCGAACCTTCTCTCCCTCTCTCTTTCATGCATGTGTGCACACACACACATGCTTAAGGTGTCTGACAACATGATTAAAATAAACAATAAATGTATTAAAATTACCACTGGAAGCAAATTAAAGAATAAAACCATTAAAGTAAATAAACATCATTGAAATAAATAAGTGTCTGCAAGACTGCCTGTTCCTGAAGTGCATAATTGATGCAAATGATAAAATTACTGTTAAAAAAAAACTGAGAGGAAGGCTGGTAATAGACTGTAATTAAAGAAGCTACAGCTTTCCTCCTGGGAAAGCAGGTCTTCACCAATCTTTTCCAGTGGTAGATGGCAGTTTACATGTCGGTGGGACAGTGCTTTCACTCCAGGGGCTATTTTGTACTACACCAGAACTTTCCAAACTGTGTGTCGCAACACGTTAGTGTGTTGGCTGGAGTGTGTACATGTGTCATGCAAATATAACAGGTGGAGGGGCTGCCTCTCCCACTGCCATGGCAGGCCAGGCCTGGGTGGAGAGGCTGCCTCTCCCGCTTCCGCTGCCCCAGGTTGAGGAAGACCCCGGCGAGGGCAGCGGTGGGCCAGGCCCAGGTGGAGGGGTTGTCTATCTCACTGCTACCACTGCCACCCCGGGCCGACAAAGACTTTGGTGAAGGCGGCAGCAGTGGCAGGCCAGGCTTGGGTGGAGGGGCTACCTCCACTTACTGAATTACTTACTGAACTACTGTGTCACAAAATGATGTATGTCTAAAAAGTGTGTCACCAACATGAAAAGTTTGGAAAGCTCTGCACTACACAATAACACAGCATTCTTCTTTAACTGCTGTGGCTGCATCCCGTAGAATCCTGGGATTGTTCATTAAGGAAAGGGTCTTCGAAATCCCCAGCTAGAGAACTCTCTTCTGGGGCCTTTGACCAAACTTCCAAACCCTAGGAGGCTTCAGGGAGCTGAAGGAGAATCATAGTACTAGGTTCCAGGGTTCATTCCAAAGGTAATACGAACTATCCAGGGAACTGAACTCTAGCCCCAAAATTGTTCCAGCACCTTGGACAGCTCATTTAAAGTTCACATCAGAGGACTGCATCCTTCATGCAGTGGATATTCAAATCCTGGATAAGAATTTCCCTTGATTTGCATCACTGACTAGCATCTGCCTACAGTGACACTTGCAAGTCATCAGCTATTAGCACTATTAGAATGGGGACCTCTCTGTTCTAAAAATTTTGTTTGCATTTAAAAAGAATGCCTCATTTTTACCTTCTTAAGGAGTTTGTGGCTATTTCCTACATCTCACCCTAAACAGAGGATGCTCCATGCAAGGGTCTGTCAAGAACAGAGCAGGTCACTTCTTTGTGTGCCTCCCACTCTCTTTTTACTGTCTTTTTTTTTCCAATTAGGTTTGAGGCGATCTTGTGTTTTAAATCCCAAGTTCAAGGCTGTATTTCAAGCAGGATTATAGTTCGTTCTTTTTATTTTCCCCTCTCTCAGACGCACAAAAGTTTTAGCTGTAAAGAATTAACCAGACTTTGCAGAAAAGTAGTTGTAAAGAATGAGATTTTACTGCACTTAGCACACTGCATTGCGTTGCCCTATGACAGCTCGACATACATCAGTGGTGGTAAAGCGGTAATTATGCCAGCCAAAGGGAAGTGCAAAGCAGGGAGCTTTGTGTTCTCAGACAGAAAGGCATGCTAAAAACAAGCATGCCTGAACCTTTTTGTGCCATTGGCTTACTTAGTAATGTGTCATGCGAGGTCTTTATCTTTTTGTTTACAGTTTTCCAGACTGTGTTACTTCATTGGATGTGAAACTAAAGAGGAAGCCAAAAGCCACCTTAACTTTTTCCTACCAGAGTGAATTAACTGAAATGCTAATTGTGCCTGCAGTGGCCCTCTTTCAAGCAGCAGAATAGGCGAGATTCCTATTTTCTTTTACATAAATTGGCCAGACATAAGCAAGAGAACAATATCCTTTTTAAGTGCCTATATTTGCTTCTTGTCACGCTTCACGTAAACTCCAGCTTTATAGTTTCACTTCCGGGAGGTGGATTTAAAAACCAGTGAGTAAAGTGATAACGCTTTCCTTCGACTGTAGTATTCCAGGCTTCAGGCAGGAGAATGACATTTCCTCTCACATGAGAGAAAAACACATTTTGCATGTAGGAAACAAGCATTTTTTTTCTTTTTTAAAAAATTGTAGTTGATTATAACAAAATAATGTGCACGTGTGCTCCTTCAAGTTGCCAGTCAACTTACGGTGGCTGCATGAATTTCACAGGGTCTCCTTAGGCATGGAATACTCTGAGGTGGTTTTGTCAGTTCCTTCCTCTGAAATATAGCTTACAAAACCTGGTATTCTGTGGTGGCCTCTGTCCAAGCTCTAACCAAGGCTTATCTTCTTAGCTAGCAAGATCAGATGAGATATGGTGTCTTCAGGATCTTTAGGCTCAATTAACAAAATAATACCAGCATGGTGTAGTGCAGTGGTTCTCAACCTGTGGGTTGGGACCCCTTTGGGGGTCGAACGACCCTTTCACAGGGGTCGCCTAAGACCATTGGAAAATACATATTTCCAATGGTCTTAGGCTCCATTTCCTCCTCGGTGGTGGTGCGCAAGCACGAGTCACGTGCTCGCGTCCTCCTGCCCCCTGTTCAGAAGGGACTGAAATTGCTCCCCTTCTCCACTACCGGGAGAACCTCCCGTCTGACGGGCCAGCTTGGGGAGGTGGTGGCAGCACAGGGGGCAGGCCCCCTCCTTGCCACAGCCCGTGCCCCACTAGCCACAGAGGGGGGTGCTGCGGAAGGGCCAGGGGGTCGCAAGGCGGCGCTTTTCCGGGGGGGGGAGCTGTGCCCGACACAAAAGACAAAGGCACTGGGATTCCTCCCCCCACCTGCCAGGGTCAACACTCTGGAAACTTTTCCCACACTGCCCCCCCAGCAGAAATGAGAGTGAAGCAGAAGCAGCGCCGGGGGGGGTTCTCGAAGTTTTTTCCTGGGGGAGACGCGCGGCTCCTCTTTCCCTCCCTGCCCGCCCCACCCCCCGTTCCTGGCTGTTGAGGCGGCATTTGTCGGGGGGAGGCATTGTAAATAATAAATAAATAATTTTATGGTTGGGGGTCACCGCAACATGAGGAACTGTATTAAAGGGTCGCGGCATTAGGAAGGTTGAGAACCACTGGTGTAGTGGTTTGAACATTGGATTATGACTCCAGAGACCAGGATTTGAATCTCCACTCAGCCATGGAAACCCACTGGGTGATCTTAGGCAACTACATTCTTTCAGCATCAGAGGGAAGAAAAGGCAACACACACATCCTGAACAAATTTTGTTAAGAAAACCCTGTGATGGCCTCACCTTATGGCTGCGAAAAACTGGAAATGACTTGAAGGCATGCAGCAATATTATATGAAACAGCACACAAGGAAAAAAGTAATCTTATTCCAATATCCTCAGAATAATTTTCCTCATAAAAATAGAAATATTTTTAAAAATCTCCTATATATCTGCGGGATAAAAAGCAGACAAAAAAACTTGATGATTTGAGATCAATTAAGACAGTAATAGAAGAAAACTGGATATAGATATTAAAGGAGTTGAATAGCTGGATAATTGTATATGGATATGATGAGAAATAGATCTGTATACTATAATAGGTAATACGTATACTATAATATGTAATTTAAAGAAGCCAGTCTACATTAGAGAATTTATGTTTATTGAGATCACGATAAGTTACTTAAATAGAGGTTCTATCAAGAGGTGAGGGGAAGTTATAAGAGAAATGGATAGATTGTATGATAACATGGTAAATAAGCTTGTTTTTTTTAATTTGAAAATATGACAATACAAGTATGTAATGTGAATAACAGTTGTTTTAATAAAAATATTATAAAGAAAAAAAAATCGCCTATATTTGTTAACATAAACCTTCAAAGAGAAATGCAAAGGAAAAAAAGACAGCATTTCACACTAGGATGTATTAATTTTTTTTTACAATTGCCGTAGTTTACATCTTCTTCTGGTGAGAGACCTGCATGTCTGACTGTTCCCCATGAGGACAATACAATACACATGTTTTTTTGCATGCTGAAAACAACAACATCAAAGAGAGGGGATGAACTTACAACTTCCTACCTGTAGCCTGAAGTGGGAGAGGTATTATACCTAGAGCACCTTCCATACAAAAAAAAGGTTATAAAGAGGACATGATACAATTTATGTGATGCTGTCTATAAATGTGGAAAAGCAGACAGAGAGCAGTCTTTCTACCTCTCTCATAATATTAGAAGTTGGAGTAAAAGGGAACGGAAGTAAGTAGTTTCACAAAAGATAAGAAGTTTCTTCACACAATGCCACTAGATGTGATGGTGATAGATTAGGTGTCTTTAGAAGACAATTGGGAAATGGAAATCTATCAAAGTGTTACCCTGAAATTTTGGGGGTCCCAGAGGGACGCCTTAATGTGCTCCTCTTGATGGGGAAGGTAAACTCAACAGAGCACAAACGATAGCAATACGAGAGGCAGGGTAACCTAGCGAGATCTCTTACCCAATTTTTAGGGGGTCAGGCCAAGCCAAAAACCAGACAAAAAGATCCAATAAATGACTTTATTGAACAGAAGTCTCACGCATCCACACATTCACTCACACATGCATTCAAGCCCTATAGGAACGGCAAAGAGTGGAAATTAGATAGAGGGACTGTCAGAGGATTCGTAGTTTGGGTGATGCTGCACCTTTTCCTAAAGTTCTTGGTCCAAGAAAGCAGCGAACGAAGTAAAGCTCAGCAAAGGGACGCTGAGGGGATTACTCGGCTGCTGAGGGGAAAGGTCTGTTGGTATGACCAGGAGCTATCCAAAGAACCAGCCAAAAACGGGGACTATTTGTAGGGAAAATGTACCTTGAAGGCAAATCCTCTCCCAGGGAGAACAAAGGGGATGGCAATGGAAAAACAACTCCACACCAGCACCTTCTTTGATATTAGAAGATAACAAGGTGTTACCAAAGTGCCAGGATCTTCTGCCACTTTGAGTTGCAGTGTGAATTTATGTAGATAGTCCTTGCCTGTTAAGATTTTATTGCTACCAGTGCCCAACTTGTGGGAAAGCACCTTAATCCCTTCAAGTTGGCTCCTCAGAGCCTGTGGACCTTTTGTCCACTATGGGTTGGCACAGCTTGAGGTCTCCAATGGCTACGTGATGGGAGAGTTTACTGGCCAGACCTGGTTTTCTGATTGTACGACCGTTGCTGCCTACATGCTCATTCAGATGATCTCTCTGGCATATTAAATTTTATATCAAAGTTGTAGACCCCAGGACAGGGTTTACCAATGGGGCAACAAAAGTTTCCTTCTCATGATTACAGAACCTTCAGTAGAGGCAGGATATCTATCAATGTTTTGTTACCCAAAGTGAAAAAAAATCAGTCCATTCTGGACTCCTTTTGTTTACTCTGCCAGAGAACCATTAATGCTTGCCCCTTCAGGGTAGGGAAAAGGATATTTAAACCCTACCTCTGACCCCAGCATTTTGGGTGTCGCACTGTACCCCAGACTTTTGTTCCTCTGTGCTTCTGTCAAATTCTCATGCTTGAGCCACTCATCTTCAATCCTCTGCTCCAAGACTGGTAAATATCACCCTTTACACTGGATATCTCTCTTATCTGACCTTTCTTGCCTCTCCCTTCACTAGGCTTGTATGGTTCATGAGATTCCTTGTTTTCTTATGTCTGTGTGTGTCCGCTGATTTCTAATAAAACCACCCTGTTAAAACCTTTAACTGGACTCCTACAGCTAGTATCGGTATATACACAGGTGAAAAGAGCCTGCCTTTACACTCTTTTCATAGATCTGCTGGTGGACCTCAGGGTTTCCCACATTTTGGGGTAACAAAGTAGTTGGGTGGAAAAGGTTGGAATCTGAAAACAATAGTTAGGGCGCATCTCCTCATTCAGTAGTGTGTCCATTTAAACATGTTTTTTCTGGAAAACCAGTAGAAGTATCTGAGCTGATATCTACCTTACGTGGCTCCACAATGGTGTTTGCCAGTTTTTTTATAACAGATACGCCTATTTCTTTTCACTATATCCTTCACTGTGTGTATTTCTTTTCCATATATGTTTCTTTCAGGGCATCCTAGAAATCTAGGATGTCCAACTACTTCAGTGTGATGAAGGTGCAGTTCATGAGGGTATTTTTCCCCCCAAAAATTGAACATTCACAGTGTGTGGCTCTCAAAACACTGCGTGTGTATGCATTTTGATGTTCCAATATATATCTGATCATGAGAATGGTGTATTATATTATGCTGAAACCAGCTCCAAATCTCTGAATTTTAAATTATATTGCATAATTTCTATTCATCCACAGTTTACTTGGGCTGAGCTATGTGTTACCTTCAACTTGAGCTTCAAATGTTGCTGTCTTCTTTGTTGTATTTTTCCATACACACTAGTGCTTTTTCAGGGTTTCTCAATTTCATTCCATCTTCAGATTTAATTAACACCATGTTAACACTTACTTTAAAATTGTTAACCCCTATCTTTATGAAAGCTTGTCTGACAGTGAAAACTGTGACAGCATTTTGAATACTCGTCCTTGTTTGAAGTACTGCTATTCTATACTCTTTTTAACATGAGATGGATCTTATGGTGAATATGAAGTTTCTTCAGATTTTGCAGTTATAGTTGTAGTTCATTAAATAATCACATTTTACTATTATGATTTTTTTGAAACAGGGCATTTTAAAGACTAAGGACACCTCAGACCTAACATTAATTACCTATAAAGGAAACAGTAATGTGATAAAACTTTCATCAGTATCAGTAAAGTTTGGCTTTCACGTTCTTAGCATTTTTGCCAACATATTCCATTGGCACCTGTTTCGGATGCAGCCATGAGGCCATTTTCATTGGCTTCTCACTCCGAATCAGGAAATAATACAGATCCAGTGCCACCTAGTGACCCCACTGTATAATTACACTATCCATCATGTTTATTGTTATCATGTGCCCAAGTCACTTCTGACTTTTGGCAACCTAAAGCAATTCTATCAAAGGGTTTTCTTGGTAAGATTTGGTCAGAGGAAGGTTGCGTTTGCCATCCTCTGAGGTTGAGAGACTATGATTTGCCCAGTGGGTTTTTATGGCCAAGCAGGATTCAAACCCTCATCTTCAGAGTTGTAGTACAACGCTCAAACCACTAAACCATGCTGGATCTCCAAGTTTGTTTACTGTTATAATATACTAGCATATATACCCGGCATTGCCCGGGATTTTATTTTCTCATAGGTAATACTTGTTAGAAAGATTTGAGATCCTGTGTCTCTAATTCCCCAAACTGTCTTGTCCAATACCTGTAACTTTTCTCCATATTCCCCAATCCAATATGTACTCAGAGTTATTAACATACAGAGGTTGGGTTCTTGAGAGAATACACTGCCCTCCTCCTTGCTGCTAGGCCTTGTTTCCATAGCAACCAGCCTATTCAAGGCAGAGACAGTTGACTGAGGCCCAAGAGCTCTCTGGTTGAGAATTCTAAAGGCCACTCCCTAAATTGCAAACCTCAGGATTCCATAGAATCTTCTTAGGCAGCCAATCATATGAGGCCTTTGCCTGACACAGACAACTAAACTTTGACTTTTGTATATTAGATATATATGTTTGTCAGAATTCCTGCTTAGGCTGTTGCTTCCCATCTCATAATTCAGTCTTATGTGCATGTTCATCCTTTGATGAAAGCACAAGCAAAGTATGCCTTCCATATATGGAAAAGTTTTCTTAACTGTATATCACAGGTGAAGAACTCGAATTTTCTCACAACTGTCAATGTTTTTTTATGAAGGCAGGTTACACATTCAGCAGCACATCATCAAACACAAATATTTAAATTGTTCAAAAATCAAGATATGTAGATGCATGTGTGATCTAGTCCTTATCCATTTCTTTCATTTATTTTTTCCTTTCTTTTCTTTCTTTTCTTTCTACTTATATTTTGCTTTCTCCCAAAAAAAGACCCAAGGTTGTTTACAGTATAAGGTAAAGCAGAATACAGTTTAAACAAAAGTATTGTTCTAAAGAATTTGTTGTCCTGCCCACTTGGGGGAATGGTGCGATTTATGAAACAGATATCTGCATGCATAATCATTCTTCCATTTATCATATTGTCACAGACTGGACAAATTTCAGTTCACAACTCCTCAACCTGTTTATATAACATAAAAAAGGGCATTTAATCTGGTAAAAGCAATAGACTATAGAATATAGAGCATTGGCTCAATGACAGCATCTGCCAGTTTTCTTAGAGTAACAGGGGAAAAAAACAGGTTTCGATTCTAGGAAGACTGCCGGATGTTTCCTTAAAATATTTAAAAATAAAGCACAAAATCTGAACAGAAGTAACCCTGTGAGTTGATGCATTAGATGATACCTGATTAACAGGTAATGTGTAGAATTCTAAAAGCTCAATGTACACTAAACAAAGACCTTTAGAATACCAAACATAAAGATAAAGATAAAGGCCCTTTTCGCATGCTTTTTTGTGTGTGTGTGAGCGCCTCTTGAGCGTCGCGCAAATGGGAATGTCGCTCTGTATGACGCACTCCCACTCGCGCGACGCTCACGAGGCTAAAGCAGGGTGCGTGCGCATTTTTTTGATTTTCGGCTTTAAGCCGAAAATACTGCACGCTCGCGCAATGCTCGCGGCGCCCGCATGCACTTACCTGTGTGTGGTGCTTCGACGAGCAGGGGCGGTCGTGCTTCCTTCCCCCAGCGCAGCCTACAGCTCCCAGACTGCACTGCGGAAAGAAGGAAGCGGTGCTAGTGCAATGGCAGCGCTAGAGGAAGCCGATGCGGGAGGCAAGAAGGGCTGTTGTGAGCAGCTCGTGCACGCAGCTGCTCGTGCGAGCGCTGCTCCCCACTGCCGCAACAAGGTGTGATACTGGAATGTAGATTCCAGCCTGTTATTAATTTTAGCTGTTAATTAATCTTTGCTGCCACCACCCACTGAATTGTGGACCCTTGGACAGCACAGTGGGACGCTGTCCAGTACATGTCAATCTCTAATCTTAAGGATCTTCCCTCCCCCTTCTTCTGGATGAGGAAGTCTATCTAGCGTTGGCGTGGGAAGGAGAGAAACAGAGGTCTTACAGAAAGTATTTATTCAAGGCATGCAAATGAACAAGGCAATAACACACATGGGAGGCTCCCCCCTCCCAGGCACGCTTAGTTACAAGTAGTTACAAAATGAACAGATATAAAAGCACAAATACATTCTTTAGATCAGCCAGCTCCAAAATAATAGAAAAGCCTCACGCGGCTAACTACTTTAGTCTAGTACTCACAGATGGTTCTCAGGCTTAGATGTTCTAAGAGGAAAGAAGCCAGGAGGCGAGGACAGGGCCTACAGCCTGCTACTGGCAGTTCCTTTGTTGTTTCTTTGTTGTCCCTTTGTTATCTCTCTGCCACATGGTTTTCCAAGAAGTTTTATAACTTCTCCTTGGAAGCATCTCGAAGCATCTTGAAGATGCTCAGCTCTTACCTTTTGATTGGTCAAGTCTCACCCTGTGACCTATGATGCTGACCCACATGACCTATGATGCTGACCCACACTAACATGTAATCTAATCCCAACACCTCATTAACCCTTGGTTTACCTGAAGAGGGAAGTATCCCCCTTTAGCTAAGTCTAGATAATGGGAAGCCCCATTATCACACGAAGTAAGGTGTGAAAAGGGCCAAAGTCTAGGCTTTTGACTGGTTAATCGATGCATTGCATGGATGGCAAGAGAAAATAAAAGAGCTATGTCAGAGCCACAAAAATCAGGCTGGTTTTTGGCATGCCTCTAACACTGCCAAAGGCTCTGTTTGAATAAACATAGAAATTTTGTACCTGATATCCCTCACATGCCAGCCTAATATACTGATTCATGATGATAATGCTAGGATAGCTATATGCCTACATTCTATTAATATAAATAAGATTTTCTTAAAAAAGAATTGCCAAAGGAGATTAACTCTTGAAGGCGATAGATGAGATGGTATTTTTGTCATAGATAATACATTAAGTGTTAAGATGAAATATCCTGATGAACATCTTCATGGCTATATAACTTAATATAAAAAGCCTTACCTACAATGTTATGGAATGTAACAAACTTGAAGTGCCCAGACATTGATTTGTCTGTCTTTCTCCCCAAGGGGAATGTACATGTATCTGTATATATGAATATTTATAATGAATAGCTTAAAATAGTAACAAAAGGGCTCATTCATTCCATGTAAATGTCCTGGAACTCCAAGAAATAAAAATGTTTAAGTGAAGAATTCATGGTAACCTGGCCTGTCTGGTTTAACCACCATCATAAGTTGGGTGTCCATGAGTTGATATAGGTGACCTCAAACAAAATTAGCTGACAAGTAAGAAGTACCTTCAGTCTCTCAGTGTAAGAGATGGGGTAAGTAACTATGCCTGTTTCAATTGTAACGAAGATGTTGAAAAGCTCTGAAAGCAGGCACACACACACACACACACCTATACTTTTCTCTCCCTAGTCTGATACTCAACCCATATACTTCCTCTTTTTTGTATGGTTTTTGAACCATTTAAACCTATCCTTCATCAATTTTGCTGTAGTCCCTATTTCTAACCCTTTCAACTTTATCATCTGCAATGTTTTTCTTTCAAGAGTAGGACAAGTCTAGACTTGTAGTCAGCCATCATTTGGGTTTAATATATGTTTTTGTGTGTGTGTGTGGCTATGTGCATATGCACAAACTTTTATATACATGTATGATGCTTATCTGTATTAAGAGCACCAGCATCTGAACAATGAATGAGAAACTTGCTGTACAATCTCAAGGGAAAGAAATTGCAAACTTATTTACCAAGGACATCAGGAGTCTAACCAAATGCCATGAGCAATCCAAGTATGGTGGCCTGACATTGGCACTAACAAAGTATTTGCTGCAGCAGAGACAAAAAAATTGCGATAACACATTGGAAAGAACCTTTAGTTACTGCACCATTCCCTGTTATTATTTGGAAAAGGCTGGCAACAGATCTGTGTGAATTCAGAGATCAGCCGTATTTGACTGTCATGAATTGCTGTTCCAAGTACGTTTGTATAACCCCTTGCCAGATGCTACCTGCAGTAGGATTTTTTTAACAACTGAAGATTTATTCTGTTCATTTTAGCAGGCCAGATGAAATTTTGACTGAAAGCACAACCCCATTAGCAACAGCAATACAGTCAGGGTGTACATTTTAAAATTGGTACCTCATTACCACTAGCCCTTACTACCCCCAAGCAAATAGGCAGGGAGAGCAGTTCAGCTTGCAAAGAAAATCTTATGGTAGAATGACCTACCCCTGAAGTCACAGGTCAGCACCACTGATATCTACTGGAGGTAATCCAGCAGCACTGCTAACCAAAAGATAAATCAAAGCACCAGTTCCAACAGTAGAAATGTATCTGTTTATTTGAAACACTTATCTATGACCACACTGCCAAAAGTTTTTGAATGTTTCAATCAATAAATGACAGATTTTACATTAAAACCAAAAAAAAAAAAAGACAAACCAAATAAATAAGCTAAAATGATGTCAACGCATTTAAAAGAGCAAGGAATAAATCTTAAACAGGAAGAGCAGGCCAACCCTGGAGTGCGTTGCCTCTTCAGACTGCCAAACTAACAGAGCTTTCTGTAACTGACACAATTCAGTTCTCTCTCAGATTTTCAGTCTTAAAGCCAAGACAGAAGGGTTACATTGAATGTGGTAAAGAAAAGACATGGCAGATTCCAGCTACTGTACAGAAGAAAAAACAGGATGCCCAGATTATATTCTCTTAAGATTGCATAGGGAAGACTTATCAGAAATTGATTGTTTCTTCCTACACAAAGGAAAGGTGCAGTTGTCAAACACACAAGCAGTACTAAAAGACTCAAGGGGTAAATCCAATGTTAGTCCCAATTAGAGTAGTCCCTTTGACATGAATGGGACTCATTAATCACTGCTAACTTAAACCCTGTTGGTTTCAATAGGTCTGTTCTGATAAGGATTAAAAAAATTTCTCTTTTCTGAAGAGAATTAACTAAGGGCTGTTCACTCATGAATTTGCATCAGCTGAGGACTGTAGTATTAGGTATTGACTGGCACATGTGCCAGTGCCTCAGGCTGGTATTGTTCAGTAGTATAAAAAAGCACCAGTTAGATCAGAGTGTGAGTATCTGGGGTCAGTATTCAGCAGACCACCACCTCATGCCAGTTGCTCTGTAGGTGCATTTGCAGAAATTCAGCAATGTTACTTCCTTATTTTCTAGTCCATTGCTAGGAAAATAATAATTAGAAATTTAAGAACTTTTAAATCTGGCATGCAGTTTCCAACTGCAGTACCATGCTACCTGGTTGAATGAACTGGGAAAATGTCTAAGCTATGCCGTTATATCATCTACATTTACTTCAATTGTTCATGTGGAACCAACCTGTAGATCTCACGGGGTAGAGTGATAATATGCATAAATGTGGTATGATCAACTAGGAGTGAATCCTCATGAAGCATTTAGTAAAACTTATCAGGAAGTCTCATACATAACACTCCATCAGCAGAAGCACAACCAATTGCTAGCCATTTTCTCCCCTATTACCTTACATTTCTCTCTGGTTTTTTTTCTAAGGTTACAAATATCTGGGCTTGATCTTGACCACCTTTGTTGAGCCAAAAGTTCAACATGGTAAGATTTAGAAAACTGCCTTCATCAGTTTGAAAAGAAACAAATGTGAATGTGAAACACAGACAGAAATCATTCTTCACAGTGAAGTTTCAAAACAGGGATTCCCAAAGGATCTGTAGTGGGACCTCAGCGTTCCTTCTCTATAAATGACCTAGAGACAGGTATGAAGAAGAGAGAGTAAGCCTCATTTTTCAGATAACATCAAATTATTCAAGATAATGGAACCTCAAAGCATCTTTCCAAAATGGAGTGATGTAGCAATATAGCATGATTTAGCCAATGCATCCACAGTCCAGTGAATTTGTACCCAATTAAGACAATGTGACTTTAGAGCAGGCAGCTTCAGGCAAGCAATTTAGTGCAGTATTGTGCACCTGGAGTGTAACCAAAACATGCACCTCCAAAATGTCACTAGCGGCATGATTTAAAACACAACAACTCCACATTTCACATGCATGCGGGTGGAAACACCTGGGAAAGAGTTTAGGTAGATAAGAAACTCAGATTCCAAAGACAATCCCCTGGAGATGCATCCTTTGGAACCAAGCAAATTATTAATAATTTATCAGTACTCTGTTGATGGAATACAGGAGTAATATTTGTTTTATTTATTTATTAACTCACTTTTATCCCATCCTATATTTGAAGATTTCAGGGTGGTGTACAATAAATAAAAATAACATTTAAAAAAACCCTAATAACTATATTAAATCATTTGCCAATTAAAAACAGACCATTTAAAATAATGCTACTCATAGCACAAGTACGATTTGGATAAAATCTATATTCTAATTGGCAAAGTACTTGGGCAGACAGTCTTGTATGTCATATGTATGCAACACAGATGAATGTGGGTGGGTACACATTGTTAAACTACCAATTGGATGTTTATTAAAATGCATGATTTTTCGATTCACCAGTCAAAAGAGAATGAAGATTGGTGATGCATTGAGTTAAAAGTAAGGATAGATAAAGAGCTTAAAAGGAAAAGTTGAAATAGCTTTGGGGATGGGGATAAAGCTAAAAATTTTAGGCATTAATTTTTTTCTATTGATATATATATCGTAAAAGCTAAAATGTATGTGACAACTGCTAAAAAAAAGGATATTTCATTTAAAATAGGTTAGGACAAAGCAACACAAAATAGTATATAATGTGGGGAAAACGCAAAATACGAAATAAGAGGGAAAAACGAAGAGTAGGGAGAGGGAAAAATATCAGGATTGAAAAAAGTGTATATAGAAGATGCATTTTTTTAAAATAAAGATGGAATTGTTCTAAAAAATAACTTTAAAAAAGCATGATTTTCAGCAAGGCAGCCATATTCAGGGCCTTGTAACAAAAGCAGTACATGGTCTTCAGCAAGACAGCCATATTCAAGCGTTTATGAAGAAAGCAATGACAAAAGGAGCAGGAAGAAGCATGAGATGAAGAAAAGATATGTGGAATTCCCTCAGAAGTATTGCAGTCTGGAATGTTACTAATGGTGCCTTTCCTTTGCTCTGATATCCCTTCCCACTCCCACAATCACAGCTAACTATAGGATCTCTGTGGAATCACCAGAGGTATTAGCAAACGGGAGACTAAGGCCATTTCTGCAAGGGGCAAGGGAATCACCCCGTGATGCTACTCACCGGAATTTTGGGCTCCCCGGTCCAGTCCATGCTTCTCCAGAGCAGTCCGTGGCCGCTGCTCCGCACTGCTCCGGGTACGAAAATGGTGGCTTCCAGTTGGTCGAGGGTCTCGACCAACTGCTAAAGCTCACCAGCCTAAAGCCCACCCTGGCAGATTGCAGGCTTGCACCAATGCAAGTCTGCGAATCTGCATACGGGAGCAGGCTTGCAGTGGCGTGCTCTGTGCTTTTGAAAGACTTGTTTTTAGCGGTTTTTCAAAAGCACACTGAACGACCACTTGGGGTCATTCAGGAGCAGGCTGGACTGCGGATCTACATTCAGTAGGTCCAACCCAGTCTGGTCCCAGGTGCAGACGTTCTCCCTGGAGGATGCTTTGCCCCATTTAAAAAACCCTGCGTGGAAATGGCCTAAGATGAAGTGAGAACGTCTGTGTTGACAAACTACATGCATCCAGCATATTACAATCATTGGGAAATGCTGATTCTTTGCTCTTCTGTCAAACATGAGGTGAGTCTAGGATAGAAAGAGGCCTGTTTTGGCAGTTCTGAGACATCTCTAGGAAACTCTAGATATTGCCGACTTCATTGTCTTTGTTTGTTTGTTTTAAGGCATTGAACAGCCTCTTTTTTAATTCAGCAAGACATATTAAACCTCTTGATCTTTTTCAGCTCTGACTTTTAACTGTGCTTTTTTACTTGCTTTTTCTGTGCTTATGACTTTTAAAACATTATTAGCTTTTGCAAATCTCTAAGAAAGCCTGACAGCAGAGCTTTAAAAAGTTACCTTTATTGTACTACAGTTCTGAGAATACTTCAGCCATCTCAGGCACTAGCTATGCTGACTGAGGTGCTGATGGTTGGGAACAGTACTCAAAAATAGTAATTTCCCAAGCTCTGTTTGGCAGTATACAAATGTTTTCAAAAAGTGAATAAGTAAAACAGAGGCAGTTATAGGATGTTGCATAACTGACACATTTGTCCTAATAGAAAAGTAACCAATTCAGAGTTTAAGGAGTGTGTTTTGTTTTTCCACAAAATAACAGGGTGATGGAAGGAAATGTATTGGTATATATCCATGTTAGAAAATGCAAGTAACTATCCCGCTTGTAGGCTCAGATTTTTGTAAACTCCATTTCTCTTTAACTGATACATACAATAAGGACTGTGTTGGCATCAGCTGCATTTGCTGGGCTTTGAGATGATATCATAACACAAGTGGCCAGAACAAAACACGACTACGAGTGGATTGTGAAGTAATCTATTCACCAATTAATTAATTTGCACCAATTCCTCTGATGTCAACACTGGCTCCATTGTCATTTGTTGTTAGCCTCCTTGTTGATTCATTGTTGTGGAAATAAAATGACCACCAGAGCTTTAGGAACCCATTCAAGGAATTCTTATCCTGAAATGAACTAACAAGTCAGGGTTTCATGTTTTGTTCTTTGAACATTTTCTAGATGTGGAGTTCTTTCCTGCAAAAATGCTCAAGTGTAAAATCCAGGAAAACCAGTATATCTGGTAGTCACGCTTATTTTCTTCAGTGGTCATATTTTTCTTATATGTAGAAAATCTCCATGTCAAGCCAAGTGAGGGAAGCATCTAGTAGATCTTGTATGAAACATGATGGAGTTTCTTTTGTCACAGATCAATGGTCATGATTCATGTAGAAAGCCTTAAACTCACACTCTTCTTCAGAAATCATGTAGCAGAATAACAAGGAGATGTTGACTATTTTAGTCAGGAGTCTGTACGAGTTGTAGCAAAGAGAACTGAATTCACTCCCTTAGGGGATGAATAAGACTCCAGCTGGGTTATTTTGTTTCTTTTTTTCTTGTTTTGTTTTGGTTTTGCTCCTGCCTGCTAAGACAAGGAGTGAACTCCCTGACTACAAAAGATGGCTATCAGGAGTGTGAAACACTGGGCTTGTTCAACCTGGATCTGAGATATCCTCCAGAGCCACTAAGGTCAGACTTTCTGATGGACAATAATTGCTATATAAAAATAATCAAATCAGGAAAGGCATCATGTGTGCTTGGAGACTTGCTCATAACCATGCTTCTTCAGGGGGAACACTGCTCGGAGCCTCCTTTTTCAGTTGGTTCTTTTTCACTGTAGGGAGGAACAGATTGGGTGGGGAACCTCTCTAGCCCTTTAATTGTTTTTTTCCTACAGCTCCCATTAGCTCCAGTCTCTGTGGACAACACTGAAGGATTATGGAAATTGTAATCCTAAACATCTGGGGAATCCAAATTTCCTCATTTCTGCTGTGTTACCAGGGATGAATTAATACAACTTATTTATTCCCAATCACCCTTCCTCGCTAGCCTGTAGGGCATGAATAACAGTGCAAAGTAGTAAACAAGAGAAGCAAGTAGATAGTGGTAGACAGGATCAGCCAATTTTGCCCCCAGGTGGTAGGAGTTTAGCTCTGCAGTCTGTATGGATTAGGCTGTCAGTGTTGGACTTTGTTGCCAGGGCACAATGGTATCAGGATAAGACAAACATATTCAGGATTTGCACAGTGCTGGAGGGGTGACCTTAGGAGCGGTCAGGGTGTCTAATAGGCACAAACCATTATTCCCTGTTGTCCTTAAGGGGTTTGGATGTATCTGGTCAGCCATTTGCTCTTCTGAATATGAGATCATTTTATTTCACACAGCATCTTTGACTGCCTTTTTTTTGGTACCTTGCAGCTTAGTGAGCTGTTTGTGTTTAGTGGGGATGTGTTGGATATGCATTGCAGGTAAGAGATTTATGACTTTCTGGGCAACTGGCTATATTGTTAATCTGAAACTCCAAGATGCATCAGGGGAGGAGAAGGGCAATAATAACATTGGGACCTTGTCATGATACAGCCTTATGCCTGGTTTGTGCATTCCAGAATTATGTGAAGATTAGGGGACCAAATAACAATTTTGGTCTGTTACCTCAAAGGTCTTACAGTTACAGGTCACTGGGACCCATTTGTTTCAGAGAGGGATATCTTCTACAGCTTTTGACATGGGTCTGGGTATGGGAGCAGGTGTTAGAAATCCCATGCTTACAAGAAGTATGTCCAGCCTCTCAATTCATGAATTGCATAGTTCAGTTTTCTCATGTAATTGTATTTTACAAGTTCTAGGTTCTATCTGGAGAGGCAGCAGATCCAGATCTGCAGATCCAGATCTGCAGCCACAATATGGTTTACTGGATGGAGCACCAGTCCGGAAATGGTTCTTTGGAGCTCAACTTGGGCTGAGCAACCAGGCTACAGTACAATGGCTCAGGAAAAGAGGTCTTTCGAGGCATAGTTTGCCACCTCTATCATTTGGCGAGTGAAGGGGCCTCCTCCTCACATTTTGGTTATTGACCTGGGAGGGAATAATTCAGGTTTATGAAGGGCAAGGACGTTATTCTTCAGCTTCTGAATGACTTCTGGATCATACTGAATAGAATTCCAGGAATAATATTGATGTGGTTGGCCATTTTGCTTCAACAGGTTTGCTGAGGTGAAAGTGATCCCTGATATATTGATACAACTTGTAGAAGGGTAAATAGGAAATTCAAAATACCTTGAATAGGGGGTTGAATCACTTTCTTCCACATCCCACTATAGTTTTTCACAACCCAAGCTCTACAGAGCTGACAGCATCCATTTATTGAAGGAAGGCAATATGTTCTTTCTTAGGGATTTGCAACAAGAGGTAAAGGCCTTTTTGGCCAGTCTGGTGGGCGAAGGGGCCTAAGGAGACATGTCCATGGTAGGTAGTGAGAGGAGAAATAAGAGTTACAGTGAACAGCTTGACACCCATTTGGTGAAGGAGAGGGCTCCTGAACTGCCTTCTTAGTTCCTGAGACCTGAGATGGAGAAAGAGACTACCCTTAGGGCTGGCTTGGAGGCCTTTGCCCTCACTTAAGTCCTGCAACTTGCAGGTGGGGTTCCTCAGACCTCCCTTCCAGTAGATGGCCAGAAAGGGAGCAACCCAGCTATTGGGTTTCCCTCAGAGTTCAGGTGGTTGACCCAGGAGAAAGATGAGGAGGAAGTCAAGGAATGATCCCTGGCTTCAGTTGATTTCACATTAGGTTGCTCCCTCACACCCTTCTAGGTGCAATTCAATTTAAATACAGTCTAGAGTAAATCAAATGACAGTGTTCAACCCATTTCTCTGTGTCTGGCCTCTTTATTCCATGACTGGTCAGCAAAGCTTTGAGATTCATGTTTGGGAGAAAAATCTGAGGAATTTCAAGTGAAGCAAAAAGGACTGAGAGAAAGACTACTGGAATTTCTTAGGTGAGTTCTGCACATCCCTAATTAAAATGGACTTAATCTAATTGACTGCAATAGAAATTATCCAATGAAATAAATAAACCTTAAAAACTCCAGCTTAACTGGTTGCAGCTTCAGGCAGTTACAAATATCTCAAGCCATGTAATTATTAGTACAGAAAGGTTACATTTTTGTGTGAGAGAATGGATTAATTATACTAAATTAAAGTGTGTAGCTTTGCCCTGTACATAGAAGCTTTTACATCTTTCAAAGCGAAGTTTCAGATATGGATTTCTCTGTGCAATAAATCCTTCTCTTCTGTTTGGAATAAATAGTCTGAACTGAATCCATATAAATCTACTAAATTTTCTGCCCAATTTCCCCTCCTGTGGATTGAACTAGTGCTTTATTCAGAACACTAAACAAAATGGTGTCTGGAGTAGAAATTCAAATTAATTTTGAATGGTCAAATCCTTTAGTACTCAAAAGCAAGTCCCACTGAGATTATTCCCAGGAAACTAAGCATATGATTGCAGCCTAAATTCCTCCAATAATTCATTTCCTGTCATGATTATATTCAAGGTTGATTACTTTATAAATGTCTTCATTTTTTTTTCAGGTGATGCAGTATTGTTTTCAGCTTATAACAAAACAGTAAAATGTTTGGATGACACCTCACTGTACAGACCAAGGAGGTTTCTTTTGCTATTGATCACATTAATATTCCCAGACTTAGGAATATGAGACCTTGCCTCATACTGAATGATGGCCCTTTTAGCTCAGTACAGTTAATTGTTGATTGAAAACAGAGCTATGTCTTGCATCAACTGCAATAAGCCTAAAAAGCAACTCATCCAAGCTCTGGTTTTAGATCATGCACAAAGAGCCTTCACACAAAGGTGTCATGCTGCCAGAGCAACACATTATTACTGGTTCACAACATCGTTGCTAACTGGAAGCAATCACATTGCAATCCATTTAAAATCTGTGTTTTTCCAATGCCGGAAATAATCCATCAATAACCCCCTTTCCTACAACAATCCCATTACCTTTGGTAGTGCACTTTCTCAACAGCACTTGATAGCACTTCCTTCCATAGCCGATCCAGGAGTGGGCATGATGTGGGCATTCCCAGGTTGTCCCTCTCTCAGCTGCTCCCATGATGTGGTAAGTTCAAAATCTATAACCTCACCATGTTTGTTTTAAATTTAAAAAAATTCAATATATTTTTAAGCATTACAACTCAAAAACACAAGAGTATACCAGTGTGTCATGATGCTACAATGTTGCTGCACTATTACGGCTTTAAAAAAACAAACAAAAGCCAACCAATCATGAGTGGGGGAAAGGCAGGGAAAAGGACTCGCCAATAATACCTTAATGCGGTGAGAACACTGGTGCCAATGAAGCTACTCATCCGCTCAAGTCGAAAGAGTGCAGTACAGAGCATTCATAACCCGATACCATCACAGAAATAGCAATGCCGGGATTCAAACGGAACCACATGGTATTGAGGTATGGTGCGGCAAGGCCCAAAGTGTCACAGAAAGCATCAGCCTGAGAAGAGACATTCCTTCCTGAGGCCATTTCCTCACTAGCCTGTTATAGCGCTATGATTCCACTTTCAACATCCTATGGAATTCCATAGGATGTTGAAAGTGGAATCATAGCACTATAACACGCTAGTGAGGAAATGGTCTGAGAAGGAAAGTGGGATGTCTCTTCTAGGGACTTGTCCTCTGCAGTTTTTTCTCTATTTATATTTAAAAGTCAGTGAATATATATATATATTAGAGATCAAAAGGTTTTATGCTGATTTATATGATGTATTAACTAAACACTGTAGCCTCTTTTGTATTTTTCTAAATAGCGTTTCCAGTGACAGCTAAAAACATTGATTTATTTGATGCATGAGTTCAATTTTGGCTACTCCCAGTAAAATTGCTCAAAATTATATCACCATGGTGTTGATTTATACTAGTTTGAATGCCCTGCTAAGAGTGAAACCATTCAATGGAGTCTTGCAAAATATACCCCTTTCATACCAGTTACGGCCATTTGTTGTGTAAAGTCTGTGTACAGTCATCTATTTATTTTTGACACGTGACTGGAAGGGTGGAGGGGAAGGCCGAGCTGCTGTGTGAAAGTTTACTCTGGCTCTGTCATTTAGAATTGGACTTGTGGGAACAGATCATCCTTTGTTGTTAAAATGGCAAGGAGACCTCCTATCAAGTTTAAAACAGTTATCAAGAGCAAAAACTTTGTGTTCTACTCTGTGAATCCCATGGGATAACCTGTGATCTTTCCTTTTAAATTTGTTGCCAGCTTTGCAGCAGTTTGAAAAGATTTTTTTTTCCCATGAAAATGTAGCAATGACGGAACTGTACAGGTTATTCCTTTAGCAAAAGAGGCCAAGATAATCTTCCTGGTCTTCCGCAAACCTCTGAATTCTCCAGACATGAAATATCAAAACCACAAATGCAAACAAAAATAAGAATTGGGCTCTAGGTGATTATAGTGCAGTAATTCCACCTTAACTGCTATGGCTGCCTTCTATAGATTCTTGGGATATTTAGTCTGATGAGGCACTAGAAGAAACTTCTCCAGCTGAGGATTTTAAAGGTCATTTTTCCCAACTGCCAGTCCCAGGATTCCACAGGTACTATGGCAGTTACAGTGTGGTTGTAATGGTGTAGCACTGTTTTCTACTTTAACTGCTGTGACATCATATGTAATCCTGGAATTTGCAGTTTAGGAGGCACGTTTAGAATCCTCAGCAAGAGAGTTCTTGGGCCTCACCAAACTACAAACCCAGAATTTCATAGGATGTTGCCATGGCAGATAAAGAAGAGTATAGTGCTATAAGAGTGCTAGTGTTATAAGAATCTAAGGCCCTTTTCACACAGGAAGGGAAAAACGTCCTGAGAAGTCCTGAAATGGAGCTTACCTTAGTCCATCGCCACGTGGAGCAGCGCGTTTTCTCTGCTCCACACTCGTCAGCTTCCCGCGGGGCCCAAAATGGCGGCTCACGACTGGCGGAGGCTCTCCACCAACCGGAGAAGCTCGCCAGCCAGAAAGCCCACCCCTGGCAGATCTGCAGGCACGCCCTTGCGCGCGCCTGCAAATCCACACCGGGCGCTGCGGCGGGGCTGTACGCGGCTGCACAATCATGCTTTTTAAAAACCACTTTAAAAGTGGTTTTCAAAAAGCACAAGGTGGCACCACTTCCAGGTGCCCTAGCGCAGATTGGGGTGTAGAATTACACAAAAGTAATCTGCCCCAATCCATTTTATGGTGCAGATGACCTCCATCAGAGGTCGCGCTACACCGTTTTAATACCTCCATGTGGAAAGGGCCTAAGTGTGTAGTATGAAAGAGCCTAAAGCTTATATCTAGCCTGTGTGCATAAGGCACTGATTACAGATAAAAAGATTTTGCTGTTTAAGCAAGAAGATGAATCCTTCCAGATGATGTACAGAAGCTGACTGGACAGCCATTTAAATTTTGCTTAACACCACAATGTACTACCATTGCTACTTGAAGTGATCACCTCTCTCTGCCTCATGGCTGGGCCTGTCCTGTTTGGCATATTCAGCTAGAAATTCCGAGTTTGTTATCTGCTGCTGAGTCAGAGTAGAAAAAAATGGGCTACATCAAAGGTGGCCCAAATACCCTAAAGGTACGAGATTCCATCTGATCTTGGAAGCGAAGCAGAGTCAGCCCTGTTTAGTACTTGGATGGGATACTGTTACCCTGTTTACTGGGGGTCCCAGGAGGGACACCTATATGCGTTCTCAATTAACTAAGTTTGAGGAAATTATCTAGAGCACAAGCTGGCAATGCAAGAGGCAGGGCAACGCAGCGGAATCTTTTACCCTGTGTATACGGCCAAGCCAAGGAGCACACCAAGTTTAAGAATAATTGAGATTTTTATTAAATACAGACAAACAGCGTATGCAACACACTCACACAAGTAACTATAGAAAATAAAGGCTGGAGTGGTATAGAGGGATTTTGAGAGGGATAGTTGATTTGGGTGATACGAAACCTGTCCTGAAGCCTGGATAGTCTGAAGACTCAGTTCGTTGGTATGGAGTCTCAGTACATGGGACTGAGGGGACAGCTCACCAAACAAAGCGGGAGCAAGGCTGGATGGAAGTCCGGAGCGATCCAAGGAAGGTCTTGGAATCAGGGATTTTTATAGGGAGAAGTGTAACTGCAGGCTATACTATACTTGGGGAAAACAATGAGTTTCAGGTGCGAGACAAAGCTTTGGAAAGGTCAAAATTTAGCATGATTGGGTTAAGTCCGAATTGACAAAGAGGTAGACAGTATGCAAACGCAGAGTGCTTGGCATTTGAGTATCCAGCTTGCCAAGTTGCCTGCTCGGGGCAGGGAGTCCTTTGTAAACAGTGTACATACATAATGAGGATGTTTGCAGAGAGGTCTCCTAAAGCGGCGATCTGGCTATTTCTGGCCTGCCTGTATTGTCTTGGGATATTGCAGCGTTTGATGGCCGAGCCTAGTTCTGTGCTTGTCCGGGGGCCTCACAAACACGTGGAGAGGGGTGGTGGAAGAGAGCCAAATTATTGATATCAAAATGATATCTTTATGCTATCTCCAAGGAGGCCTAACCTGCAGTAACAAGACCATCAACAAAAACCAGGTGCTGTGGGCTATGGCCCTTTTCGCACTGAGGCTTTTTGCGTGAGCCGGGGTGGGCGGCTTGCGCGAAAAGCCTCTTCCGAGAGCCTGCCGGTTCCCCGCTCGTTCCTTCCGCAGGCGAAGGAACAAGCGGGGAAGCGGCAGCGTCCCGGAGGCGGAGGCGGCTCGCGCGTCCATCCTCCCCCGCTTGCGCGAGAAGCAGGAGCCTCTCGCGCCGTCCCCCGCGCACGCGGGAAGCGAGCGACAGTCGCGCCCGTCCCCCCGCGCGCGCCAGGAGCGAGCGACAGTCGCGCCCACCCCCGCGCGCGCGCCAGGAGCAAGCGCCAGGAGCGAGCGACAGTCGCGCCCACCCACCCAACCCCGTGCGCGCGTGAAGCGGGAGGCTGTCACGAGCAGCCCCCCACCCGCGCAAAGCAGGATGCCATCGCATCCGTCACGCAAGCGCCCCGCCCCACCCCTTCCTTCCGCAGGAGCGGAGGGAAGGAAGCGCTACCCGGCCGCCTCTCCGACGCACCGCACAACAGGTAAGTGCGGGTGGGCGCCGGGAGCGTTGCGCGAGCGCGGGGTGATTTTTGCTTGGAAGCGAAAATCAAAAACCCTGCGCTCGCGCCGCTGCAGCCCCGTGAGAGCACCGGAAGTGGGAGTGTGTCGTGTGGAGTGGCGCTCCCACTCCCGCACGGCTCACGGGGCTGTTTCGCTCGGGAAAGCCCGTGCGAAAAGGGCCTATATTTCTGAGAAGGAACTGGCAATCCACTTCTGAGTATGCCTTGACTAAGAAAATCCTATGAAATTCATGGACTCAACAGAAGTCAACAGATGAAGGCATATCCACTCACAGATCAAAGATGGGGGTCATATGGTTGTCCTGACTTTATTGGATCATAGCTTCTAGTATTCCTCACCATTTGCTATGCTGGCTAGGAATGCAGTCCAAAAACATCTGGAGGGCAATGTGTTGCCTGCCACTCAGCTAGAAAACCAAAGGCCTTATTTAGTCTGCAGTCTCAAACCTGCTTTGCTAGGTGGGAAGTCCTGTTGAACTCCTGTTCTCTTGAGCAGATAGGGGATAGTACAACACTCTTGGTATAAGTTAGATACGGCAATTGTCCAAATATAGCCATAAAATACAAGGATGTATGAGATTAAATTGGATCTCTATGCCCTCTAAAAACAAACCAACACACTTTTTTTTTTAATTTTCCTGGCAACGCCTGCCTTGCAGCACTGTATTTTTCAGGTGGAAAAATTAATGCTTACAATTTCATTTTAACAAGCACTGCCAACAAGCACTTACCTCCTTACAGTTTATTCACCATCACTGACATTCCCCCAGCCCTGCTACTATAACCTTTCCATTGCAGTCTGACCAAACAGCAGGCTGTTACCTTCAGGCAAAGTACCTCTTCCTTCGCACTAAGTCACATGGCATAAGCAAGAGGAGGGGAGGCTTTTAATGAGAAATACTTTGCATGAACGTTCAGTGGAATTTATATCTTACCACTGGGGAAAAAAACATCTATCCCATAAATAAATTCCACTGCTTTGCCCAAAGTGTGAGGCATAATCAATATGTTTTAACTTTGAGCCATATATTATCACTCTTATCTCTTATTCAAGACCCCCATTTGATAGAAACAAAAATTCTGTATGGACACAAACATGTCCTTATGGCACATAGAAATGCATGGCTTTACATTAGCTAAAGCAGAGATAATGGAAATATAATTTAGGAGATACTTACAGTTAATATTCTTTGTTTATCTAAAGGTATCATTCTAAAATCCTTACTCTCTAAAATCCATTGATTACCAACAGTACAGGCCACAATCCTCCTGAATGTCATGTGAGCACAGGAGTCTTTTTGCTGGTTGTGGCAGGTGGACACCAAAAATCTGGAGTTTCTCTTTTCATACCTAGTCATGAAGATGGCCAGCTTATACTCACAGGAATTCACTCAGTGGTAGATGGTGGTTTCCACAACAGTGGCACTGTGAATTTGAACTACATTTTAGTCTGAACTTCATGGGATATCTAAAGTGCTGAATCTATTTTAGGGAGAGAGTTCAACTGAGTCTTTTAAAATCTGGATTAAAACACAGAGCAGATTGATCACCTCAGTAATGTGGGAGCCAACAACTACCACTGGACTTGGCTTTGATCAATATTTTTGCAGTGGCAAAACATTTTGCAGTACTAGGAAATCCCCTCTTGCATCAGTGAAGGAACAAGCCTGGTATGCACTGAAATGGGTCTAATTCAGATTGGAAGACCCTCCTTTGACCTCTGAGCAATATCATGCATTATGTGGCTGGAATCTATGCCTCCCCTTTCCCTTTAGAAGTTAGTCTTTATTGGAGATGTTGTTTTATTGAAAGATCAATGACAGTTAAAGGAAGAAGAACTTGAAATACAGTGGTTTCCCTACATGCAAATAAGAGAAAGACTTAAGAAAGATTTACAACTTGAAGGGGTGGAATTAAGACAAACTGAATTGGAAGACCTTATGCTAAAAGGAGAAAAACAGTTACTTTCGAGGTTGTATAAGAGGTTGCTAACCTATAACTTAGAGGGTGAGACAGTCAAAGAATGTATGATAACTTGGGCCAGAGATTTCAGCCACAATGTCCGTTTGGAAGAGTGGGAAACAATTTGGAAAAATAATATGGTATATTCCAGATCTTATGCCCTCCAAGAAAATGTGTTAAAGATGGTGTAACGGTGGCATTTGACACTCAACATGTTAACAAAAATGAGTAAGAATATGAACAATCACTGTTGGAAATGTGAAGATCAGGTGGGTTCTTTTTATCATATGTGGTGGGAATGTGATAGAGCAAAGAGATTCTGGTATGTCATATGAGCTAATATGCAAAAAATTTTGAAATTAAAATTTAATTAGCTCCAGAATTCTTTTTATTGGGAATTTTTGGTGCAGTTAACAGTATGGATTTCTGTACCAAAAGATTAGCTTGGCATTTGATTGTGGCAGCCAGACTTGTCTTTGCTAAATACTGGAAATTGACTTACATTCCCACAGTCGACAAATGATTAGAGAAAATTATCGAAATTGCACAGATGGACAAAATGACTTATAGATTGGAGAACAAGATGGATAATAAGTTCTATAAGGCCTGGGAGTTGTTTACAGTATTTCTTTAAAACAAGGAAATTCCAACCTATGGTCTTCAGCTTTGAGTATTTAAGAACGATTATGGGATCCCTTCTTGGACTTAGTTTATTTTAATTTTTATCTTTAGTTTTATGGGGAAATATGCTACATTTCAGTAATATGGTATGTCTTCAAAGATTAAGCAGGAATGATACAATTTATTCTTAATATTTGTAATCATAAATTATTGCTGGTATTCCCCAAGCAATATTGTGGAGAGAGGTGGAAGAAGGAAAAGAAGTTTTTGATGTCATTGGTTTTACTTTAACAGAATAGGGATGTGAAGGAATACCATTAATATTATATTTGAGTCAACAAGGATTTATTGTGAATAATGCTATTGTTATTATACAATTAGAGGTTGATGCAGATGTGTGACAATCAGAACACCAGTTTCTCCCTTTTTTATATGGGGTGGTTTATTTCATGATATTTTTGAGAATATAATAAGGCTGTATCTCACTCAAGGGGGAAGGAAGTTCTCTATGTTTTGGTCATCAATTATGTAGTATTTGTATTATTTTTATATACGTGTATTAGTATGTTTGCAGGTGGTTATGTGTAGATTGTATGTTGTCATGTAGGTTTTTTTTGTTTAGTTTTTCAATAAAAATATTTTTTTAAAAAAAGAAGCTAGTCTTTATCAAATTCTCTTAGTCTTATCAAGCTTGCTGCACTGCCCTTTGAAATTCCCACCAGTGCTTCTCTTAAGAATGAACCTCCCAATCTGCCTTGCCAAATTTCCCATTAGGTGAAATTTGGTGGCAACCTGAAACAGAAAACAAGAGCCCTGGTGGTGCGGTGGTTAAATGCCAGTACTGCAGCCGCAATGTTGTGAGTTTGAACCTGCAGGGCTCCAGGTTGACTCTACCTTTCTTTCTGTAGGTTGTTAAAATGAGTACCCAGTTGTTGAGGGCAATTAGCTAAAATGCATTGTAAACTGCTTAGGGAGTGCTTCACACTGATAAGGCTATAGAAATGTAAATGTTAATTACTAAGACAAGACATGCATTTAACTTGTCAAGAAGCCATACATCCAGCGCCAACTTCATGGCTTATAACATACCCTGTTTTTGTAAAATGCAAACAGTAGAACACATGCACACACACACACACACTAATGAACTCACTATGTATTTACATTTTAAATGAAATTTGTGAAATTATCTTCCAAGATGAATTGCTGTCCTAGAACAGCATGCACAGAATATTTTGGCATCTCTGAATCTCAAGCAGTGTGTTACTCTTTGTTTTTATATGGGCAAATATCTAAAGCACGGAAGTAAATTTAAGTGTATTCACATTGGGCACTTTAGTACTCTTTTGTTAGGTTTGGGTTTAAGTCCTGTTTAAAGACATCCATTACAGGTGAAGCAACTGGCTGGATCATTTTTATATGTGTGTATGTGGAACATATTCTCCTTTCTCTCTTGCATTGCAACATCTTGTAAACAGCCTGCTTATTTATGGTTGCAAGTAAGATGCAAAAATCCAATGAATCTCTTAGCAGTATTAAAAAGAAATAGCAGCAGTTACTGCCTTATACAATACACTTGATAAATTTGAATCATCTAAATTTTTATTTCTGCAATCTTTAAAATAAAGGGCTACAATTTCCTTTCTTTTTTAATAATGCACAAAAATTCTAATAAACAATTTAATCTGAACTACAGGATACTATGAAAGGCCATTTAGAACTACTGACTCAATGGATTGGGGAAAACGACTGCGTGCCTGAGCAGCTTTGGCTTGGCAATAAATCTCACCCCACCCCTCCCGCTTTCTCTTTTTTAATAACAGGATCGTGGTAGAGTTTTTATGGAAAGTGAAATGCCCTCTGTCTTGAGCGAGACAGGAATATTTATGAACACTTAGTTACTCTGAAGAAATGTAACTAAGGAGGCTATAACTTTCATTTTAAACAAAGAACAAGCAAGTGTCCTAAGCTACATGCACCATGGAATTTTTTCTTTCTGTAGTAGCATTCCATTGGTGTTGCATTCCTCTGAAGATCTGTCGCTTCCTCTTGTCTGAGCAGAAGACACCTCTTCCACAAACCAACAAAGGGAGATGTGAGCCAAGATCCAGAGAAGTCAAGACAGGTTGGGCTTATGTTTATGAGGCAACCCAACTTAGAAAAGCTGAGGACTTTCAAAAACAATTTGTCACACAGAATGGGAATTTGATTTTCAAAGGTTGGAGAAGCAGATCAAAAACCCCACTGAGAAATAGATTAGCTCTTTGAGTAAGACCCAGCCTTCCGCCGCTATTATTTCCGGGAATATGTAACCTCCACAGCAGCATCTTTACCTTCTTTTTTAAAAATAGTATGCAGCAAAATGTATATTGTTTATCACATGTGTGATATACCCCTGTGCACACTGAGCTTTATGTAAGAGGAGCTAGTCAGGACAGGTACCTACTGAAAGAGTGGAGCACACAATCTGGGACACACATTTGAGCTGTCAGCAGTTGTAAACATTGCTAATAGAAGTTCAGACTATAACTTCAGTCAATTCATTTGTGTGCAATGTGGCTTTTATTTTAAACAAAATCAATTTATTGAGGTAATAACACTTCAGTGTTTCTATGACACTAGGTTCAGTTTCTAGGCTGCAAACTGAATGGTAACCATTTCACATGCTGGTATCTTTTGTAAATGATGAGAGAAATACCAGAAGCGAATGAATAAGAACAAGGAATTTGTGCTAATTAAGACATCATTTGTTAAAATTTTAATGAAAATGGAACCTCAGTGACTCATTCTGTGAAACTAGACCCAGACTTCCAGATAAGCTCCAGTTTCTATTTGTTGACATTTGTCTTCCATTATTAATTGACACTAATTAGTATTAATTTAATGTTTCCCAATTTCAGGATAGAGGCAATCACAACACAGTTGATGCAGATATTAACACAGAAACCTCATACCTGGCACGATTTATATTGATTACTGTAAATGATTAAAAACATAATTTTCCTAATGACCTAAAATAAATGCCTGGCTTCTTTGATGACAGTATGAATTATACCATGAACTTCAGGAATGCCTCACGCATTTGTGGTAATTTATCTGAACATTAAAAGACAGTTGTTCCATCCCTGTATTTGACCAAAAAAAAAAAGGCACATCTTTTGAAATGTATGACTTTGGGGCTCTTCCTGCCATGCACAAATTAATTAATTATTTTAAATACAGTATACCTCCCTAGGGAAGCAGCATGGTATAGTGGTTTAAGAGTTGGAATAAGATTCTGAAAACAAGATTCAAATCCATACCCAGCCACGGAAATCCACTGAGTGACCTTGGGCAAGCCGCACTCTCTCAGCCTAAGAGGAAGCCAAATGCAAAACCCTCTCTGAACAAATCATGCTTGTTGTAGGGTCACCATAAGTAAAAAATGACTTGAAGGCACACAACAACATACTGACCTGCCTCTTACAGTAACAGGACAGTAAACAAATTGGGAGAGCAGATGTTAATACAACAGAGAATGAAATGACAAATAAGTTTTTAGAAAATGATTGCAGCAATGAGAGGCAGAAGATGAATGAAACTGATAGCTTGTGTCAAGAACAGTAATATAAACCATTTCTAAATGGGCATGCCAATAAATAAATTTTAAACCCAGCCCTGAAAACTAATGCAGTGTCAGTGCCAATTGGCCTTCTACACAGGAGGCATTCCACAGCCTATCACCAGAGGAAAGATTCTGTCCCCTGTTGCTCAATAATGTGCCAATGGTACTTAGAGAAAAGCCTCCCTTGATGGCCTTGAAGCACAGACAGTCAGGTAAAGGAAGACATGCTCTTTTAAACAGTTAAATCTCAAGCCATTCAGGGCATTCAAGGCAAATACCAGCATCATGAACTCAGCTTGGAAGCAAATACACAACCAGGTCATCTCTTTCAGAACTGATATAATATCCCTCCACTTGGTTGTAAAAGGTTATAGTCTTGGCTGCTACGTTTTACACTAGCTGATGTTTCCAGCTCATCTTCAAGGGAAGCTCCACGTATAACACAATACAGCATTCCAACTGGGAGGTTATTGAAACATGAACCACTGTAGTTAAACTGACTAAAACTGACTAAACTCAGTAAAAATAGTCCAAAGTTTCCAAATCAGAAAGAGATGCTAGAAAGTAATATGATGCACCAATTGCCACCTGGTCCTCAATTTACAAAATTAGGATCAAGGGAACTGCTTCCAAGTCATATTCCTTCACAGAAGGCCTTTCTGCTCTACACTGTTCTGATGCTATTATTCTACTTTCAACATCCTGGGGAATGCTGGGGCTTGCAGCTTACTGAGTCCCAAGAGCTCTCTGGCTGAGAATTCTAAAGGCCCCCCCTAAACTGCAAACCCTAGGATTCCACAGGAGGTTCAAAGTGTAATAATAGCACAATAACAGTGTAGTGCAGAAATGGCCTTAGTTCTCAGAATAGTGGCACTAGTGCTTGCGTCACACCACTTCAGACTACAGACAGGACTCACATCATGGAATGCTTCTGCACATCAAAAATCAGGATGCCAAGGAGAAAAAGTAGGCTTGAACCATTCAGCCTAACATGCTAGGTTTGTTTATGGAAGGAAATGTTTGCTACGTGGAAACACAGAATCATGTGATCCCCTACCTGTTTTCAGAAGTTATAGAACCCAGGCTTAGGTTCACTGCCCTGTAAAAGTTTGTTGACTCAGAATATTGCAAGACACTGTTAATGTTTTATGAACAGGCTTATTAAATTCTAGGAGGTTTACCTAGTCTTGCCCAGGATATTGCTGTTGATACCTTTTATGATTTAAATAAAAGGCACGACTTATAAGTAGGATTGCCAGAGTGAAAACTGGAGAGGGCTTCTGTAACTCTGATGATTGTGTGAGTGAAGAAATTTCATCAGGTCTTGCTTCTCACACAATGCAACAAGCTAAAGCTGCTGAAATTCCCTCTTCTACAAACCCATTAAAGGCAGTAGCGGAGGGACGGTGGGGCGATGGGGGCAGATCCCCTGGACAGCAATGTTTTTGAGGTGTTGGGGCCTGTAGCCACACCCTCGTGAGCCCTGGCCACACCCTCGTGAGCGCTGGCCATGACCCCATGCACTGTGGCCACACCCCCATGCTCAGTGGCCATGCCCCTCCCCCTCCTGACCCCCCTCCACACACTCCAAGCTCTGCCACTGATTAAAGGTACAGACACCTTCCCCAATTTTAGCTCTGGGAACCATACCTAACACCTGTGTATATGTATGTATATGTGTCTTTAAGTCACCTGTTGACTTATGGTGACCTCATGAATTTCATAGGTTTTCCTTAGGCAAGGCATACTCAGAGGTGGTTTTGTCCATTCCTTCCTCTAAAATATAGCCTACAGAACCTGGTATTCATTAGTGGTCTCTCTTCCAAGTGCTAACCAGAACTGATCCTGCTTAGCTTCCAATATCAGACATAGTCTGGTGTGTTTAGGGTATTCATGCCAGACATAATATCTACAGTCTTTAAAATTTGTTTTACATCAGGTCATATGTAAAATGGACCAACACCTAGAAGTTTCCCACTCCAAAGCCAAAGTTTGTCCGTTGGTCCCAAATTTGCAGAAAAATGTTTGTGATGTCTGCCTAAGTGTACATATAAAGTTTTGTCAAGTTGGTTTAGAAATGTGTATTCTAGACTACCCCCCTTCCAACAAACAAATAAAATCCCCTAAACTACTGTCTAGATAGTTGATGGAACAGGTCTAAAACTTCAGTTTGGTTTTCATTTTTATTCCATTAAATCACATGCCAACCATGATAACTAGGGATGGGACGAATCCAGAATTTTCAGAATCTGAATCCGGAGCTGAATCCCTGGAAGGTTCTGGGGTTCCACAAATCTCATGCATCTCGAATCTTTCTAATCCTTTTTTTAAAAAGAGTTTTAAAAGCAAGGGAAAGAAGGATAATCTTAGGCAAGACACACCCTCTCAGCCTTAGCAAAAGCCTAGGCAAAGGCAAACTTCTCTCTGAAGAAATCTGGCCAAGACAATTGTTATAGTTTTGCCTCAGGATCTCCCCAGATTGGAAATGACATGAAGGCCCTTTCTACACAGGCAGGAAAATGTGGATTAACGCCACATTTTCCTGCATTTGTAAACAGGACCACATACTACAGTAGAGAGATAACCCAGGTCAAAACTGGCTTTTCTTTGCATAGCTCCTTCTGGCATCCTGGGGTTTGTAGTTTGCTGATGCACCAGCACACTTTGGCAAAGAAGGCTGTGACACCTTGTAAAACTACAAACCCCAGAATTGTGTCTGAAAGAGGTTTGCAAAGGAATATTTCAGCTGTCCTTGAAATCTCAAGCCTGTAGCTTCTGGTCAAGTACTGAAGTTAAATATGAAATGTTCAATTTAAATATCTTAGAATACAAGCCCAGATGTAATTTGTGAAATTGTTAGCAAAGGCCATTATTACTCCAAGGGAAAACCACACCTACTTACTATCTTCCCTTCTATGTATGGTCATCCAGGCATCCCAGTCTCCCAGGTTTTCAGGCGTCCCGGTCTCCAACAATCTATTTAGTTGGTGGATTTGAAAGATTTTGTTTGCCTATTTTGGTGTAGGGATTTGGATTTGGGAATCTGAATCCTTACCCGGGATTTGAGGATTCGGTTGGCCCATCCCTAATGATAACTCTGTGCCCAAGTATGTGAATTTGTATAATGTAAAAGATGGACAAACACAGACACAAAAGCTTTAAATTATCCTATAGAATGTGACACATACATAGGAGCATCACATTGTGCTATTATATGTGTGTCACATTACAAGGAAAAAGCAGCAGAACTTCTGAAAACTAGGACTTTTTGGAATTAGCTTTCTTTCTGGAGATCCTTGTATAGTTGTGTGAATTTCTTTCCTCAACATCTGATACATTTTCATTGCTTTGCAAGGCTTCTTTATCTATGGTATATTTATCTTTCTGCATATACACACAAGTCTAATTTTTCACAATGTAATTTGCCATTCATAGAAAAATGCATACATTGGCATTCCCAGATCTACTAGATTTTAAACACCGCAATACAGAGATCTGGCAAACAGTTAATGTTATGTGACTTCACACTGACTCAAATTGACTCCAACCATGTGGTAACCCTATCATAGTGTTTTCTTGGGAAGATTTACTCAGAGGAGATTTGCCCTTGCTTTTCTCCTAGGCTGAGAGAGTGTAACTTGTCCAGTGGGTTTCTATGTCTGAACAGGGATTCAAACCCTGGTCTATCAGATACCCAGTCCAGTACTCCAGCTACCAGACCACATTGTTTTTCTGTAAATATTCCGTTTATTTTTATTGTTGTTATTGTAAGGCTATTTGTAGATAAGAGAATGGACAAAAACAAATAACTGGAAGACTGGGAAGAGGGACAGCTGTGAAAAATTTTGTATTGGGAAAGAAGGAGGGGATTCTGATCATCTGAGATCATCTTAGGGTTCTCTGCTTCTTTTCCCCCCCCCATTGATAGTGTCTCCTCTCCATTGTGCAAGTCAACATGGGTTCTCTTCATCACACAAAAGGCTTTCAGATAGGGAGCACTTCCTGAAATGCCTATCTGGAAACATCTCTTTCATAGGAAATGGAGAATTCTCTGCAAGTACAAAGTGGGGTTGGCACAGCACTACTCAGAACACCATTCAGCTCAACTGGCCAGGAACCAGAGCTGCCACCTTCCTCCTCCTCCTCCTCTCTTAAAAATCTACTTTTAATCACTATGCTTAGTACAATCTGCTAGGTCACAAAATACTTTCAGAAGTGCCCTTGATTTCAAAAGTGGCTGACTGTATAGGGATAGAGAAAACAACAACAACAACCAAGCTGAACTAGTTACAACCACTGGTTTTAAATATACAGGTTTACATATCAGAAAAAAAGTCTTTGTAGCCAAATCTAGGCACTGCATTCTTGCAGTTTGCTGAAGTAGAGAAGTCCAATGAGCTCAAGACTTCCCCCTTGTGCCTCCTTGCCTTCTCCCTTCACATATGGACCAAAATAAAATACCTCTGATTTCCTCAAACCACAGTTTGCCATAACACCTAAGCTATCAAAATGTGATTTGAGCAATCCCTTCAAAGCAGGGTTGCAAACCAGGATGAAATGATGTCTGCAATCCTGGTTTGGAGAGATTATTGAAACCATAGATTTTAGATTGAGACAATAAAGCAAACTGGTGCATGGAGCTGGGTTTGGAGAAAACAAGGGAGTCTTCTATTATAATGCAGGGGGGCAGGGAACTCTTGAGTTCATCCACTGCTTCTAATCCAGCTCACTGTTCAGAGGCTTGGGAAAACAACATTTGATTGCAGCCAAAATATACAGCCCTTGATTCAGGTTTAGCAACAAGCAGAGCTTGCATAATGTCTACTGTTTGGCAAGTTTATTTATGTGAGAAATCCTCAGACACAGCTACCTGTAATTAATTTTCTCCTTTATCATATAGAGAGGGCAGCTTAACTTAAGGTTTCCTACATAAGGGACTCCCCCGATTCTTTGAAAGTACACAGCCAACTGTCTTTTGAAATAGAGTAGCTCTCCATTCTTTCAGGGTGGTGAAACAATGTTTTCACAGATTGCACTGCATGGGAGAAGCAAATCTCGCTGCTCCTTCTCATAAGAATCGTTTGAAGAATTGCAAAGAAAGAAAAACTAGACTGAACAACATTTTGTGTTTGTTCGTGTGTTTAAGGACAACCCTGGATTTTGAATTTAAAAAATAAATGAGGCAAATTTGCAAGACTAATCAAACAAAAACCTAAGAAACGTTATGAAACTTTGGATAAAAGTAGTGAATTTTGCAGGGTGGAAATGTTTGGTTTGTAAGGATGAGTGTTTTCAAAATCCGTGCTCTGGACGTGAGGAAGGTCACTTCAAAATATAACAACATTTTGGGAGTTCATGGGTGTTAATAATTCTCCATGCCCTTTCTCAGCATACATTTGCAAATATTGCCACCTTTCCAGATGCTGCTGCTTTCTCATGGGGGACCATGCAGCTGTCAGTAAGCTGCTTGGAGGATATCACCCCCAACAAGCAGTTCTGGGGTAAGAGAACCGCATTTAAACAAAATGCTCAACCTGTTGGGAGTGGCAACCTTTGCATGCTTTAATTAACTGGCTAGTTAATTTGGATGTCTATTGTAGGCGTAGAGGGAACTGCCTAGAGTAAATTTCCTGTTGTTTGGTCAACACCCACGTCCCCTTGCATGTTCTCTTCCTCTTCCCTTTTGTTCTTCAGCTTCCCTGCAAGCATGTGGTCTCTGATCCTCTGGCAAGCATGCTTCTCTGTAAGCATGTGACCACTTAATTTCTTCTTACCTTTCTTCAGGAATTTAAACCTGTGTAAACTGTGCACAAGATTTTATGAGTAAACTTTTCAGATTTTTAACCAAACTTTTTGTGTTTATTTTGAGCTAGATTAAGCGTGCCTGGGGTGGCGATGATGACGTGGGACTGGTGATTTGTTCAGCTTTTGTCTGTGCATTACAGAATACTCTGCTGATTGGGAGACTTATTACTAAAAATCTCTCAGTTCCCCAACACAACCTAGATTTGGGTAACCTGCAGTGTTTGTCTTATTTTTGCACTGTTGACAAGGGAGGAACCCAACCTGTACCAAGGGAGAACACCCCTATAGCAAATACTCGTTCTTCCATCAGCCAAACTTTATGTAAATACTTTTCATACCCATAAGTTTGTGCAGCTAAAGATTTTGTGTATTGCACTGCTTTCTCTCTAGCTTTACTTCTTTTATTACTCTAAAGTGAGGCAAGATACCAGAATAGGAGAGAACTGGCTTTGTGCCCTCTATGCCTATAATATAGTGCCTTCATACCTCTGACTGACAGATTAAAGACTACATTAAAGTGCCTAATAAATACACTCTACCTCACAGTTGCTGTGTAAAACACTCTATACAGCTTCCAGACACTAATTTCCTGAAAATTGCTTTTAACTTTCATTCTTTAGCTCTTAGTGTGGCTGTCGCTGAAGGCTTTCTGCTGAGGAGAGTGTTCTTTCTATCTACTTACTGTAACAAAACAAGAAGAGAATTTGTGTGAAATCATTGTTGAATGTTGTCGACCTTAGAAAACAACATCAGCAATTTTGCCCTATTTTTAACAAAGGATCCTGCTTGTAGCATTTCATTGCTGTAGATGAATTGGTTCCTATCTTGGTGTAATATAATGGATAAGGGAGAAGCTGCTCAGCTGATGATTCCACATTTCTAAAGTAATACACTAGTGGCCTCTAGTGGGTTTTATGCTAAAGACAAGCATCACCATTTAGAAAGCCGTGTACAAAAAGATGAGCCTTTCCTCTGCTACTGAGCTTTACAAATAGTTGATATTTTAGACAAAGTGTAGGTTTTGGGTAAGTGACAGAACTTACCACTGAACAGTAAATAGCATTAGCCAATTCAGGGTATCCCAGGCCCTGACATTTCAGCATCAAAACTAGGGATGTAGAGATAACACTTTCTGATGACACAGGAGGCAGGGGCTAGTGATATTCCTAGGGTGAAGTTACAAGGGGTAGCCCCTGGTGATGTCATTAAGCTTGATATATTAAGCATCAACAGTTGTACAGGGTATTCCATTCATAGAATTGTAGAATCATAGACTCATAGAGCTGGAAGAGACCACAGGGGCCATTCAGTCCAACCCCCTGCTATGCAGGAACACACATCAAAGCATTCCCAACAGATGGCCATCCAGCCTCTGCTTAAAAACCTCCAAAGAAGGAGACTCCACCACACTCTAAGCCAGTGTATTCTACTGCTAGACAACTCTGATGGTCAGGAAGTTCTTCCTGAGGTTCAGGTGGAATCTCCTTTCCTGCAGCTTGAATTCATTGCTCCTTGTCCTAGTCTCTGGAGCAGCAGAAAACAGGCCCACTCCCTCCTAGACATGACATCCCTTCAAATATTTAAACATGGCTATCAGGCCCCCTCTTAACCTTCTCTTCTGCAGATTAAACATACCCAGCTCCCTAAGCCATTCCTCATAGGGTATTGCTTTTTTTTTTTAAAGCAAGCCTAACAAATAAGAAATAATCATACTTTTCAATATGCAAATAATCTTGGGCAAAGTGTTGTGTGAATAATAATGAAAATGCAAAACATGGGTATGGTGATGAGGTGACAAGTTCAGTTTTAACTATGGATGTAAAGAGTAGTTAGGAGGCAAAGGTGAGAGAAAGGATTTTGCCTAAAGATGACTAGAAAATAATATGAGTAAGAGAAAGAATTCTTGGAATGTTGCATACTATTGACTCAGGACCAGAAAAGAAATGTGATAAATTTGGCATGACAGTCTGCTTGTGACTGGAATGTCAACTAGTGTAATAATATGTGTAGTGTGCTGAGAAACCATTTGCTCTGTTCAACTCACTGTCAATGGACTGGAGTTCATGGACATATCCCAATTCAGCTATTTCTCTTTCCAATCTCCCTTTGAATTTAATAGTGTTTTGTTTTGTTGGTTCAAGGACTGCCATCCTGAGGTCCAAGATGAAGTGTCCAGAAAGATTTTTCTGCAAGTGATTTTTGCACATTTCCATTCATAATATACATTAATCCTCTGGGACAGAGACTGGCCTGTTTGTCCAATATAGAGTGCTGAGGGGCGTCATTGACAAAGGATGGCATAAATCTCATATTAAAGGATGAACAAGTGAAAGTACCTCTTAATACTGTGGGTAATGAGATTTAGGTCCTGTGTTGATGTTGCCCAAATATATGTGTGGGCAGAGTTGGCATCTGGGTTTATGGCAATGTCTTCTCAAGACAGCAGTCTCATCCTGAGATTTAAGTTCTGGACCCTGAGATTCAAGGCGAGAATCTGAGCTGTGGGGAACTTAAGGAAAGGATTACAAAAGAATGGTTGAAATCCATCCAGGCTCCTATCCTAGAAATTTAGATAGAGAAAATGCATGTGCAGCACATGAGCGTGAACGAGAAGAGTGAACATAACAGATCCAGTCAAATTTAAATGTGACAAGATACCGCAGTAAGTAAATGAATTATATGAACAATGAAAGACAGAAGACATTGATTTCGTGTTGTTGCTGCTTTACCAACTGGTCTCAGTGCAGAACTTAGAAAAGTTACTTATCTGGATTTCAGGTTCCAGAATTCCCAAGCCAAGATGGCCACCAGCCAAAATGAAGGGGGTGGTGGTTAGGAGAAGTATTCAGTATTCAATCAGATGTATGTGATCAATTGTTGGAAATTAGAGTTTCCTAAGGTGTTAGCCCTGTTGGGAAATTCTGTGGGAGCTGTAAGGATTCTGTAAGGATTCAGCCTCCTTTTAGCAGAGTAGAAGAAAACGCATGTCTAAATTTGTGTATGGACTTTCTGATCTCAAACTGACTGAAGAAACAAACCAAATGCAGGCAGCTTCAGGTTACAAACTTAGAAAAGTTTACTAATGGCTTCTATATTTACATATGTATTGGGGAGCCTACATCCTAACTAGCTAATAAATAGTGGTAGCTTCGTTCTTAACTCACCATGTTCTGATGGAGATGCAACGCATGATCGGAGAAGAGGAAGCAAAAACAGAGGAGAAAAGAGACAGCTGAGAAGAGGTCTCTTTCTTTTATAAGACCAATGACCCATGGGTCACATGATCTGATCACCTGAACACCAAAGGTATTTATGATCATGCAATTAAATGACAGGCATGCAAAAGAGAAAGGAAGCCTTATGCTAGCTACGCCCACTTGCTCTAAGAACAAGATGGGGGAGAGAGGATGCTGGAATTTTTCCAAAATCAATAATATCATTCTCAGAAATACAGGTTGAGAATTTGAGACCCGCTGACAAATACTATGATCTGGGCAAAGTGATCTTTACTGCTGGTACCTTACTGGTAAAACTGAATGAGGTGATTCCACTTTCTGAATTCTGAAGTGATTTCTTTGTGCATTTCCTGTTTATGTGTAAAAAAGAAGATTATGTTATAAGCAAGAAAATTTGTGGTACAGGCTATTCATTTATATGCTTCATAATAAAATATTTATTGCTTATCCTTTAGTTCATAATCTATCTATAATTGTTAATTTTAAAACATTTGAAAAGATAATATTGGAGATAATATTGGCCCAAGGGCTTTCCTAGATGGCTACCACCTTCATTTTATTATGATAACAGAGCACTGGATTTTTATTAAACTTATTCTAACACAACTGCATTTGAAATTACTATGATAATGATTTTATTATAGTAGCTATAGTAGTCCTGTATGGTTGGGGATCAATGTAAAATTGAAGGTATTAGTGCAAAAGATATATCTATTATAATCTAGAACTCATCTGAATGTCAAAACTGAATAATAGTTGTCCTTGATTTTCTCACATTTTCTTGGAAAGAATTCCATTATTTTTTTAAAAAATAGAATAACTTTTTCGGGTTCTACAGATGCCAAGATAACAAAGTTTACAGAAGATCAATCATTCACACTCAATAACAATAACAGTGATAGCCATATTAAAATGATGTAAAAGTTGTATACACTTGAAATGCTTAAGGATTCCCACTGTTGTTCCTATGCAGCGATTGCTAGGCCTCTACCGAGTGTTCATTAGGAAAGCAAAGAATATTTGAAAATATCCCCCCACCCCAAAAGGGTCACAAAATGGGTTTCTTGAGTGTCAGGAAACTCTGGAGAACAAAATCCTAAATAGGCAAGAGCCTTCACAGTTTGGGATTTATTCTGTGTGTAAAATGTATGTATTATCCCCATCCCAGAAAATGTTACTATCCTACATTGAAAACAGCATTTCCTGCATAGAAAACAGCATTTTGTGCATAGAACATGCTGTTTTCCATACAAGAAACTTATTTTCTCTACAAAAAATAAATTGCATTTTATGCACAAAAAAAAGTGTGCCTGGAATAAACTCATGCTACAACTTTCCCCTAAAAACTGTGAAGCTTTTCACAACTTTTTCTCAGCAGCAAAATTAATCATCCTTGCCTGCGAGAATGAAATCTATGAAGATAAACATCCCAAGTTCACCCATGAGTAGTGCTTTTAGTCTCCTTGCACAATATTTTCCCCCAAGTCCCCACATGCTTTCCTGATCTCACACCTGTTTAATTCACCCAGAGTGCTTTTCCTTGAGTATCCCATTTTCCACTTTTTAAGGGCTTTTGTCTCCTTCATTGTGTTCAATAGCTACATATTTACAACATACATGAAATCAAACTGAGGAAACTGAGATTGAGGGAAGGGTTCCTTTGATTGGTTGCACAACTGATTACAAATCACTAAGGGAGCCCCACAACATTTTCCAAGGGAGGAGGGGGTTCCCACTCCTGCTGACAGTGTGTGAAAAATACTCATTTTCTGTTTTCAGCTTACTCTGTTCATCATAGTCAAGGCCATTGTTAATCATTTTTGTTAACTATATTTGGAACACAAAAGTTGTTCCTTTAAGTCTGAAGCGAGAACTTGTGTAGAAACATGAGATTAGAGGTGGATGAATCTGCCAAGTCTTGTTTCACTCAGATTATCATTTAAAAAAAACCAAAAAACCTTCAGCTTATTTAGTGTCATTTCCTCATCAGTTTGATAATTTGTATCTTTAAAAAAATTTGCACATTTTTTGTATGCAATCATCCCCATTTCAACTGAAGCCTAATATTCAAATTTTAAATGTGCATATTTTTAAAATGCATGCATCTTTGTATGGATTTCCCTCCCTAATTTAGACAAAGTCAAGATAAATTGAGAACTCAGTTCCTCCTTCCATCTTTAATGTGAAGAGGACCAGCTAGGGGGTTGTGGAGGATTGAATTTGTTCCAGGCAATGCTCTTGTTATTTAAGCCTGATGGGAGAGACTGGGAATTATTCTCTTTTTTTAATACTGTGCTAAGGATCAGTACTATATTTGTGTCCATTGGCTACAATGGTTTCTTTTTCCCTGGAAACTTGCCAGGGACTGGGAGCCAATGGTTCAAAGAACAGCAACCATCTGTGGACCACTGCTTTGAGTATCACTGATGTAAGGCCATATTTATACATTCCACTGACAGTCACTTCCCTGTGATGTAATACAAAACATGCGGAGAATATCTACATCTCTCACCATGTAGGCTTTCTCATCCAGTCAGCAGCCTTCCATGCAGTCATCATTCTCATTCTCATTCTCTGTCTCTCTCTCTCTCTCTCACGCACACACACACACACACACACAGTTGTTGTGGGATCATGTACCTCAGTGGTCCATGGCTAATAGGGACTTAAGGTCAGTAGCAGATTTTGGCTTCCATGTCACTGCGGCAGTGAATCTACTTTGGGTTTAGTCTGAACTTTAAAAGAAATATCCAAAGTACCAAACCTATTTTGGGAGTAAGATCTAGCACCATGCATAGCTTGTTTAAAGTTCAGGCTAAAAGATCCAGAGGGATTCACCACCCCTCTGACATGAGAACCACAAGCTGCTCCTGCTTGATGGTGTGGCTTTGGCAGGGATTTTTTCAATTTGCATTTCATTATTTTGACTTTATATTTTCCCAGTTGTCATTTTTGTTAAACAGAGAGTTTCCTTTCCATTGAGTCAAGCTTTCTTAAAATACTAAAAACATTGCAACTAATGTTTGATGTGCTTCAGCACAAGAGAAACCATCCCTTCTCCTCAGACCCACTGAATATTGGCACTTTAGAAGAAGCATATATATTTCTGAAAGATAGTTTAAACAGATCTTTCGTATTGGGTGTATATTTTAATTCTAATAACTATGTTTTGCAGCTGCTACAATGATTCAGTGGGTAGGTTTCCTTTCAGTGCTTTGAAGATATGGTAATTGACTGTATTAACCATGACATTTGGTTTGCTGCTTCCCGGGTTTATAACAGTTATAAATAGGGAATACAGTACCATTTTGCGTACAAAGTTTCCTGCAAATTGGCAGGTATTAAATTAAATAAACATCTCTTGGATTTTTTTTAACACAATCTATCAAAAGATTTTGCTCGTGAACCTACATTGAAATGAATGTTGTCTTTCTGTGAATAGAAGGATTGTTTCCGGAAGTGGAAAAGGCATTTTACAGTCAAGGTGAAAAAGAAAGGTTTGTTTTGCAGACTCCCTTTCCCTCCTGCAGCCTTTACTGTTACCTTTCACACTGTTCCAGATAGTTACCCAGTCCTCTGAAGCAGACTATTTGGTAGTGCAGGCACTTGGAGGAAGAAGGAGAACTCAGAAAAAATAACCTTGTTCCCTTTGTTCCTCCTCCCCGTTTTTTTACCAATGTATATGCAATTTTAACCATTTTTTGAAATACAGTGATATATTCTTATTTATTGATTTTATTAGCACACTAATGTTGCATCTGTCTAGTCTTCCCTCTCTCTCTCCTTCTCTCTTCCACTACTGGGCACATCCTGTTAGAGGACTTATGAAGCTTAAGATCCAAGCCCATGTGTGAAGCTATATGTGAGAATAACAAAAAAGCAATAATTGCTGAGTATAATTCCAGGAGGCATTATGGACAGTGGCTATTTGCAGTTGACTTAATTAACTTGGATGAAATTGGCATATGCTGCACTCCTCCCCCCTTTTTTACCAATGTATGTGCAATTTTAACTATTTTTTTGAAATACAGTGATATATTCTTATTTATTGGTTCTATTAGCACACTAATGTTTCATCTGTCTAGTCTTCCCTCTCTCTCTCTCTCTCTCTCTCTCTCTTCCTCATTTTCTGAGGTATCAGGGGCTGCAACTCATTGTTAATCCCAACTAAAGCAGACATTTGAAATCAAAGTGAACTAGGCAAGGCAATACTTAGGCAACTGTCATTGATTCAGTGGGTAAACTGTAGTTGGAAAATATCCATTATCTTTAAGCTGCCCATCATTTTCTTCCTTTTGCATCATTTGAACTCTTATGTACTAAGCATAACATTCAACATATTTCTGAAGGTGTCACAGGGCCTGTATCCTCCATGGGAAGAGATATCCTGCTTGCATGACCCCACAATCATGCCCAGAGCCTCTCAAGTAGGAGTAAAGGACTTTTATATACATCCAAGATGTCCTCTGCCAAGTAAAAGGACTGCAGCACAGGTCCCTGTAAGTACCTTCTGAATACAGGCCCTCGCAGGACCCTATGAGTTGGTTTCAGGCTGAGAAGCCTAAGCTGGGATAGTTAGGTGTTGCTAGAGTCTCAAGGAAGCAGCAGAACCAAAGACCAAGAATGCCTCTGCCCAAAGGGCGCTTCACATCAGCTACCTTCAGTCCACTATCCATTGGCTCTTTAGTACATCCTTTTCATGAGTAGCAGGGCTTGTCCTCAGACTCCTCCTTTCCTCTTCCTGGATCCTCAACTCTTTTTCCAAGGAAGATAAGAGAAGCCTCAGCCGACTGGGCACTCACTCCTTTTCCTGGAGAGCCTTCATATACCTAGTACTCAGATCTAAAGGAGACTCTTAAAGCCCCTCTCCTAGGCTGCAGTTTCTGTCTTCTTTCCCCCTTCTAGAGTTCACTAGTGTTCTTATATTGGTGTCTTCGCCACACCCCACTGCACAAGCTTTAACTGAGATCAGCAGTTGGTTTTCCTCTTGTCCTGAGACTGGAGTGCTGGGAATAGCTGAGGCACAGTGCTACTGGTAGATCTTCCTCTTCCACAGAAGGTCATATACAAGAATAGGAATGATGTGGCCATCTTCTCCTTCAACTCAGGCAGTAAAATCTTTTGGACCAGCCCTGGTCCTCATGTCCTCATGTGAGTCATCTAACTGTCCACTGTTTCCAAAGCTAGCTCACAACATCCACACCCCGTCCCAGCTCTCCCTTTTGTTCTCATCCAGTGTCAGCAGCTGGGAATTAGGTCCTTATCATACTACACTGTTATAGTGCTATATTCTACTTTAACTGCCATGGGAACATCCTGTGGAATTCTGGGGTTTGCAGTTTAGTGAGGTCCAAAAGTTCTTTGGCTGAGAAATCCAAATGGCCCCCTAAATTGTGAACCCCAGAATTCTACTGCATGTTACTATGGCAGTTAAAGTGGAATATAGTGCTACAAGAATGTAGTGTGATAACGTTCATCTCACCAACTAGTCACAGAGGGTCATAGGTATCATGATGATGTTCATCAAGGCCACCAGTAGTGATTGGTTGGGACATTGTGTTGCATGACTTTGCACTTATTTCTCAATCATTTACTTTGAAAACAGGTAGGACTCAAATAATAGGCTACACCATTAATGTAATCACTTGGTGAAATGCTTGGGAATCATAGTCCTAAAAGCTCAGAAAAGAATAAAGCACAGCACAAAACCACACATACACACACAATACTGCATAACTCCCCTCCTCCAGTTACCAGGATTTATAAACCAATTTCCGTTTGTAAGCCTCTTTCTAATGCCACTGAAAACCTAAAGTTTGGCAATCTTGCAGCTCTATCTATCAATTGGCCCTAGTGGCTGTTTGCATTGGATACAGCCTCCATTATTCTTCCACAAATACAAGCAGCCCCAAAATTATTGGTATCATTTCTGTAATCTCTTGACACTCATCTGCTTTAATTACATGGTGATCATAGGCATCGACTTGATGGGTAATTTGGGACAGGAGGCTGGCACAGAGTTCTGCAAGGAGATTAGGAACAGCTGCTACTATGGATTCATGAGAGATTCGTGCTGATCAGTCACAATCCATTGTCATCAGAAGTTTGCACCTGCACATTGCGCCCTTGGCATTTTGCATTTCTGAATATCCCAGGACTAGGAACAACTCAGGTACCGGTACTTGAGAATTTGTGTAAGCCATTGGAAGGATTGGAATAGGTTATCTCTAAACAAAGCTGCTTAGCTGGGTCTCTCTTATAGAATCATAGAGCTGGAATGGACCCCAGGGGCCTTCCAGTCCAACCCCCTGCTAGCATTCCCAACAGATGGCCATTCAGCCTCTGCTTAAAAATCTCCAAAGAAAGAGACTCTACCACACTCCGAGCCAGCATATTCCACTGCCGGACAGCTCTGACCGTCAGAAAGTTCTTCCTGAGGTTCAAGTGGAATCTCCTTTCCTGCAGCTTGAATCCATTGCTCCTTGTCCTAGTCTCTGGAGTAGTAGAGAACAAGCCTCCTCCCTCCTCAACATGACATCCCTTCAAATATTTAAACATGGCTATCAGGTCCCCTCTTAACCTTCTCTTCTGCAGACTAAACATACCCAGCTCCCTAAGCCGTTCTTCATAAGGCATGGCTTCCAAACCCTTCACCATTTTGGCCCTCCTCTAGACTTGTTCCAGCTTGTTGATATCCTTCTTGAATTGAGGTGCCCAGAACTGGACACAGTATTCCAAATGAGACCTAACTAATGCAGAATAGAGTGGTACTATTACCTCCCTCAATCTAGACACCATATTCCTATTGATGCAACCAAGAATCATGTTGGCTTTCTTGCCTGCCACATCACACTGCTGACTCATGTTCAGCTTGTGATCTACCAAGACTCCTAGATCCCTTTCACATGTACTGCTATCCAGCCATGCGTCCCCCATCCTATATTTATGCATTCCATTTTTTCTGCCTAAGTGTAGGACTTTACATTTCTCTCTGTTGAAATTCATTTTGTTAGCTTTGGCCCAGCTCTCCAATCTGTCAAGGTCATTTTGAATTTTGATCCTATCCTTTGGTGTATTAGCAACCCCTCCCAATTTGGTATCAATATAATGTCATACTCTTTGCTGTATGGTCTTTCAGTTATCACTTATTCTTAAAACTTAGCTGTTGACAAACTCCTTTTGTTTTGTTCTTCTTCTCTTTCAGCAGACATCTGTCACTGAAAAGTAGGTCAGTGAAGATGGTGGACGGGTAAGACTGCCATCCACAACTGACAACCAATGAAGTAAATGAGGGTTGCGGCTAACAGCCCAGGTCATGCCTTAACTAATGGACCATTCACGCTGGACTTGCCCTTGAATGTGTGCTCTCCACCAGAGCAGTACATTGGCTTGCCAGTGTCAACCACCTCTGTGGCAGTCTCATTTGTCCTGTCGTTTATTGCAAGAGAAGATGCTGCTTAAGGGTCACTTGTTTTTAGAAGGCACTATGACAACACAGCAGTCTCTAAAACTGGAGGGGGAACAGAGGCAGGATGAAAGAAGAAATGGGCTCCAATGAGCAGCAGCTGGACCAGGAATTTGAGTGAGACAAAATAATAGCTCAAAAACTGGTATATTGCAACATGTGAAGTTGGGACAATCACTGAACCATAAATATAACAAAGAGTTCCAGGCTTTACAGAACAAGACCAAGAAAGCAGGCAATTTATTCATCTTTTATTCAGGAAAAGAGGGCTAAAAGAAACAAAAGATGTAATAAAAAAATCACTCAGTTACCATGAGTGAAGTTGGGCTTCTTTAATAGACTGCAGTGCCCAGAAGTGGTGCCTTGATGGCTGCCATGTGGAGAAGCAGAAATCTATGCTCATAAAAAGGGGAGTTCTCCTCTCTTAAACTGTTAGGGGGGACCATTCAGACTGGCTGATCCAGACCGATTCCAAGCTGAACCATGAATCTGAATCAAGTTATAGCTGTTACTTTAAAAAAAACCCTATATATCCACATAAAATTTCAAGACATGGTAGACACTAAACAGAGCATTAACCCAGCCCAGTTTCAGAAAGGTAATTCCAAAGGTCTTTGGGGTAGGCACATGTCAAATTTGCTGTTTTTTTTAAAAAAAATCTTGTAAAAAGCTGTTGTTGAGTGTCTAGTCTTGGCAATACTGCTGCATGCTGCATATTTGGCAATAGTGCATATTTCATACTGCCTTTGCCCTGGCACTGTCTCCCTAGAGCATCAGTCAATTAAGTCTGTTAAATTTTAGCTAAGGCAAACAGTAATGATAATTATGACAATGCATTTGAAGAGAAAGTGCTTATTTGTTTTATCCAATTAGTAAACTGATGAGATCTAACAACAGAAATAAAAAGCAGGGTGATACAATCATGCTACATTTATTATGATATGCCATTCAAATAATGAGATTACCAGTGATCTCACTTGAGGGGCTAGTGATCTGGGCTGGTGCTGGAAACTTCCCAGATGGCATCATTCTCTCCCCACCCCATCTTTTCCAGAATTGGCTGTGTAAGACTGTGGAGCAGAGAGTTTGATTACAACGCCACTGCTACTATCACCCTTTCTTCTTTACTTATGAGACTTCCTTCCCTATGAGAACTCTGTCTGGCTTCTTTGAGATTTCTTTTGTTATTTTCCTGAGCCAAACTGCTTTGTTCTGCTTACTGAAGGCTACTTGCACTATAATATTATTTGCCTTGGCCCAGTTGCTGCCTAATATGAAGGCAGGTAGCAATCCTGGGATTCACTCTTACCTCAAATCAGTCTCACAATATGCTTCACCTTCTTTTTGGTACCTCAAAATTGCCTGCCTTCCATCTAATATGCAAGTTACAGCAACAACAACTAGGCACAACTGGGGTTGGTTGGGAAGTGGTTTCATCACCTAAAACACACATAGGTTCACATTTACAAAGTAACAAGAAACACAGAAAAGCTGTTCAACAAGACGAAGAAATTAAAGAAAGACTCAGTGAGACCAACAACCATGTACACCTGACTACAGCTCATTCATGATTTGGTACTAACACAAAATGAAGAAATTTCAGAGGATATGGAATATGTGTAAGTTCAATGATCTCACATAATTCCTTCTCATAAGCCCTGTGATTAGAAAGAGCTGGTGTGATTCTGGGTTGTGAAAAATAACATCTGATAATCACATTGTCTAGGCTAATGGGTGACCTGATACTCTCCCTCCATCTCCTAAAAGAAAGAACAACCACACAATTCTCCCCTTTTGAGATTTCTTTTTGGGAACTTCGTCTGTGTATAAATACACATGGAGGAGGGTTGTGCAAAGAAAACATTGGCACCTCCTCTATTGAATATGATCAGAAATCTAAACATGTTCCTTTCTCTTTGTCAAATCAGATGAAATAGGCAGGCTTGCAAATTCGTGAACGCTTCTTGATTTTTTAAATAAATTTAACTGGAAATACTAATGATTTTTTAAAAGTCTACTGAAGGTAGAAAAGGTAGAAAAAATCTAAGGTAGAAAAAATAGCAATAAATACAATGCAATGACCATATAACATTTGTACAGAAACATCCAAAATGACAATTTTCAAAGACTTAGACCATTTCTGCACTACACTGTTATAGTACTGTTATTCCACTTTCAACATCCGATGGAATCCTGGGACTTGCAGTTTAGGAAGGGGCATTTAGAATTTTTGGCCAGAGAGCTCTCTGGCCTCAGTAAACTACAAACCCCAGAATTCCACAGGATGTCGAAAGTGGAATAATAGCACTACAACAGTATAGTGCAGAAATGGCTTAAGTCTTCTTGATGAGAGAGACACCTTTGCTGCTGCATAGCTCAAGATGCTGGCACCATGACACCTATTTCAAGGAAGCGAGCATTCAAAAGTAGCAAGAGGAGGAAGGAGAAGCAGAAGCGGAAGCAGCTGTAGCTGTGATGGGAAAAGACTATTTTCCTGCTGCAGTTCACGTAAGACAATCCTCCCTGTTCAGGTCAAAGTTTGCAGTGTTGGAGACCAGTTATTTTAGGTACTGTTCTATCTGCTTCTGTATATGATTGTGGTCGTATCACACAGCTAGTTGTCTTCCAAGCATCTGTGTAGGATTTTTTATTTATTTATTTTGTCAGTCTTTACAAAGGATCATATTGTACATCTCATGTTCATTTAATTTCTCTATTAAAACCTAGTTAAGCAAGCAGATATTCATCACATTTTACAAGAAAGCTGGCATCTGAACAGAATGCCCATTTGCCAAATTTCAGATGCAGAGCAAACATTTTTCTGCATTCTAATCCCATCAATATAATCATTTCAATGGGAAAAATCCAAATTATCTTTACCCATACTATTAGAATATATTATGGACTTAATGGTATTGAAACAAGACTCAGAAACACATGGGCTATAATTATTCTAGGCAGCTGTGCTGGCAGCTTACTGATTTAATGGCTAGGTCCACTGCTCTGGATGAAGAAGTACAGATAGTCTAAATATCTGAGAGTCAGTGTCAGGAGCTGCCAGTACTTCTTGGATTCTGTTGTGTGGCTGTTCATGTCATGGATTATTGGAATTGCAGTTTAAAATGCCTTTGTGGAAGTGACATATTCTTAGAGATCTTCAGTCAACTCCCATTGGCCACTAGGCCTTTTCTGACAGAAAAGATATAAAAAGATTTCTGCTTGAGCAACAACAGCATTCCTGGTCCCATCTGGTTTCTGTGCATTTCCAAACATGGATTTTCTGACATAGTGTCCTGCTCTCCCTGTAAGTACCAGTCTGGTATGATGAAATCCAGTGGTGTGGAGTCAGCCATAGTTGGGGAAAGTTAAGACAGTTATGGGTCAAGAATGCCATAAGGAGACAAGATGAAGAGCATAAGCCAAGAACAGTCCAAGGCTGGGAGCCAGATCATAAGCCATTGTCAACTATCTGAAGGGTTCAGTACTAAAATGAGTCATAAAACAATCTGATTGCTATGAACATTAGTAGAAGATTTCAAGCAAAAACACTCAAGATGTGGTGTTGTTTCTAATACTGGATAGAGCTAGTGTTCACCTTATAACACAGAAGGCCTATAGTTCCATGCAGCTTCCCAGCTGAGTTTAATTATGTTGTCTTAGATGGGCCCCCAACAAGAAGACCTTGACTTTTCAGACTGATGTATGCATGACTTTTTTTACTGCCACCTCCTATGCTGGCATTATTATACCCTCAAGATCCCAGCCAGTTATAACATCAGAATGTCAAGATAAATATTTTATTTGTAGACTATACAATATGTACTAGGTTCTTTTCATCTGTAAGTAATGAAATGTGTAGTAGCAGCTGCTGCTTACCAGGGACAACCTGTTGACACCCAAGTTATTCCTTCCTAACCCAGAATTTCTCATTCCACCCAAATTCTCTCTCCAGCTGCATTCCTGATAGTTCTACATCACATGATTCTTGTTCCTTCAGTCTTACTTGTTAGTATTTGTTATTGTGCTCCTTCAAGTCATTTCCAACTCATAGAGGCCCTGAGATTATCATATCACAGAGTTTTCTTGGCAAGATTTGTTCAGAGGAGATTTAACTTTGCTTTCCTTTGAGGCTGAGAGAGCGTAACTTGCCCAGGGTTACCCACTGGGTTTCCATGGCTGAGCAGGGATTCAAACCCTAGTCTCCCAGTGCCCTAGTCCAACACTCTATCAGCGTTGCTCTTTACTATGAACTCTTTGGCATAATCCCTGTAGTTCTTATTCCTCTGAAACTCTGCCTGATTATACATGGGTGAAGTCAATACATCTGTTTCTCCAGTTCACTCTCGCTTTCTTCTTCTTTCCTATCCTCTTTTGCTTCTCCTTAGCAGAATTTTAAGTGCAAACTCCACAGGGGACTCTCTCTTTTTATTCTTACTCTGTAATTTACATGCATATTTATAGTGTCATATCACCAGCATCATCATTACTACAGTGGTGTAGGGATGGGGGGGTGATTTGCCCCAGACGGCAATGTTTTTGGGGTGTCTCAGCCTGTAGCCATGGCACCGTGCTCCCTGGCCACACCCCCATGTGCCCTGGTCATGCCCCCATGCACCTCAGGCACACCCCTGTGCACAGTGGCCATTCCCCTCGTGCCATAGCCCCGCCCCCTCCTGTCCCCCTCCACACACTTCAAGCTGCACCACTACATCACTACCACGATCATCATCCACCACTGCCACCACAACAGTACAAGACTCAGAAGTGTCAACTGTTTTTGAAGTTTCTCAAATTCTATATTCCTATCCAGCACTTTTTTTGTTGTTGTTGGTTTTCATTCATTTGTTCATTTGCTTGTTTTTGTTATGTGCCTACAAGCTGACTTATGGTGACCGTATTGTAAGGTTTAGTTGGCAAGATTTATTCAAAGGAGGTTTGCCATTGCCTTCCTTTCAGGACCAAAGTCACCCCCTGATTTCCACCACTGAGCAAGGATTCGAGCCCTGATCTCCCAGATTCCTTGTCCATCACTTTAACTACTACACTACACTACCTCTCAATTTGTTTTTGTTTTTTGTTTTTACTGACAAGATGTCTTCTGTCAGTCAAGGATAGCAACATATGATGTTTATGTTGTAAAGCAAGGATGGGGTCTTGGTCATTCCAAATGTTGCTTGCTGGACTGCAGCTCCTAATATCCCTCAACATTAACTATGCTAGCTAGGGCTGCTAGAACTTGCAGCCCAGCAATATCTGTTAATGTATTTAATGTATTTATTTTATTTATATCCCAGTTTTCTCCCAACGGGGAGCCAAAGCAACTGCCTAGAGGGCTGTACAATTACCACCTCATTGTAAATGGACCGGCTGATACCAGTCAAAAATCCATACAATACCCTCCACAAACACAAGCACAAGCATATGGGTATTTTTGGACTCAGAGGAAGCTGGTGGTGAGAGTGCCTAAAATAATGAAGCCTCATCTTTAAATTTAGTCGTACATTAATTCTGGCTAAACATTCAAGCCAGAATGCAACCCGCTTAACTCAGTGTGTTGGTATTCTTTTTTTGCTTGCACATGCACTCTGGAATTCTACATGTTTCTGTATATGTCACATTTAAAAGTAGTATTTTTAAGACGATTATTTTAAAAAAAAGATATGTAAAAGCATGCACAAGGGAATGTAGCCACAAAATACCCTCATGTGTGACTGTAAAATTATGTTCTCCATTAAATTGTTTGAATTGCTCCTACTGCTTTTATTAAAAGCCAATACTTTATTTAATATTTAACTAGTGTTTTCACTGACTAATTTGCTGGAGAATATGCAGACTGTTTGGACTTCATAAACCAGATCTGCAAGGAGCTGTTTGGCAAACCTTAACATACTTTCTGTCAATGAAATAAGAGTGCCCATTACAAAACATCCTTCTAGGCTAATAATTTTATATAACCACTAGAAATCCTTTTGGATAAAAGTCACAACTGCAGTTGCAATGACTCTAGTGCTGTCCCCATGAAAACTGTGCCATAAGTTTAGGCCTGAAAAGTGGTCTTACCTTGCCTAGGCTGCCGTTATAAAACTCTACAGACATAGAAGATATAGTTTTTTGTATTATCTATAAATAGCATCACATATCACATGACCAATAACAGGTTCTAAAATCTTTGCAAAGAGCCGTATTAACAGCAATGAGCAAAGGTTATCCTGAGTTTAAATGAGCTATCCAAGGTGCTGAAACCATTGGAGAAAGAAGGGGGTTCAGAACCTTGGATAGCTCCTGACACAAAAGCCACTGGTGAGACCTATGAAGGTTATTCAAATAACTTCCTACTTGACCATTTTCTAGGACAGAGAAAGAAAGAAAGAATTGTCATTCTGGGGTTGCAGACCTATATGGACTTCCTTAAGGCCTCAGTGGGACTTACTTGCAAGTAAATCTACATGGGATTGGACTGTGTGAAGGACAAATATAAGCAACCTGTAATTTTTGTTCTATTGCCATCAGTTCTCTATTTCCTTCACAACCTTCCCTGCTATCAGTCTCCAATATGAGAGCAGAAAATATATAGACAAATAAGCATAATGCAGTATGCCAGCATTCTGATGATTTGACGTGAATAGTACCAGTGTGGTTCATGTGTCACAACATACTTCATCAATTCAGTTTAGATTAGCATTTTAAATAATTTCATCAGTCATAAACCATCATACGAAGTCTCAAACACTAGGTGTCACTGTTCTGCTTAAATTTATTGAGATTTCATTGTTTGTTACAATTTACTTCATCCTATTACCTTAATACTCTAAAGGCACCAGATCCCATCTGATCTTGGAAGCTAATCAGGGTAATTTCGGGTTAGTTCTTGGATGAGAGACCACCAATAAATGCCGGGTGCTATAGGCTATATTTCAGAGAACGGAAATGGCAAAACAGTCTGGTGAGTATCCTTGACTAAGAAAACCCTATGAAATTCATGGTGTCATCATAAGTCAACAGACAGTTTGAAGGCATGTACATACAGACACATCTTCTAGTCCAAATAGAGCAGGCCCAAAGACAGGGCATCCAGTCCCTCTCAAAAGTGAATATTTATTTCTGAAGTGAAACATAGTCATAAAAATTGAGTGAGCAACATATGTGGCTGAGATGTGACACTCCTGTACATATTAAATTGTATTATATTTGTATGCCACCTTCTTAAAAGCTTATTTACAACCAACCTAGTAATGTAAACAGTAAAAGAATGTGAAATACAACATAATATCAAATATAAATGCATATATATATAAATACACACACATACATGCACTGTGTATTGTATTTGTTAGTGATCATTCCATTGATATCAGGCCAATAGAATAGCAAATGAGAAAATTTGGGTTATTCTAACTCCACACTACAGTTTCCAAATCCCCTACAATGCATCTTCAAATCTATACTTGAAGGGACCACATTTTTGAGACACATATAGGAAAGGGTTTGATAGTATAAGAGCCACACCAAAAAAGTCCCTGCAATGTACCTCTAGAATTACTATCTCCTTATCAGTATAAATTAAGTGTGTATGTATGTAGGCATATATGTGTGATTTTTCTGATTTTCACTAATTGGCACTTGTGCTGAATTCTATCAGCTGCATTCCAAACTTCATATTTCTGACTGCAATCAAACCACAACAGAACTTAGGGTCACAATCTCAGAGCCATTACAGAAGGTGACTGCTGCATTCTATTCTTCCCTGTTCATAGCATCTTTAATCCATATAGTAATTTAGTGTCTACAGTTGAGAAAGCTTGTATTAAAAAGAGGCATATCTGCTCCTTATTAAGTAGAGCTGAAGAAAAAATATTAGAAGTGTACAAAAATTACACTTCCCAGTTCAGCTTTCATGGTGATGGTCTAACCCAGAAATTCAGCTTCTAGGTTGCAGTATTCAACTGTTTGGAGGGCTTTACACCTATTCAAATGGGTATCTCAAAATGGGTTCAATGAATAAATACTGTTAATTCAAAACTGCAGATGTAAGAGACAATCAAACGATGACCCATTTTGAAGCATCAACCATTCCCAAATGCCAGTGTTGAATATCAGATATGATTCAGAATTTTCACACCAGAAAATATTTATCATCAAAAGTGTCTGCTGCTTGGTGACCCACTTTTAGCAAACAATTATTTTCTACCCATTGTTGTGAGTACTCAGTCAGATTGAAAGGAAAACACTTTAGCAGGTTCCTTCCATAGTTCCTGCTTGCTTGTACCATCTTTATGAGCAAATGCTTCTTACATTATTTTGTCTGTGGACCTGCCTGGTTATTTTATCCAATGTTCTAGGGATTGTGCCATATTTATGGCCATTGGCTATAACTGTTTCTTTCTTTCCTTGAAATTTGCCATGGACCAGTAGCTGATAGGTAGCAGGCTGTCACTGGTCCATGAACTACCACTTTGAGTAGCACTGTTTGAAGTTATATTGGCCAAAATCACTTTAGAACGGGTGAGGTGTGAAGTTCCACCAGTGTACTTATACTAAGGGAGATGAAGTCTACTCCTTTGCCTCCAACTTTACAATGATCTCCAGATGACACTGGGGTGCACCCTGCAGTGGCTGTTCAAATCATGGGCAGAGCTATCCCAGGGTGCCAACTGTCACAATCTGAGTGCTGATTTGGATTATATTTTGCAAATCTAAGCCCCTAAAGCCTGAGTAGTAATGAAATAAGTGTATCTGTTAACATATATCACAGAAATGTTTGCACAGGCCCATTTTAATTCCAAGTGGGAAGCCAAGCTAACTCTAAACAAAATGATAAAGGGAAAAATGGCTTGAAAGAGAACATAAGTGAGTATAATGAATCTGACTGCAGAGGTACCTTAGTGTCAGATAACTGATGGAAGGAAACCAGGAATCATGGGACCTCCAAGTGTTAAAATCACAGAAAGGAGAAAAGACCTGCTTGGATGAGGAAAATGTTTGTATAAACAAATTAACATTATTTATATTTGTGGAGGCTAATAAAGATCTCTGATCTGATTGGATTGATAGAGGCTAGGAATGCTATAAAACCAGATCAGGAATGACAGAAGTCAGGCTGACCAAGTGTCAACCTCTCACATATCAACATAGCACTTTAGGAAAGTTTTGCTGTTCCTAGCCAATAATGACCCAGACAATGCTGGTAGGACATAGGCTATAATTACGATATAACTCCTAGCTGGATAGATAGCTGTAATGGATGCTGCAATAATCAAGTAGCCATGTCCAAGGAAGATGATTATCTTTCCCGGATGCCCTCACATATGATATACAGGTTAGGACATCCTAATATTGTGTATCATGTGTTAGCTAAAATGTATTGTAACAAATGTAATGTGCTTAGATACTGAAAAGTCTATGTTTCTCCCTTAAGAGAGTGTATATGTGTATATCTATTGCTGTACAGTAAAAAAAAGATAGCCTAAAAGAATAAAAGAGAACCTGCTCATTCATCCATATCCTGAGATTCCAAGACTTAATAATGATGAAATGGAGTTTTGATGCTAACTCTACCTCATGCAGTACATAAGACAGTACTTCTGCTGGTGTAACCAGGGTAATCTTGTGTTCTTAATGATATGCCGGTAACTGTAAGCTTGTTCTCAGTCCAGAGATAGAATGACATTTCATATCTATTATGGATCTTGCCATTCTGAATGCTCAGTCCAATTGTTAGTCCCACCTACAGTAGACCCACTGGATCAATGGGAACTTAATTAGTCAATAATTATATAAAAATTGCACTGATCTGTGGATCTACTTTACTTGGATAGTAGAACAGAGAGTGACCATCTCCCAATCACTCTAAAACTCAGTGTGCCAGAAGGGGCCCAAACTCAGTTAGGAGATCAGGGCATGAAGATTAGAAGAGGGAGACTGAAATGGACGGCAAACTTGCTTTTAGTAGAGCAAGATTCAATATTCTTCCATCAGCGGTCCTGGAGGGGTGACATAAAAGGCAAGCAGATAACGAATGGATGTGCCCCTGTGGAGAGGGAAAGATGGAAACTGTACACCATGTTTTCTTTTAATGTTCTTTATATAAAGATCAGAGAGAAAGATTAATATACCCCTTGTTAGAGAATTTGCCTGGAAGATCTTGGAACACATGGCTAATTGCCGCCCAATCCACGAAATAACGAGATCGCAGACAGAGCTTGGGTTGAACTAGGGCAATTTATTAATATGGCTAATTAACATAAAGGGGTGAACTTAAACATGAACTTAAACTTGATCTTAAACTTGACCGTGAACTTGAACTTGCATTTTATGACCTGAGGAGATGGGGGGTCAACAGCATCTTCAGACTAGGGTCAAGAGGCAGCTCCCGACCATCTCCCCTAGCCTGTTGGGCGAAATACCAGGCCCCAAAGCCAACCGCTGAAGTTGCATGATGTCTTTTGGCCAGCCCTTGTCTGGAAGGTGAGCCCCAAGGCCCCACCCCCCGCTGCATAGCAAGTGGGGTGATCCCAGGGCCCTCCTCAAGGATAGGATTTATCCTACACCCCAAAAGGGGTGCCATAGGTACACGCCGAACCTAAAGACCCCCCCATGCTGGCCAATACAGTGGAGACCTAATTAATACCACATTAAGACACCACCCTGTAAAGCCAATTACCCCGCCCTAGGCGCAGTGTAGGGTAGGCGAAAAAACCCCCATATAGGGGGAAAAAATTCCTACCCGGCCCCGAAGCGACCAGCTATCTTACACTGAAACCATCAGGAGGGAAGGTGGGTTGCCTGGATCTGAAGAGAGGCCGAGAGAGAGGAGGGGCGGCCTTAAATATTATGCTCTGCCCCGCCCCCTTCCATTGGCCCCCGCAAACGATCTCGTCTTGCGGGAGAGCGGCAAAGGCCGTCCCCCCCCGCCACCCGTGTTACTCAGGCGGTGTGGGACGAATTGCCACCCAACCCACGAAATAACGAGATTGCAGGCAGAGCTTGGGTTGAACTAGGGCAATTTATTAATATGCCTAATTAACATAAAGGGGTGAACTTAAACATGAACTTAAACTTGATCTTAAACTTGACCGTGAACTTGAACTTGCATTTTATGACCTGAGGAGATAGGGGGGTCAACAGCATCTTCGGACTAGGGTCAAGAGGCAGCTCCCCACCATCTCCCCTAGCCCGTTGGGCGAAATACCAGGCCCCAAAGCCAACCGCTGAAGTTGCATGATGACTTTTGGCCAGCCCTTGTCTGGAAGGTGAGCCCTGAAGAGAGGCCGAGAGAGAGGAGGGGCGGCCTTAAATATTATGCTCTGCCCTGCCCCCTTCCATTGGCCCCCGCAAACGATCTCGTCTCGCGGGAGGGCGGCAAAGGCCGTCCCCCCCCGCCACCCGTGTTACTCGGGCGGTGTGGGATGAATATTTCTTCTTGATGATAAAGATAAAAAGGCCATTGAGGTTGTAGCCAAATTCCTTGTCTCTGTAATAAATACCCATAAAGATATTTTACAAAATTTATAACACTATAGGCCACATAGGCTAGGATGATTAAAAAATCAATCCAGAAAGTTGCAGTTGTTCAGAATATGTAAAATTTAGTAGTCTAAGAGAGCCATAATGTGGTGAGTTCATCATGGAAAGAATATATTGTTGGGTAGAGTAGCTACTGGATTAATTGTACTTAACTATATTTTATCATTTTAAAAAATTGTTTTAATACAATTTATGTATATACAATTCTGTACCCTTATGTATGCAAAACATTGTACATATAACGCTGTAGGTACAATACTCTATGTGTCTAATGTTTTTAGTGGCCTGATGATTTATAAATCGTAATAAAGGCGGATGATGATGATGACTAGTAGCAATTGGAAATAGATCTGAATTTTCCAGGACAACGGTCCTCAAAGAGTTAATGAGACCGTGAGCATAGAGGGATGATCAGTAAAGTGTGCCTTACTTTTATTTTACTAGCAGCCTCCTGGTTCACAGAAGGTCTTTTACATCCCTAGAGCAGAAGTGCCTGCTCAGGATCCTGGAATATAAATGCATAGCTAACCTCGTAATCTTGAGTTTACTTTGATCCTGAGTGCATCAAAATTGCCTTGCTCAAACTGAGGCCCACTTAATACAGCATTCTTTGCACACATACAGGAATCCACACAAGATTGTCCACTTTCTTCTGCCCATGCCTTCTCTCCTGTCAGATGAAAATTAGTGGTCTATCCTGTCAGCGTTCTCTGATCAGCCCTTCTGTTTCCAAGGGAGTGTGGGACCGGTAAGTAGTTGGTGAGCTATCAGAGGCGACATGCTGATCAAGGCTGCAAATCCATGCATACTTAATGGTGCAGGGAATAAACTCAGGGAGACCTAATTCTAAGTAAACATGCAAAGGATATAGCTGCATGTAAAATGAATACTACAGACGTTATCAACAAAATACACTTGGATATAAAAATAAGTGTAAAGGCACCCATCCGTCAAATGATAGAAATGCATTTTAATAGTTTGTAAACTTATATGACACAGATCCATCGTCCATGTCCTTTTACGAATGAAAACTGGTTTTTCATCTCCTTTTGAACTTTACTTTCTATAGAAATTTGAGCCTTTTCATATATTCTAGGGCACTTTCTCCACAGATAAATGTTGTTTTGTCTCTAGGCAAAGACCGTATTATGAACATATTGATGTACTATAACATTAAGACATTATTAAGTGTTCTAATAAAGTACTTTCCTTAAAATATATATATATATATATCCCTTGCTGTAGCCTGTGAGCTGAGAAAATGGATTTCAGCCCTGGTTCAATATTTCTAAATCAATCTGTGATCTATTTTCTCCCACTAATGTTTGTGTCAAGAGGAATTATTGCTTAATTACATGAAATGATCTGAAAAGAAACAATTACTTTATGTAGTTAAAAAGTACCTCAGTTATACCTCACCTTTTATTAGATAACAATAACTGAAGAAAACATGTTGAGTAAGGGCCTGATCCACTAAAGACAGTGGCTTTCAATTGTCTTTGGGCCAGAATCCAAAGTAGATAACTCTCAGAAGAAAATGGGATTTTATTACTAGTGAGTAACACTCAAGTTGATCATTACAAGCCATTCAGAAAGTGCAAAAATTGCAGACCTCACAAGATATCTCTGGCTAGTATAAAACATACTAATCATTTTGCCCATGTAAATTTTGAAGCATTTTAGCTAAGTTTCCTTCTGAAGGGGATTTAAAACCAAAGAATCTTGAATTGGGTGTGTCAAAAGGCAAATCTTGTTTCATAGCAGGTGCCCTTCTCTAAACAAAATCTTCAAAAGCAAATTGGCCAGGTTGTTAGACTGCAATTACATTGTATGTCTTTGGTAGGGCTGTCTGCCTGTGTTGTTTTTGAGGAGTACCATGTACCTTGACAGTGCTGAAGAAGAAGGAGGAGGAGGAAAGGAAGAAGAAAAGGAAGGAGGAGGAGAGGAGGAGGAGGAGGAGAGGAAGAACAAGCACCACCACCAGAGGTCTCCACCACTAACTAACACCCCCTTAATTATCTCTACCTCTTTTTTTGGCATCTCCCAGTACCTTCTGGCTTTCAAGAATGGCTTTTTTTAAAAAAATGAAGTGTGGTAGGGGAGTTTCCATAGCTTTTGTATAGCTTTTGGACACACGATTTCCATTTTGTCAAAAAAAAAAAAAAGTGAAGCAATTGGGAACTGTGAGAGTCAGGAAAGGGCCTGGAGGCTACCTGGAAGGAGTTCAAGAGTCATAACCAGTCTACAAGCAGCTTCTCTCTCCCCCTTGTATTATGGGGCCCAGACACTATTCCAATGTGTATCTGGATACATTTTGTGCTATGGGAAAATTAATTGTGCAGTGGGAAATAGGTGCAGTTTTTGTGAGGTGGGAAATGTGAGCTTTAATTGTGAACAAAGTTAGTTCTTAAAAAATTGATGATAAAAAGGCAAAGAAGTAGACAGTAGAAAAGACTGCTGTTACCTTTCAGTCTTTCTAATCTTTTCTTGATAGTATATTGTTGGGATCAACTACACGAGTTCTTCATCTGTAGCCAAGGAGGAACTTGATTATGTTGCTGCTGGCATTGTTAACTACATCCCACACTCTTCTTGAACCATAGCTACAGAGTTCGCTGGCACCTCAAAAGTATTGGTTTCCATCCCCAGATTCTATAATGACTTTTACAACTACACAGATTTTATTACTTCGGTTCACAGTATAATCACACCTCAGGAACAGTGCCAATCTTATCTGCAGCCAATGTCTTGGTAGGGCTAACCCTGTCATTTTCTGTGATGCCCTGCAATATGGTTGTGCAAAATAAGATACAGCATTTGGTTGATCAGGGAGAAGTGTCACTTTGGCACTGGCCTTCTGGCATCTTGTGCGGTGTGTGTGTTGTGGGGGCAGGGGTTTGAAATAAACCTTGATAAGGCTAGAAATAGCAAAAAGTCTTCCATCCAAGATGTGGGATCGTCCAGTCATCTCACCACCATTAAATCAGCACTAGTCCTTTAATTCTCCAAATGTTTTTAACACACGCACGCACACACGCACACGTACGCACACACACATTTGCTGCCTGTGTAGTAAAATTCTACATTGCACAGTAAAGGAATGATTGCTTTTCAAATATGTAAACTGTACTCAAAGGCACAGCCAGGGCCATGGGGAAAGAAAGGAGCTATATGCCATTCTCAGTAGAAAGATCAATGTTAACATGGTTACAGCCCTCCTCCAAAGACAAGTGTTGCAAAGGTCATATAGATTCACAGCTGGTGCAGAAAATTGTAAAACTTTACTGAAAGAACAAAGGGTACACTCATATTTGAAATTAAATTTAAAAATAAAGCTGCCTACCAAAGGGAACACGTCAAAGGCCTTTGCACTTTAGATGTAGTTGGTAATGATACAACCAAATAATCTGCTACGACTAAGTAATCATGGAGCATTCTTTTAAGGAAAGGTTGGCAAAGAATCCAAGAAAATCCAATTTTCTGGTCTACTTCCCTCCTCGAAGTTACACAGTGGCCATCTAATGATCCATTTATTGCAAACGTTGAAAATTCATTATTTTCCTTTCCAGGCACACTGCTATAGACCTTGAGTCAGTGCAGGCTGGATGAGTCAGAGTGGGAGAAAAACAGAGGGGAAAGAGTTGGCTGCCCTTGACTTATGTTCTGCCTCAAAACTTAACCAAGGATGTTACTGGGATTCCTCACATGTCTGGTTGGGGGACTGCATATGCTTGCTTGAAGATTAAAAGGTGCACAAAGAGAATAAGTGAAGTTAGCATGGCAGTGAGCACTGTCATATATTCACCGCCCCCTCTGCTTTTTTAAAAATACTTTTGATTAAAATACCTTAAACAAAGAAATAGAAAATAGATTGACATTTTTTTCCTAGGCCAGGTTAGTGAACATACTAAGTTTTTATTTTGAATTAAAATGGTCCTTGTTGTTCACACAGGTAAGTTGTTAGTTGCTGTGTGTCTTCAAGTCATCAAGTTGTATGGCAATCCTAAGGCAAACTTATTATGGGGTTTTCTTGGCAAGATTTGTTCGGCGGGGTTGCTCTTGCCTTCCTCTGAGGCTGAGAGAGTGTGACATGCCTGAGGTCACCTAGTGGGTATCCATGGCTGAGTGAGAATTCAAACCTTGGTCTCCAGCTGGCTGGTCCCTCCCTAAATTGCAAACCCAATGATTCCGTAGGATGTTGAAAGTGGTGTAATAGCTCCATAACAGTCTACTGCAGAAATGGTCATAGTATGGTGCTCAAGACAACTACCCCATGGTACACCCCAGCAAAATGATCAGCATCTGAATCATAAGAAAAGTTTGGAAAGGGCTGGGTAGGAAGTCAACACCCACATCATTCAGACAACTAACCTGGATAGAACAGGGTTATTAAAACAAAAAGTTAATTCCTCTTGGCAGAAAGCTGAGGTGAAGTCAAACAAATAGCTTACCATAAATAAATTTTATTCTCTATTTATTTATGTTTGAATCACCATACTATCTGAAAAGCTTTGGGCTGTTCAAAATATGGAGCTGGGGGGGGAGCAGAAAGAAATAAAACAAAAATGTTGCCAAAACCAACAGTTGTGCTTCTCCCTCTTCAAAGAAGAAGTCTTTCAGAGTCTCTGGGAGGCTCCCATAAAGGGGATTTGGTGGGCCTTTTGTGGCAGAATCTTCCAAGGACTTTTCACAGACATCACTGAAGCATTCTTTTTCTCTGTGTGAATCCAAGGTCACATTGGATATCAAGAGTTACATTGGTGCTTTGAAGCATTTGAAGTTGGATCGTTGAAATTACCATGATTTTCATCAAAATGGTATTCGTTATAACATAAAACATTTCAAATTGCACACTCAGATCTAAAATGAATCTATTTATTCAGGTAGTCCAAACCAGTGTGTTGAAATGGTATTAATCTGGGCTGGAACCAAAATATGTTTTGTCTGACACAGAACTGGAACTAATCACAGCTGACCAGGTACTGACTCTAAGTCAAAACTCCCCCAAAATGGTAAAAGAAGATACTGGTGACATCACCTGCCAATCCCACTTGGCATTGAGACTGCAGAGAGGAGACTGCAGCAGGCAAGTGACAAACCTGCATTTCTTAAGTTCCATGGTGGTTCTGAATTCCAGTGCAGGAGGGTTGTATTTCACAGACCTTATGCTGTGCCTTGGGAGAGCAAGCATGGTGCAGTAGTTTGAGTTTTTGCCTAGGACTTTGGAAGAGCAGGGTTCAAATCCCTGGTCATCCATGTAAACCCACTGGGTGACCTTGGGTAAATCACATTCTCTCAGCCTCAGAAGAGGGCAATGACAAACCCCCTCTGAACAAATCTTGCCAGAAAAATCCCATGATAGATTCATCTTGAGGTTGCCATTGAGTTGGAAAGAAGTTTAAGGTACACAGAAGCAACAGCAACAAAGTAATAACAAGCTGTACAATCCCAGACCTCAAGCCTCATACCTATGAGTGCATGTAAATGCACCCACACAGTATGTTAGGACAGTTTTGCCTGCGACCACTTTAGCAATAGTAGCATTAGTGCAAGGCTCTGTCTGTGTTTAGGAAGGCTTGTAGGTCTTCTTGTTTCAGGCCAGTAGTTACATAAATTTACAACACAACTTTTGTTTGGTATGCAGTATTCATGTCAGAGATGGACTATGCAAAGAAATGAAAGCTTTAAACATTTTGCTCATGGCTGTAAAATACACATTTTCCCTGTCTCTCATAATAGTAAAACCTGAAGTCACCCACTGAAGAGTAGTGGAATGTTTGAGATAAGTAAAAAGTGTTTCCACACATCATGTACATTTTGTCTATGGAATTCAACACCAGAAGTGCCCCTCAGGGAAGCAGAGAACTTTAGGAGATGCAGGCAGACAGTATGAAATGTGCAGCTTTTTGCTCCACAAATACCTGCCTTCAGCTTCCTGCTATAGAACAATCCCTTGGAAGGGCTCAGCAAAAATGGAAAGGCAGCTGGGACAATCTCAGACGGTTCCCCAGGAGAAGAGAAAATGTCACTCATTCTCCTTCATTCTTTTTGGACCTGCCTGGCAGCATTAACAAAGCACATTAAAGCAAACAGTTTGGGGCAGGTGGGCAAAAGAATCATGCTTTGTTTCTTCCACTGGCACAGGATGCCTCATCCACTGAGAACAAAGGAAGATGAAAAGAGCCCTGATGGATCAGCTCAAGATCTTGTCTAGTACAGCGTTCCATTCACATGGTGGCCAACTAGTTGCTTTTGGGAAGCCCACCAGCAGGAAGTAAAATGCCAAGTGCACCGTCGGTCTCATGTTAATTCCTTTTGTCATTGGCAGGGCATCCCAAACTTTTACTGTGTGCTATGCAAACAAAACAAAACAAAACAAAACAAAACTAATTCCTTTTTATATTTCTTGACTCTCCTACCACTTTACTTTTGCTGATGAATCCACATTCTAGAGCCCCCAGAACTGTAACCCTCCTTATAGTGGAAATTCTGCCACAGTGTCAATTTCTCTTTTCAGTTTTTGAAATCAGAGATCAAAACAGAAGGGGCTGGGCCTCCTTCCATAGGAGAGTGGCTGAGCACTACTGGAGCATTACTGTTCTTTCTGCCCCACACTATTTCATTAAAGGTTCTCATAGAGGACATCTTGCTTTAACACAACACACACACACCCCAAAAAAACCTGGACTCAGCATTCATTTTCAGAGTGTTGATAAAATCCATGCAAAAGTCTCCCTGCAACTGTGAGATAGAGCCACTCATGGAAACACAAAATCCTTTCCTGTTACTTTTCTGGGCTGTCCTGAGAAAGTGCTGTCAAGCATGACAGAGACTAATGGGGGCTGCCACTAATGTCCCATGCAACCGAATGCATCATTTCACAGCTCATTAGGCTGATAATTTCCTTCTGCATTGCTGATCTTGTGTGGTGTTGTTCCCTTTATGCTCGGTTATTCACACACCTTCTCCCTATTGCTGTACAAGTTGACTAATTAAAAAAGAGAAGGCCTGTCACCAGACGGCTGACAAATGATCAGCTACCACGTTTCTTTGAGTGACTTGAAGAATGCCATATGCCTCTCCAGACACCTTCCTGAAGTAGCCAGAGAACATATTGTGACATAAAGCCATCACCTCATTTAATGAATGAAATACTTTACTATCTTTGGTGACTTTCTTATTGAACTATTAAATGACACACTAAATAATCATTTCCCAATGGGAACAAATCATACCAAAGAACCATTCTCAGAAATGCAGCAGACTATACCTTTCAGCATTAGCTAATGAAAAAGCAACTTTGAAACATCTAAAATGCTGCAATAATTAGACCTTGCTCTATTGCAATTGCATGCAATTGTGAGGACTTGTCAAAAGTAGTAGTCACTATTGAAAAGGCATTTTAAAAGGTTTATTTTTCTTCAATGTACCAGGCTATATGAGAGCCAGGTCTTTAATTTTTTAAAATAAATGGCTTAAATGTACAAGTGTCCAGCTTAATATTTCAGAATAACTCTGTAATGCTAGTAGCCCTGCTTTATAGGCTGCTAGTGCATACATCTCTCCTGCTCTCTCAGAACACTTTGGAACAGAGAATGACAGAGGGAAAGAGAAAGAGAGAGAGAGAGAGATTGATCTTTATGAGACTGCAAATATTGTAACTAATATTCTTGAGTTTCTGTACATTGTAACCTATGAAACCTATGAACCTTGGTAAGAGAATTGTAGTCTCATATATATTTTGATCATATATCCTTTGGAATGGTGGCACTTTAAGAAGTTAAACTGAATGTGCACAAGGTTTCACAACAGTATTTAAAATACTGCAAACCCCCTACTATTTTTGCTGCAAAAAAGACTGATCTAGTTATCCCTCTGGAGGTTTTTGCATGGTGTTCTTAGACACTGTTTAAAAAATGACAACTCAAATCTATAGCTAACAGGACACTTACCAATTCCAGAATTAATGACTGAAATTCTCAAGGTTGAATAAAAGGCACATAGAACAAAATATGGGACAGAAACACATTGGGAAGACTCAAGTCCACCCTGGTTTATTTTCATGCAGTCCACTGTATGAAAGCATAAGTTCAGTTACTTTCCTCTTCCTTCAAACTTTTTTGTGCAGAACTTGGAAATGTATTTTTGGGGGGACTGCAATATCCACAATCCAATGCTTTCCATTGCTTCTTTAGCTTTAATTTGAAACAACAGATGTCACTTCCGAAGCAGGGAGATCTGCCATTAGGGTCTCTGCAGATATGCTTTGTACAGTGGAACTGAACATTTTTCAGAAAATTTTGAAACATTACCTGAAAATGTTCTTTTCCACTCCCCTCCTCAACACTGTTTGAGAATTTCGGGATCTTTTGACCCCTCCCTCCCATGTTATCCTGCCCTTCACAGCCAATTGAGATCTAATCCAATAGATTTTAATATCATTGACAAGCTTGGGCCTTATTGCTCTCTTAGCCTGTTGCCTCCTTTATCCAACAGGATGAACAATATGACTTCGTACAGTACCTCTTTTGAGAGAACTAACTGAGGAGATAACTTCCTTTGGAACTGCAGAGGACCTTTTTCTCTCTACAGACAGTCTATGGCATTGCATCTCCCCCTACCCCAATTCATTTTTCATCCCCATAAAGAGAGTGGAGAATTCCAGGGCACTGTGTTTCCTCAGGCTTACAGTGGATGACCGCAGAGAGCTTGAAGTCTCAAGCTTCATTTTAAAATGCATTTTATTCCTCGTGTTCAAAACATGAACATGCCATAGTCACGTCTGTTTACAGACTGGGGGAGAAGATGAACCTCATTAAAAATCCTCACAGTTTCTAAACAAACCTTCTTTTGGGACATAAGGACAAATATTTTTCTATTTTTCTATTTTCTTTGACTTTCTGTCAAAGTTTTGAATGCTAAAGCTGTTTTCCCACACTTCTTTTGCCACAAGAGGGAGTAAGTGTCTCATATTAGCTTCTAATTTATATTGTAAATTTCCTTTTGAAACCTCAATATTTCTGAAATGCTGTTTGGCTATTTCAGATTCCAAACACACAAACCCATTCCTGAACCTAAATAAAAATAATTAAAAACTGTCTTTAGTGAAGTAAACCAGATATGAGAACATGTCTCAATGAAGAATTCTTTGGGAAATGGAGAGATAGGCCACTTCCGCCTTATACTGTTATAGCGCTATTATTCCACTTTCAATCTCTTGCGGACTTCTGGGGTTTGTAGTTTCCTGGGGCCAAAGATCTCTCTGGCTGAGAATTCCAAATGCCCCTCCCAAAACTGCAAACCCCAGGATTCCATAGGATGTTGAATGTGAAATAATATCACTATAACAGTGTATTGCGGAAATGGCCATAGTAGTGGCTCTTGCAAGCAGAGTAACAAAATTGGCGAGGCAGAAACTGAACAACAACTGGTCTCACCCACCCACCCACCCAACAGAGAAAAGAAAATAAGGTTTTTACTTTACCTACAATACCTACCCATGATCAAATATGGTCTAATGGAGGAGAAAGCATGAAAAAAAAAAAAGGATGGAGGTTTGAGTGATGGATGAAGAGAGCAGGTGTGGAAAAGCAAACAGACAGGAAGTCACCATAAATATATGCTATGGCTAAACTCTTACAGATTAATATAGTGGTTTTGCTCTGTTCTATCAAGTTGTTTCCAATTTACAGTGACCCTAAGGTAAACCTATCAAGGAGCTTTCTTGGCAGGATTTGGTCAGACAGGGGTTGCCATTACCTTCCTCTGATGCTGAGAGAGTGGGACTGCCAAAGACTTCCACGGCCTAGCAGCAATTGGGACCCTGGACTACTAGAATTCTAGTCCAACAATCAAACCACTACACTATGCTGACTCTCACACAGATTAACATGCAAACTAACAAGTAAGCATTCAAAAGCTGCTACTTCTAACAGAATTCATCAGTAGGAAAAGAGAGACATATTCTTCTCCAGCTCAAAAACTGCTGAGATGTTTAAAATGAAAATTATAGTGTGAAACCACCTCACCTCGTGACTTAGAGATTTGGATCAGTTGGCATCAAATACAAACCATTTTCTTCCCACCAAGCCCCAACTTGTACATGTTCTAAGCATATGAACTGATACTGCATGGTCAGATAGGCCACTGTCTGATGAGGAGGCAGCAGGTGCATATTCAGTAGGGATTGTGAAGCTACTGTGCAGTGCATGACTTCTGTGATGCTTTAACACACACCTACGTAGTATGCAGAGGTTTTGTGGGGAGACTGAGTAAAGGTTCTGAAACTCCTGAATTCCCAGCCAGTACGGCCTGTGGCCATACTGATTGGGCAAGGCTGGAAGGTGATGGCCTCAAAAAGTAACTTTCCCCAACTCTGCTGCTTTATAAATAAATAAGCAGGAGACTTGACTGTGAACATTGGTAAGAATTTTGCCTCTGCCATAAACTTCTTTGGTGACTATCAGGAGGTTCCCCTTTTCTGTCTGTAATGTTGTGTTGCTTCAGATCTGTTGGCTTCCTGCATCACTAGGGAGGCAAAATCTGCCACAGTGATAAAGATAAATTCCAGAGAATTACATTTTGGTTCTGAATCGTCCATCCACAGGAACAATTTCCAAAGGAGAAAGAGTCTTGCTATGTCATGTGAATAACTGACACATTGAGTGGCAACTTTAAAATAAACTTTCTTGACAGGGTTTATTCAGAGGCGGTTTGCCATTGACATCCTCCGAGGCTGAGATTGAGAGCATGAGTTCTCCAAGGTTTCTATGGCTGAATGAGGATTCAAACCCTGGTCTCCCAGAGTCCAAGTCCACAGTCTACTACACTACACCAGCTCATGGTGTGTAAATAACTGGGTAATAAAAGGAACTTGTCTTACTGCTTACTTTCAGGACTACTGAGAGAAACTTTGGACATTCAAAAGAGATATATAAATTCTAAACATGATTCTTCTGCTCTTACAGACACAGCACTGTGTATATTTCTTTTAGCTCAGGTACACAAAGGGCATGCAAACAGTACTATTACGCCATCAGATGCATAACAGTCTTGAAGACTTATGTGCATCATCTGTCGAATGAACTCAACCGATCAGCACGCTGTTGTCTCTTTTTTAGGGAAAGGAACAGACGCAGGTAACCCACTCCCACGAATCTAAGTGGCAAAAGGAGAAGGAAGGAAATTGCACTACATCTGAGCAACAGAGCATGTAAACCTTTGGGGTAATTCCCATTCAGGGATTCAGGTCTATTGGCTTCCTGTTTCTCTAAGGCTGAAAATTTGTCACAGTGAGAAGGACAAAACTGATTGCTAAGATGTTTAAAAATACAAAAGATAAGTGTTGGAAATGCCAAACAGAAAAAAGCACCTTTATTCATCAATGGTGGGGATGCAACAGAGCACAGAAATTTTGGTTTATGGTACGAGTAGTAATGCAACAAATAATAGAAGAAAAGATTGAATTGGTCCCTGAGTTGTTTCTACTGGGTATATTAGATTCAAATTTGATAGGGGGTGACAGTTAAGTAAGGCTAATATAGCATATGGCTACAACCGCCAGGACTGTATTTGCTAGGCATTGGCAAAACGTCTCAATTCCATCAAAAGGGGAATGGTTGGAGAAATTAATAGAAGTGGTAGAAATGGATAGGCTCACCTACCTGTTAGATAACAACCCAAATCATACATTTCTTCAAGCATTGCAATAGTTTATAAATTATTTGCAAAGGATAATGTAAACATAACGTAAAAAGTAAAGTATTGTGATGTACAACCAATGTATGGTCAGAACCAAGTATATATGAACTGTGTAAGAGGTATTTGTACAAATAGAATCCAGGTACATTATAATAAGGGAGACAAAGAATAGATGGCATGGAAATAGAATGTCCCATGATAGTGGTAACAACATATGTATGTTATTACTTTAGGAAAGTTCTGTTAAGACTGAGATTTATGTAATTAAATATGGGTTAACAAATTTCAATGATCAGATAAATAATTAATACCAATGTGTTCCAATGACAGAATGATATAAAATGAAAAGGAGACCATAAAAGGGTATATAACAAGAGCATAATTCACCCAATCTGTGGTTCTAGCAGAGAGAGAAGTCAACCTTAATGTATACGGTGGTTTTTCTTCTCGCAACACCAATCTTATATAATACTTATATATGATACTATTATTTGGGTTTTTTATTGTTTTTTTCCCCCTTGTTAAATACATGGTGCTGTCTGGTATTATATCTTATTTGCTGCCAATAAATTATTAGCACAAACAGCCAAACATGTGGTTTGGCTGTTTGTGCTAATAATTTATTGGAAAATAATAAAAATATTTATTAAAAAACCTCAGAGGAATATATTTTGTCATTGAAAGAACAATTCTCAAAGGAGAAAGTCCGGTTATGGCAGATGAAAAACTAACAAAATTGTTATGGTGTTGATTTTCATGCACTCTAGCCCCTTTTAGCAGACGTAGTGGACTTTGACTCATAGAAACCCTCTTCTCACGTTTTTCTGGGCAAGATATATTCAGAGGAGATTTGCCATTGCCTTTCTCCTAAGACCGAGAGAGTATGACTTGCCCAGGTCACCAAATGGGTCTCTGTGGCCAAGCAGAGATTTAATGCCTGGACTCCAGGAGTTGTAATCCAACACCCAAACAAGTATACCACACTGGGCCTCTTGATAAATGCTTAGGCTACAATAAATTTTTTAGCCTGTAGTTGTGAGCCACTTTGAGTCCCAAATTGGGCAAAAGGCAGGATGATGATGATGATGATGATGATGATGATGATGATGATGATGATGACGACAATAACAGTGATAACCATTCAGACTTGATTTGTCCTATATGGTAAACAAGAAAAACGGGGAATCTCAGCTGTGGCTACTGTTGGACAGTCAGACTTGGGGAGCGGGCAGGATGGTGTTTTCGAATAAAATTTGTGCATTTTTGAAAGTGTATCTGCATGTGCTCATGTACAAACACATACATCTCAGTGCAATATTGGAAAATGTGACATTTGCTACTTGCAGTTCAAATAAAGTATTGAATGCATTATGTATGTTTTTGTGATCAATCAGGCTGCACACTTGGGCCTGTGCTGTGTATATGTGCATGTGCTTAGCCTCAGAAAAGGACAGGGGCCCTAGCAGTGCATGGAGACAGGAGCTGTGCACAAGGTATATTTTGTACAGAATTCAGAAACAATGATGGAGGAGATTACAACACTTGGTCTTGTGTTGGGACAAGATGTCTCAGCAAAGCTGGAGAATCTTCAAAATGCAGTCTCACCTGGCTGAAAAGAAACTCTGAGCAGCAACAGAATGTCTTCTTTGCTTCCCAGGGCACAGGATTCTTTGTTTAAAATCTATGTGAGCCTTGCCTTACTCCAGATCAGATCAGATCAGATCAGATCATTGGTTTGTCTAACCTAGTATTATCAGCTCTGACTAGAAGCTGCTTTAGAAGGTACAAGTCAAAGATTATCCTCAGACTGGATGACTGAGACCACTTCACTTCCAATACACATTTCCCCAAGTTCACCTCCAAATCTTGGCAGTTTCCCAGCATAATCTCCCAGGAGATTTGGGCTCCTATTTGGGGAGGATGCTTTGAACAATAAAACTCCAATGATGATATTGTCTCCCAGATAACAATTCTTTTTTCTTGCAGCTGTTAGCAGAGAAAAGCAACTTCCCCTTAAAAGCCACATGTTGGCACATGTAAACATTATCACTTTCTGGCCTTCTCTTAGATTTTTATGTTACATTTAATCCACACATTCCACTACCACATCGAGTATACTACCCACACCTTGCAATGTACTGATAAAGGGAGAATGGAGAGTCCCCACACATTTTCAGCAAATATTGTGTGTGTGTATGTGTCTCAAGGCACCCATGTACCTACCAGAACAAATGCAGCATCTTTCTTCCTCCTGAAATATGTCCTAATTTCTCTGGAATACTTAGAACCTATCTGTATTTTTCAGCATGAAAAATACACTTAACACCTTGAAAAGGGTGGGTTGTGTCTTCAGAGGTGAAAATGGCACAATGAACCACAAAATGAAAATCAATTGTAACCATCATGTACATGCACAGACAATGCAGAAACTAACCAAACTGTTAAGTTTGCCCAGATTTTATCAAAGGGGAAATGCTTATGGAATTTTGATTTTTTTTTATTTATTTTTATTTTTGTTGTTGTTATTTGTTCACTGAGGTATTAACATCATACTGACAGGCACAGCTAGCATCTTGTTAGTGACATACACAAGTATAAGTTAACCTTAAGCATAAGCCTGTGTAGGTCTCTTTTTCTTTTCTTTTCCCCCGCATCCCTTGTTTGTTGTTGTAGAGATTGGTATTCTCTTCCACTCTCATCAACAACCAAGGCCTCCTCAGGACTCATGGTTTTGCTATTAGAGCCACTTCTCCCAAATGGCCATTCTGTAGCTGGGTTGGAGAAGTATCTGGCTATGTCCCACAGCCAGATACAGACCAATGACATCATCCATCAGGGCCTCAGCAGATCTCTGTGGAAGCTGTCATTGGTTTGCATTTAGCCATGGAGCATATAGCCAGATGGTTCTCCAATACTGTTACCTATCTCCACCTGCCACATAAAGACTGATAATGGAGAGGCTATTGCAGCAAAACTGTGAGTCCTAGGGGCAGTGAGTGGAAAGCTATACCCAAGTTCCATCTGAGAAACTCTTACACTATGCTGGGCAATGTCTGATCTCAACCATTGTCTAATTGTTTCCATTTGGGCCTTAATCATGGGGAGACTGGAGACACCAGAAACCTGCTGTACACCTATCTTCTGTTGAAGCCAAGGCTTTGCCATATGCACCCTTTTAAACTGACCTGTCCAGAACCCCAGGGAAGGAAAGTTCCACACTCACTGAAGTGTTACCATCACCCACAAACACACTAGAGAATTCATAAAATATATCATCCTTAATGAGTAATGGGGTCTCAGCATTTCAGGACATCCTGTTTTCCACCCCTGTAGGGCAATGAAAATATAGGCCCTATTTTTCAGCCACGACAACGGCCCCTTCCGCACAAGACGAGTGAATCACTCCGTGCTGTTACTCACCCGTTCTTCTTGGGTCGAAGCAACTCAGACTCTCCCTTAAGCCCTTCTGCAGGGCTCCTCCATTTGGTCCAGGGCGAATCGGAGCAGTGCAAGGTCTGTAGATCTGCACTGCTCAGACTTACAAAATGGTGGCTTCCTGTTCTTCGTGGGTCTGGACCAACTGCTGACACTGGCCACGCCCACAGCCCGCCCTCCGCTGATTGCAGGCTCGCATTGGTGCGAGCCTGCGTATCTGCATAAGTGAGGAGGAATGCAATGGCACGCTCCAGAAGATTGAAAGACCAGATTTTTCCAGTCTTCATTTAGCGTGCTGGAGGACCATTGGGGGCGTTTTGGATTGGACTAAGGTGAGGAACTAAGGTAAATAGTCCAAACCTAGTCCGATCCAAGCTGCAGACGACCTCCGTGACAGAACGCCTTGGCCCTGGTATGGAAAGGGCCAGCACTAGCAAAAAGATTATCTTTTGGATAAAACCCCACCATATTTTTCTGCAAAAACACCTCAGCAAATTACCACTGAAAATGTCTCAAAATGTGAAAAATTATTGAAAATTGTGCAAAAATTCTTATCACATTGACCAACAGGGGAAAAATTTGCTCTTTTCTTTTCTTTTTACATGAGAGAAAGGAATAAGCAAAGATTTACATCTAAAATCTACTGAAACTCATTACTGCACTGTTTGTTAAAGTTAGGAAATGGAATCCATGCTTTGCTCATGTACTTCCCTCTTGGTCTTACGCAGTTTGTGGCTCGCCACCATAGCAGGCCTACTTGATACCCATTAATCTTTCTATTAGTCTTATGGGCAAAACGCTTCCCAAGACCAAGGTCCTAAAAGTAACTTCTTCCCTGTTAAGAGTTCAATTCATGTTAGTTTGATAGATTTCCATCCAAGAGCAGGTCTCCCACAGTCCATCACTCATTCTACTGGCTGTAGCTTCCCTTCTCCTTCCAGTTTCTTTTTTATTATTTTGTACACAACAGCAACAGCAACAGCAACAACTACAACTACAACAACTCAGAAATTTGGGGATCAAGGGGAATTGGGAAGGCACAACATTTCTACAGCACATGGCACAGATTTAATCTAGTTAATCTAGTGCCTCCCTTTTTGATACCCATTTTTAAAGTCAGGATTTAGCAAGACTGATGTTCACAATTGTTACTTGGACCCATTGGATGAAAGGAGCAATGTCACTACCTTCCTATTTCCATCACCAAGAGTGGAGCTCTATTTAGCTCAAAACTGACCCAATAATTTACAATACAAAGGCATACTTTAATATCAAAATAGTTCACTGATATTCTTGACCTGATGGAGCATGGCGGTGAGTTAGACCCCATTTCCTTCTAACCTTGGAACAGAATAGTGTGAACAATGCTATTTCCTCCTTTCTTCCCTCTAGATTGAGGGCATCTCCTTCCCGTCAATGAGGAAAGAAACGTCTCTGCAAATATGTGTGAGAGAAAGGAAATATGGTTCAGCTTTAGCTCAGCTTGCAGGAGACCACAGATCAAACTGTTCTGACACTTACAGAAGCAGACCAGACATTTTTCTTCTCATCAGCTTTAAACCTTGGCTGAGATTCTGGATCAGAATGCATAATGTATATTTAATTTAATTTAATTTTCATGCTGCCTTTCTGCCAGAATGGGACCCAAGGCAGCTTCCAAAAATAAGGGTCTTTCCGCACCACACTGTTATAGTGCTGTTATTCCACTTTCAATATGGAATCCTGGGGTTTGCAGTTTCAGGAGGGGCATTTAGAATTCTCAGCGAGGGAGCTCTTTGGCCTCAGTAAAGTACAAACTCTAGAATTCCACAGGGTGTTGAAAGTGGAATAATAGCACTATAACAGTGTAGGGCAGAAAGGTCCTAAGTAAATGTCCACATGGGGGTTAAGTTCCATAGTTCTCAACCTACTTTTTTAAGCTGCTGCAGGTCCCTCAATACTAACTGGTGGCAAGTAGCTGGTGGCCAGTGAAGAAGCATCCTTTGGAACATCCTGGAGGATGATATTCTTGCCTCGAGTGTCCAACAGCCAGCAAATGGCCATGTTGAGAGAGGGGGCTGCAACAACTGAAAAGGTGGGTTTGCAGAGAGTTTAGCCATTACATGGCTGGTAGAGAATTCTGACCTTCGCAATGACCAAAAAAGTGAGCTATGCAGATAGAAGTTAGACTTAACACCTTTGTAAGTTATTACCAGGATGCAGGCCTTTGTTCACTTGCACTTTCATTTTTTATATTTCTTTTAAATGATCAAGTTCAAGCCGAGGGTTTGGCTGCACACTCAGCTGAATTCAGGTAATCATGTGATCGGGCTCAAGCAGAATTCCCTGGACTTTATGGATATTGGCCATGCTGGCTAGGACATTCTAAGAGTTATAATCCATGAAAACCTCTGGGTTCAGGGCTCTTATCTTTTATGGATTTTGGTGGAGGATCCGCTTATTCCATTTCATAGATGTTAACAGTTACAGTTCTTGCGCAGTTGGTTAGTAATCACACATATTTCTATTCCATTAGAAGAAGTGTCCTGTTTTGAGAAAGTATGAATCAATAAGCAATTAGGTATTGGATACAGTCGTGGAGCCTGTTTGAGACAGAGTATCAAGCCATGTAAACATAAACTAGTCCCCACTGGGCCTGAACATTTGTTAATATGTGAAAGTAATTAAGTCAAAATAGGATTCCTTTCGAAAAGATAAATTTCAGTTTGATGCCAAGTAAATGAGCTAGGTAGATCAATCTGCAGGTGACACTCTTCAGCTAGCCATGATCCATCAGATTGGGAATCATCGCAACTATCTATCTTAGTGTTAAAATACATCATTAATCTTGTAAATGCTTGGGTCAGTTTTGTAATGCTCAAGAGCCATATAATCCAAAGGGTTGTGTTCCCATCGACTAACTTTACATATTTACTTCCTTGCCTTTGTTATACACCCTTTCCAACACTTACCATTGTTTTCTTTCCCAACTCTACAGGTGCTGCTCTTTTGAAAGAACCCTGAGAACTACTTTTGTAAGAAGTGCAGATAAATGTGTGAGTTTAAACTGGCCCTTCAGATGACATTAGAGATGCAGATTTGTCACTTGCTAACCGTAAAGTCATGCAACATCTTGGAGATGTGAAACTAGCCATTTCAGATCCAGAGACATAGACAGATATCTCATAGGAGCTGACATTTCATCTAATACCATACTCTTCAGTGCAAGCTGGGAAAGACTGGGCTCATTCAAGTTAGAGAAGAGTGCAGCTCCTAGTTGAATGGAAATGCACTCTGATGAAAGCCTTGCATCTTACACCCCCTTGAACATTTTAAATTGCTTTTTCCTTGCATAATACAACTCTTTTTTTCCTTTATTGTTTGCATTACTAGCCCTTTATAGCTATTTTGATGGATCTTGCAAATGTCAGATATAAAATGTTGGACTGAATACACGGCCAGGATTATGCTCTCAATTCATTAATTTTGAGAGCTGTGATCCAGTGTAAAAGTTATTTAGTTAGTTGGTTATTATTTATGCCCTACCTCAAAGATTACTAGTGCACTGCAGTGCACTGTAGCCTTGACCTAATGAAGCCACCTCACCCAGTAAAGGAACATTGTATAAAGGCTAAGTGCTATTATGCCAAGCCAAAAATGGCTAACAGTTTGTGCCAAAAGGAAATTGTTAACTTGTATAGCTGGAGATGGTGGCAGACCTATTCAGGGATGCCATCTACTAAGGAAAAACACTATTTGCTGCACTACAACATGTCATTAAGCTTCCTAAAATGATGTGGTACATCTTCCTTAAAGTGGATGAGGAAAGGGCATTTTAAAAAGGGTATGGAGAGATCAAGCTCCTGGGTTACTTGCATAACATCATCTTCTGCATTGCATTCAAATAAGGCGTTCCCAGAATTACTGCTCTAAGACACCCATGAAAATGTTTTTGCAGGAAAACAGAAAAATGTTTTCACAAGGAAGCTTTTGTGCAAGAATGACAACTTGGGAGTCACCCTTGGGTGGGAAGTCACTAATTGTCTGCATGCACTAATAGTCAATTTAAGTCCAGGCCTTTTATTAAATACCCACAGCACTCATAAGGCTAACACATTTATTGCAATTTTCTCCACAGGAAAAAAAAAATCTATCTCCTCATATAAAATAGTTCAGATGCACGGAGTTAAGCAGGCACCTTCTTGCCCACACTAGTTCTTATTGACATAAATGTAATCGGGTAATTCCAGATGGAGGTGATCTTGTTCAATCCACACATAGATATGCTAGTTGCAAATGTAAGAAGGGTTATTATTTGTGTTCCTCATGGTGTCACTTGATGACACTTGTGCTGAAGAGTTAAATTATTTGCCTTCGTGGCCTGAGAAGCCAATCACAGCCCATGGAATGCTGTGGGGTAGGCTATGGGGAGGAAGTATAAAACCAGCAGTTTTTCTGTTGAACTGTCAGATAGGACCAGTTAGAGATAGGGATGAGGGCAGATAGGGATGGATTAGATCTTGAGAGGGACAGTTAGAGATAAAGCCAGTGAGGAATAGAGAAATGGTTAGAGTTAAGCATGGATAAGATCACAATGGGGATTTTGGTTGATGGGAACTGAGCATGTGGAATAAGTTCAGGGAAGGTATTACTTTGGTTAGAACAAAGTGTTGTACTACATATGGAGCCAGTCTGATTCTGAAAGTTTAATTCATGTGTTACACAATAAACCTTTACTTTTCTGATTTACCCCAGTGCCTGGATATATTTTATTTCTGACTTAGGGTATTAGATCAACTGCTACTAAACTGAGTTCACCTAGAAACACATTGGCCATTTTGACCCTACACTGCTATCATTCCGCTTTCAACATCCTGTGGAATCCTGGGGTTTGCAGTTTAGGGAGGGGTCTTTAGAATTCTCAGCCAGGGAGCTCTTTGTCCTTAATAAACTACAAAACCCAGGATTCCATAGGAGAGCACTACAACAAAATAGGGTGTAAATGCTCATCCACCTGTGCAGTATGATTACCAAACCCAGGAAAGGGTGGTAAGGTTAGAAGGTTAAAGGCGACCAAGGTTTGGAAATGGGAAACGATCTGGCGAGAAGATCACTCACAGAGCAATTCGTGTGCAATCCACTTGTTGATATGCTAGCTGAAAATGTGAGAGGGATTACTATTTCTATTCTGCATGGTATTACCTGATAGGGGAAAAAAAAAATCTACCTGGCTGCTGTCATGCCACCTCCCTCATACTGTGTTGTCAGGATTAGCACCTCCTTTTTGTCATAGTAACCATGGCATCCCTAATTCTATCTCCACACTTCTCAAATTAATCCCAATGTGTTTCCACTTCCACCTTCTTCTTTACTCTGCCTGACATAACAAAATGATAGCAATGCCGCTCAACCCACTTTCAAAAACCAGTCAAAGAGGTTTTGTTCCCTATATACACACTGAAGACAATGTCCTTCCTGTGTGACTTGAGAATGAAGGCCACAGTGTAGGGCAATCCCAGTCTAATCGTCTCATCTGAAAGCCTGCTATAAGATGTTCTAAGACCATTTGTTGATTTTGTTAGCAAGACTAATATGGATACTCTTCTGAAGATTTAATTAGATGTTTATCTTCTGGAATCAAGAGTCTGCATATTCAGTATTGTGAATGCTTCTGTGGATTCTCTGAACTTTGCATGCAGCTTGAATCCACACAAAGGTGGGTTTTATATCAGGAAGATAAAATAAGGGTCCAGAGATCAAGCTCATGCTCAAGGAATTATCTATCAGGGCCAATTAGCTGTCCATAGAAAAAGAGAAATGATATGAACCAGTCTTGCTATGAACCAGTCCAGATGTGAAGATCCCCAAGAGAAGATTTCATGAGGATAAAAAACAGGACAAACATAGGAAAGACATGGGAAATAGGATCTATATAGGCCCCAACTTCATTAAATAATAAATTTTTTTTAAAAAAATAAAATAAAATAGTGTTATGTGGGGAGTGCAGATATGCTGTCTCTCTGTATGAGCATAGTTTGCATTTCATAGTTTCACTGAGGTTATTGCTAACAGGACACCTTGGCTTAAGAATCCATTTTGTTCTGGAAAAGGATGCAGAACTACACACATGGATGTGACCAGGAACAAAAATCAGAAGGCAAGAATAATTGCTTCCACCACTGAAAAAACAGGGATGGGCAAAGTACAGTCCAAATACCATGCTTGTTCCTATAAAGATCTTTGATCTCTGCAAACTTCAACCTCTGGTTGACATCTAGATTTTAAAAAGGGCTTTTCCTGAGCCTAAAAGGGACAGGCAGCATGGTGAAATTACCTCCATGACTATAGGGCATGTGGTGTAGAATCATAGAAATCTAGAGTTGGAAGAGACCACACAGGCCATCCAGTCCAACCCCCTGCCATGCAGGAACACCCTCAAAGCAATCCCAACAGATGGCCATCAAGCCTCTGCTTAAAAACCTCCAAGGAAGGAGACTCCACTACACTCCGAGGCAGCATATTCTACTGCCGGACAGCCCTGACTGTCAGGAAGTTCTTCCTGAGGTTCAGGTGGAATCTCCTTTCCTGCAGCTTGAATCCATTGCTCTTTGTCCTGGTCTCTGGAACAGCAGAAAACACGCCCTCTCCTTCCTCTACGTGGCATCCCTTCAAATATTTAAACATGGCTATCATGTCCGCTGTAGTGTGGCATTTTTAGTTTTTAAAAGAGGGAATTAAAATGTGTTGTGTGTTTTTTTTTAAAATTGAGAGAACTTCCACGGTAGGAGTGGATATGGTCTCCCATGCCCTGCCTTAGTATTGCCCAACAATACTCAATGGAGCCTAAGTGTCTTAAGGCTTTTTCTCCATTTTTGAATTCCCAAATAAAAATCAGGAGGCTAGAGGGCAAACTGTGCCCCCAGTATTTTTCCAACTATTGTGATCAACCAGGAAGTGAAGTCCAATGGATTCCCCCTTCCTCTGAAGTCATGTAATTATAACTGCTAATGCTATCTTTCTTTTTCTTTCCTCCTTTAACTCTTTCCATTGCCGCCACTGTGGGTCACCAGTTTAAGCAGCACTCAAGTTTTCCCTATACCTATTGTTTTCAGACCCTTGTCTTGTCACTTCCAGAGCTTTCTTCTGCTCCTCATTTGGCCATTTCCCCAACATCTACCTTTCTCTATATCTATGTTAAAACCATGTGTAGAGCGGGAATGGGTAAACTACAGGCCTGCAGATGTTGATGATGAACAGCACACGTCAAGGACTGATGGAAGTTGAAGTCCTACACTAATTTGAGGGCCACAGATTTCCCACTCCTTCATGCAGACTCGCACAGCAACACAAAGGGGTCATCCTAAGCCCACAATGACCCAATCCAGCAAGGGAATAATTGGAGAAACAAAGGCAGGGTGAGTGGCAGGATTTCTGGGGGTAGAGTTTCAGGACCAGTCTGGGCAAAGGGATCTGTCACACCTGGGCTTTGGGTTAGTATACTAACCAAGGTATTTTAATCTTTTGTAACACATGTTTGTTTCATGTGCATCCTGGCTTCCTGTTCACTATCTGCAAGATTGTAAGCCAGACTTATGCTCTTGCAACTTCACATTCATATTTATGGTGATTAATGACCAATTGAGACTCCCAAAACTTGCCTCTTATCCCAGGCAATGTCCCAACTGAAGGGTTTGGAGGTGCTGCAGATTGGGGCACTGGGAAATGATGATTGTGGTGCTCTCCCAGTTAGAATACATGTTGAAAGAAGCAGTTGCAGCAGGCTCCTGAGGAATCTCTCCAGCTGCTTGTCTCAGGCCATTTCCGCCCTACACTGTTACTGTGTTATTATTCCACTTTCAACATCCTGTGGAATTCTGGGGTTTGTAGTTTATTGAGGCCAAAGAACCCTCTGGCTGAGAATTCTAAAGGGCCCTCCCTAAACTGCAAACCCCAGGATTCCATAGGAGGTTGACAGTGGAATAATAGCACTGTAACAGTGTAAAGTAGAATGGCCTCAGTGTGACCTGCAACTGGGAAAACTCTGTAATCATAATTTCCCATAATTTCCCTCAATCTTAAGCCCCACAGAAAACTCTTCAGTTGGAGCACTGCCTGGTTTAAGAGGTAGATTTGGAAGGGCAGCATTGACAGAAGTATCTATGCACTGGAATAGGAGTCTGAGCTGTGCTTCTCAATTTGGAAGCAGATGTTCCCCATTTCACTAGAGTACAGATTATGAACTCCCTGCTTTGGTAGAGCTCAGATTCCAAAGGTAAATGCCACATCTCTGTTCCCACATTGTTCTTTGTTAATGTATTACACACGAACACATGTGAAGTTCCATAGTCATGGGTGTATGGATGGGAAAAAAATATTGTCTCTTATTTGTTTCTGTTTGAAAAATTGGTTTCCTAGCAAAATAATGGAGCAGCAAGATTTTGTTGTTTCATCCCAGTGTCTGACAATTCTAAAGTGTTCTGGAGGACTTTTGTCCTGCAGAATGACATGCGAGTTTTCTATATGGAAAATGGGGAGTGCGTTGCACCAAAAAATAATTTTAAAGAACCCACATACTTTTCTGCACAGAAATATCCCTGGAGCATTTTGGAATGTTCAAGTGCAGAGAGAGAACTGCACAGAAATAGTCATATTCTCCCACACCAGAGAGAAAACTAGAATAATATTTTGTCCTTGCATGTAAAGATGAAATAGTCAATGATTTCCATCCTTACATGTGACCAATGGCATGTAGTAACAAGTCCCCTTTTATTTTGGAGAAAAGTAGCCATTAGGCCCCAATCCTGAATATGGTTGCAGTCCATATCAGAGCCTTGCTTCAATATCCATACCAAAACTACCTGCAATTTGTCTCAAAGGTGCCATTTGCAGTAAACAGCATCTTCAGGGGCAATTAGCAGGAAACTGGTACATTCTGTGATCCAGATTTGGAGGACAACATATCCCACACTTTTTCTTCAAAATACAGAAGTCTATTGGAAAATACTTATTTTTTTAATGAAGTTAACTTAATTGCAAGGTACAGTTGGTCCTTAATACATATGCATATAATTCTCAGTAGAATAACTTGGTAAGGCATTTGAAAATTAATGTTCTTTATTCAGTTAATATGTCCCAATGATTTGCTCAATTATGAATTTATGAACTCATTATTCACTTTAAGTGTACCATGCTAATAGTGGGGAAATTATCAGTACAAATAATCTCTTATACATTTTTCATCAACCTTCTCTAACAGACATAAGATATTTAAGTTTAAACTTAAAATTTAAATTAAATTAAATTTAAAGCACTTCAACTTGTCTTTATTCTCACAAAATTAGTCTCCAAGTTTTTGGATCCTTCCAGTGTTGTGCTATTAAATGTTTGCTGCTAGTAATCTAAGGCCATTTCCGCTCAGGGCGAGGGAATTGCCCCGTGCCGGTACTTACCGGACCTTTGGGCTCGATGCTTGGGTCCAGGTTGGTCCAGAGCAGTGCGTAGCCGCTGCTCCGCACTGCTCCGGGGATGAAAATGGTGGCTTCCAGTTGGTGGAGGCTCTCCACCAACCGCTGAAGCTTGCCAGCCTAAAGCCTGCCCCTGGCAGATTACAGGCTCGCACTGGTGCAAGCCTGCAAATCTGCACCGGAGCGTGGGAATGGAGTGGCACGGAGTGGTGCACTCCATGCTTTTTAAAAACCAGAAGAAACAGGTTTTTAAAAAGCACGCTGCACGACCACTTCGGGTCGTTCCGGAGCGGACTGAGGTGTGGAATTACATAAAGTAGTCCGACCCAGTCCGCTCCCAGGTAAAGACGTCCTCTCTGGAGGACGCTCTGCACTGTTTCTTTAAGCCCATGCGGAAATGGCCTAAGATATAAAAGTCAAAGTTTGTTTGTCTGTGTCAGGTGAAGTCTTCATATGATTGGCTGTGTCAGGCAAAGACCTCATATGATTAGCTGCCTGAGAAGATTCTATGGAATCCTGGGATTTGCAGTTTAGGAAGGGACCTTTAGAATTCTCAGCCAGAGAGCTCTCGGGCCTCAGTCAAATGTGTCTGTCTAAAATAGGCTAATTGCTATGGAGACAAGGCCTAGCAGCAAGGAGGAGAGCAGTATATTCCCACAGGAACCCAACCTCTGTATGTTACATACATATATATGTTTATTTCAGTCAATGACCAGCAATTGTATGTTAATAACTCTGAACACAGATTAGATTGGGAAATATGGGGCTAAGTTACAGGTACTAGACAAGACAGTTTGGGAAATTACAGACTCAGGATCTCAAATTTTTCTAACAAGTACTACCTATGAGAAAATAAAATCCCAGGCAACGCCGGGTATATACTCTAGTAAATGATATTCTGTCTCTTTCTTTTCTATGAAGGTGACACTTCTCTTATAAAACGATAATGACTGAGTTGTTTGGTTCTTAAATCCACCCCATCTGTTCTGTCTTATTTAATATTATGATTTGGAATTGCTGGGTTTTAGGTCGTTATCTGCTACAAATGTATCCTGACTGTTTTATTATGATCACATCTTCAAGAATATGAAAATGACTGCAAATAAATTTTCTTCGGTGTTAAATGTCATGATGCTGTAATTTTAAATACCCTTCAGTCAGGCGTACACAAGATTATCATTTCTTTCCAAATTCCCACCTTTGCTATATGCCATAAGTGAAACTTGATTCTTTACCTTGAATCCAGAGGTTTCAGATTAGCTAACATCACATTGGTCTCACATTGCTTGATTGTTTAATATTTTTAATTAATGGTGGAGTACACTTGACACATTATAATCAACATAACTATCATTATGACAGTTGGGCTATTTTGAATTTCATAAAGGAATTTTCCTTGTTGTACAAGAATAGTGTTCCTGAAATGTATGTTTTTTTATTCATTTTCAGTGTTTGAAAAAGGGTTAGATATTTAAATGCCAGACAGAGTCAATTCAAACATGCAAGCTCATCAGTTGTGGATGAAAACATCAAACAACTGTGTGCACATGTGAAACAGCCACCTCAAATCAAACACCATAAGCAGACCTTTGATCACGAACCTCAGCAGGACAATTTCCAATTAAAGTTTTGTTCTAAATCACCATGGGATGAGTGATGAGCACACTTATGGGAAAGAGCCATAAATAGATATGTGGGATGCCTAAAAATACTATGATTTGACAACTCCTTCTGCACATTGTTTCAGGACTTAGAAGTATATTTAATACACAGTGGTAAATAAAATTAGTATTAATTCTAAACCCATTACGTGACAATGGCATTGGCCACGTTATCATTTCATGTTGCTGAGGAATATTGTAAAATAAACAGATCATAGTTCAATTCTCACTGAAATGGTTAACCTGCATCTAGAATGACAGCAAAAACAGAATGTGGGAGAATGATTGTGGGTGTACGAACAGGCGGAAATGAAAGATTTAGCCAGCATTCTTTCTATGAATTTTTTTTAAAGCCCTTGAGAAACCAGAAAATTTCAGTCCATTCAAAGCTGTTATCTAGAATACACAACCTCCAATTCTAAAAAAATAGATATTTCTATTTCTATTTCTCACTATATGGTGGTGCAATAAGTGAAATAAATGCACCCCCCCCCCAAAAAAATTAAAAAATTAAAGTCAGCTTAAAGTTGCATAAGCTTTCCAAACACACTTGGAAACTTCTAAGTTCTAAGCATTTGACATTATTTCTGTGAATTTGATTGAAATTTTTGCCCAACTTATTACCCAAACTTAAGCCCTTTCCGCATGATGACGCTCTTCTGTGTTGTGACGCTGCAAATCCAGTCCAGAAGAGAGCGCATCAGCAACACTCCCCTCCGCATCTGCTAGCTCCCTGTGGAAGGGAGCAGGATAGCCCAGCCCCTTCCTTCTGCAGTGCAGCTGAGCACTTGCAAATGCACGGCTGTGGCTTCCACATGACAGCAGGTATGGGAGTGCCGTGCAATGGGAGGTAAAAAATGGATTTTATCTTTTATCCATTTTTCAAATACTGAGTGAATGCGATGCTTCATGATGGGATGGCAGCAGGACGGCAGCGACATCATACAGAAGCACGACCTGCCAACCACTGCCATCCCACAACAGAAGCGGCTTAGTGTTGTCATGCGGAAAGGCCCATCATCTCACAGAACAGGCATGACATGTTCTTTGCCATTTTTGTGCATTGTTATTTTAACAAGCATGGTCTATTATTCTTATTCTTATTTCTGAGGCTTATAGGGCTTTTTATTATGGGCTATCTTTGTTTATCCTCATTTTTTCAATGCTGCTGTTTATTGCTACTTAGCTGTTAGCTGTGTTGGATTTGTAAGCAGACAAAGACTACATGCACTTAAAGGGAATCCTTCTCGATTGGTATACTTTAACACAGCGCTACTCAAAGTGAGATCCCTGGACCAAGGCTGGGCCCTGAGCCATTGGCTGCCAGACCCCAGTAACTTTCCAGGAAAGAAACAATTGTAGCCAATGGGCACAAGCATGGTGCCTGTCCTTGAGACATTGGAGAAAAAAATAGTTGCCAGGTCCTTGCATCAGACAGCCTGAGAAGTGTTGCTCTAGCCTACAGTTGCTTAGCTTAGAGTTTCAGTCACATGTTATGCCCCACTCCTTGCTTTTTCCACTGAGACCCTTAGCACTAAAGAAATTGTTCAGTCCTGTTCAACGAGAGAGAGAGAGAGATTGAGAGAGAGAGAGAAAGAGAAAGCACTAATCAGTGCAGAACAGGGCAGTATCATGCCCTTGAGTGGTTTTCAAATAACCAGACTGAAAACACTAGACTTTTTTTTTTTTTAACATGTTCCTGACCCAAAAGGAATACCTGGCTTGGGAATGGCAGTGGGTGGGTAGCTGGATCAAAAGAAAAAATATTTCATCATGCTTACAACTCTCCAATCTTCTTCCAGCTGCTCACGGAAGGGCCACTCCTGTCACTGGAGCTGAAAGTTATTTAGGGGTCGTTGGGGTGGGGTTATTACCAAGGAACAGAGATTTCACATAGTTGCCATTTCCCACTTTCAGCAATCCTTCCTTTGACTGAAGATCAAAGCTTGTAAAAATTTCCAGAAAGTAGACGGACTAGTTTAGCTTGCTCAGGGAAAATATATCTCAAACAATCACAATTGCTAGAACTTTTTTTCCCAAGTAGGCATACCAGAAAGTCCCATTGAATTAAATAGGCTTGACCTCCAAGCAAACATGCTGTGACTGGAAAGCAAACAATCATAAAACAAGCACCTAGACAGAAGCTGAGGCAGAGAGAAATACAGAATCCCTTGGGAGCAGCGATGTGAAAATCTCTGTGTCTCAATTTTGTTGCATTCCTCTTATTCCTGTCTGCATTTTCTGTCCCCCTTTTTTTTTTCCTATATCACATTGTGGGACATGGTTTTTGTGAGAAGGGCAGGTTCAAAAAGTAGATTTGAGCACATGTTAACATGTTGGCTGGCATTCAGTATTGCAGTTATAGACTCATAGCCTGAAGTTACAGATTATTAACTGTTCCATATTCAGTAAGACAGTGGAGCCTCACTGTAAAACCGTGTTCATGTCCTTCCCCCAAGTCCACCATGACAGCTATCAACTGAATTGGGCAAAGGAGTTATATTCCACTGCCAACTGGGGCACAAAGAGGAGGATGTTTCCAAACCCCTTCTACCAATGAGCAAAGCTGTGACAATCAGAAGCAGGACCCCTGTGGCCACTTCTTGCTGTAATGCAGATCACTGGCCGGAGGGGATTGGAAATATTGTCCTCCTTGTGACCTGATAGATAGCTGAACAGACCTCCTTCATCCAATGCAGCTGCTGGCTCTTAAGTTAAACAGCAGAGGGGAGGGGAGGTCAAGCCAAGACATGTTACTTAGTAGCACATATGTAACCAAGTAGCCAATGTATAATATTGGTGATTTTTCCCCTAATGTGTGCATTTGTTAATATATTTTTTGCATTTCCTCAATGGCTGCATCGTGTGTGTGTGTGTTCAATTATAGGCACCTTGGCCATCCTCATTTGAATGTATGAAAACTGTTTTGTGTGAACTTGGCATCACTGGAAGAGGATAGTGACAAGAGAGAAGAGGAGATCACCAGAGAAGAAATTAAGTGAGAATTCATTCCAATCAGATTGTGCAAAGTTACTTGCAAAAAGTAATTAGTTACAGTTATTGTTCAAAGGTGCCCCCCCAACTTCTTCATTATCATCATGGTTCCATTTTTCAAAAGCAATTATTCTCTTCATCATTTCTCAAAGTGGTCTGAAGGGGCATTTACACAATCTTACGCATCACACACTCTCAGTCCCAGAAAACTCTGTGATAAGTTCACTTTAGGGTTACTCTAAGGTCATTTCCACACCACACTGTTATAGTGCTATTATTCCACTTTCAACAACCTGTGGAATCCTGGAGTTTGCAGTTTGGGAAGGGGCCTTTAGAATTCTCGGCTAGAGAGCTCTTTGACCTCAGTAAACTACAAACCCCAGAATTCCACAGGATATTGAAAACGGAATTATAGCACTATAACAGTGTAGTGCAGAAAGGCCCTAAGTCAGAAATGACTTGAAGGCACTCTTTCCTCTGAGGCTAAGAGAATGTGACTTGCCAAAGGTCACCCAGTGGGTTTCCATGGCCAAGTAGGGATTCAAGCACTGGTCTCCAGAATCATAGCCCAACACTTAAGCCACTACACTCTGCTGGCGTTCTCAGAGTAGTTACAGATCTATAACTCTAGGTTATGAACCCATAACTGCATTACTGAATTTCAGCCAGTCTTGGCTCCCTGCCTGGTAGGTGGGCTGGCAGTGAAGAAATTCATCCTGGTGTTAGTTGGGTTTGGGATCAAAGGTTAGTCTATTTGTTTGCATCATTAGCCAGCAAGTCACCAGGTCTGACCTATGATGAGAAGTTTGCTGATCAGTTTACTGATCATCAGTTACATGGCTGAGTGCAAGGGTACAGAAACAGTTCTGTCTCACCACTGAGACTGCACTGGAGAGTTTAAATATGTCTAATTGCTATAGTAATATCAAGCTGAACAGGATAATAATTCACTTAAAGAAGAAGCTTATTCCATGTTCTGCTATAATTGTTATTGTTTCCTGAAAATCTAATACAAGGATGTATAATAAGAACAAATTGAAATATTACTGTTGGAAAATTACACTTTCCTACCTACTGCTAAAATCGTTTAGAAACCGTAATGTATGAAGTGTATAGTCTCTTCATATCAATATTTTATGTTCAGCTTTAGGAATCTAAGTTTGCATTTAAATGCTTTAGTTGCAAGGGAAGAATGAGCTCATAGGACAGAACGTGGCACTGTATGATTGAGAACACCATGGTATTATCTTCATTGTCACCTAAAATCTTCAAAATCCCTAGTAATGGAATACTTTACAAAGTCACAAAATTCTGAGCTCAGAAAAATTACCTGTTGGACTACCATGTTCAGAATCCACAAGTAATGTGACCATATGATCCAATGTCCATGTTGACCAGGGAATTCTGGGATCTATGGTTTCAAAATGCAACTTTTCCAAATTCTGGAGAAATGTTCTTCATGTTTCCAGCTCTGTTAATCAAAATGAACATTTAACATTTTAGAGGTGTCACAAAATAGGAAGAGGGGTTGACATCTTAGTATCATAGATCAATAGAAGGGGCCACAAAGGCCACCAAACCAACCGCCTGCCGTGCAGGAATATACAACTAAAGCATTCCTGAGAGAGAATTATCTGACCACTGTTTAAAAAACCACCTTCTACTACTGAACAGCTCTTACAGTAAAGAAGTTCTTCTTAATGTTTAGATGGGATCTCTTTTTTTACAATTTGTATCAATTAGTTTGTGGTGGTGGTGGTGGTGGTGATGATTGTTGCTATTATTATTGATTCCTTGTTAATCTCCCAAAATTTAGTCTCTCAGAAAACAAGCTCGTTCCATCTTCTGCATCAGTGTTTTTCATGCAATCTGATGTGAGGGGCCAGCAATTACATATTTCTGGGGTGCCAAGGACCAGTACCATTAGCTATAATTAATTCTTTATTTCTTGCAAACTCCCAGGGTTCAGCAGTTAATGGATCAGTGATAGGCAGAGATCCAGGGATGACCACTTTGAGTAGCACTGTTCTATGTGACATCCCTTCAAATATTTAAAGATGGTTGTCATGTCACCTTTGGTGTTTACCTTGTTAATGAACCCACCAACACAGCCTGCCCACAGTCTTGAGATCGAATGGAGGAGGAGACAGAGGTTTGCAAATAATCAAATAAGATAGTCAAATAAGGGTCTAGTACAAGGTCTGGGACCATGCAGCATTCCAAGTAAGCAGCTTCCATCGGCACCTAACCAGCATCATGAAGGGATCATGAGAACTGAAGTCCAGTAATGCCTACAGGGAGAAACAGTTCTCATGCTTGCTCTAGAAGGCGATACTCTACTTCCAGACCCCATCTGCAGTTGATTGCTGGGAGTGAAAAAAGCAAAGAAGTTTTGTCCACTACATTTGAAAATTATGAAATCTAGATTTTTAATTAGAAATATTTGAAACACACTGACTGCTTTATTGGTGGAAAACAGAGAGAAATTATGAAGTTTCTGTGTTACTTGTTACCCTGTATGTTGGGGGTCCCAGGAGGGGTGCCCAAATAACCAAATAAAAGCACAAGTTGGGGAAATTAAGCTCGAGCACTCTCTTAAGCTAACGAGAGGCAGGGTAACTTTAGCTGAGATCCTTAACCCTATGTCTACAGTGTCAGGTCAGAGAACGGCTAGACAAGGGTTTAAAGTAACAAATAATATTTTATTAAAGAAACACAAAGGACAAGACGTACACTAACTAACTGAGAAATCGAAATGGAGAGCTTTAGTGAAGGGTAATACAACACCTGGTCTCATAGTCCTGGAGAGAAAGATGGGGTTCCAGGAGAGAAAGCTCAATGGGGTTCACTGAGGGGAGTTCCTTCAGACTACCGGCAGCAAGGTGGGATGGAAGTCCAAAGTAGTCCGAGGTGGTCCCAAAAGTGGGGACTTTTTATAGGGTGGATTGTGCCTACAGGCTATGCTATGCTCAGTGAGAACAAAGGAAATTTGGAGCTGGACAAAGGATTTGGAAAAAGTCAGGTTTTGCATGATTAGCTTAGCACTTAACGACAATAGCATGGCCAGTAAGCTGATGGCCCGACACAAAGGAATGGCTCAGCTCTTGGCTGCATGCGCCGAGCAAAGCCAGTTTGCAGGGAGGTTTTTCCCTAAAGCAACGGAGAGGCTTAAGTTGACTGCCTGAAAGAGGTTTGGAATGTTTATTCATTAACGGCCGTGCCCCAGACGTGCTTGTCCGGAGGACCTCTGCAAACACGTGGAGTAGGATGGCAGAGAAAGGTCAAGCAAAGGCTGAATTATTTGATATCAAAAGGATATCTAGTGCTCTCACCCGACATATCATAACTGGAGTAACATACTGAGTGATAAATAATTTTAGATTCTAGGCTAGATTAAAAAAATACATTGGACCAAAAACTGAGTAGCTTTACTTACTAGCTGAAGGGAATGAACTTTCAGAGAATAAAATTACAGCTTTAAACGATATAAAATCCTCTTTCTCTACTGTAGTATGTCACTGATGATCAGTTAAACCAGACTTTCCCCAAGCCACACAAACAGCCAAGGTTTACTACATGAGCCAGAAACATTCCAAAATACGTATTAGCCGGATACCTTTCTAAGGTCAACAGAAGCATTACAAAAATTCTACATCTGTTCATTAGGCAAGATATTAGAGAACTGAGGGTGGAGTAATGGAGGCGGGAAGGAAAAGGCTGAGTTGATTTTGAAGACATGATGTCTGCCTTTTCAGCCCTATTCCTAAAAGGTAAACTTTTTTCACCAGCATCCCAATAATATCCTGCAGGCCTGGAGAAAAATACTGTGTCCCTCTTTGCCCTCTCTTTCTGCCCCCCTAAAATTCCAATGGTTTACAGAGTGGCCATCTTGAAGTTTCTCCCACACTAGTACTGGGAGTTCTCCTGCACTAGTTCCTTCTCCGCTAGCCAATCTTCAGTGGGGGGGCTGGAAAAAGAAGATACACAGATGTACACATTTCATGAATACTGTTAGACTATGAAGCAACAAAAGGTAATTTAGTGTCTAAAACCATACTAAGCTATGAAAGAAATTAAAAGAAGTTAAAATAGTTAAAATAATGAATTGGGTACAAAGTGGATGAAATCATTAGATACCCCTAAAGTTCTGAAGGAAAACTTACTGTGGGCAGCAATCAGGCCTCCAAAGGGAAGGTATTTGACAATGGAAGAAGAGAGAAGGCGCTTTCCCACATTCTCACACAACATATTATCTCCCTGATGGGATGCAAAGGAGGAGCCCTTCAAGAGACCTCAGGACAAAATTAGTGTGAAAAAGCTGGCAGAACGTCACACAGCACTTATGAATTGTGAAATTCTCTGCAGCTAGCAACAATATTTACATGAATTTATTTTCCCAGCGTGTATAGAAAGCTGAAGCACAAAGAGATGAAATAAAGTACTTCCACACTACATTTTTTCCCCCTAAAACTGGTGCTTTTTCATCAGGGTTGGATGTTTTATCTATAAATATGCTGGTGCCATTCCTAGCTAGCTTTCCATCTGAAGCAATAAGTTCTATTCTTTCCTCTGATTAATCATCCTAGTCACTGAATAATCACTGGCAAGGCCAGTAGGAGATTCTGGGAGTTGTTGTCCAAAAAAAGTAATTTTCTCTGCTATGAAGTAATATGAGCTATACATACTTTGGGAACAAAAGTCAGAAAAGGTATTGAAACAGCCATGCTTGTCTCACCCCCTACCTCTTTGTAGATGCACTCCAGGTTCTTTGCCTTATGTTTCTCAGTCTGTATCTAGTTTGAGTTCCTGAGAGTTTACACCTATCAAGGTTGTAAACAACAATATCTCTCTCTGTGTATCTTCTCAATCATGATCTTTTTATGTCTATTATGTAAAACAATAAGGTTATGCAGGTACATGCTTCTCGTGGAGATTAATCCTATCCTGATCTGCGGATATTTCATCTTATAAAACACATAACATTTGCAGTATATACATTGCCTTCTGCTTGTAAAGAACACATAGTATCTCTTAGTGTTGATGGTCATCAACTTATCTGCAATTTGTAATACTTTAGCATCATCCATCTCACATATCATCTGTTGAGAAATTATCATACCAGCATTTATGTATATTTCAATATTTGGTAGCATTTCAAATACATTGCATTAATTCATCATAGCCATTACTCACTGTTACAAAGGGCAAATATCAATTGGACTAGCATTCAATAAAAGCATTACAAACATAGTATTTCCCCCCTTATGGGGACAATAAGAATCCAGCAGTATTTTGGCTCAGTCTAGGAAGTATATATATTTGTTTACCAGTATATATATCTTTGTTTATCTGGGTCTCATCCAATGATGAGATAGGTTCAGTGAATCCCAAATGTGCCAGAAAAGAGAGACCTAAAGTGCTTTCCATCCTTACATAGCAGTTCCTAGTACCATATTTGGAAGCTACACATTTTCTCGTCCTCTTTAACAGCATCTCTGTATGATCTTGGATTATTTAAAAAAAAATAACATGACTTTCTTTCGCTGCTTTTCTGAGAGAACAGCTGAGTCTTATCTATATTTTGGTTAGGCTTTCCCTAAGCCCAGGCATAAACATCAAGCCTGCAGATTTGATATTCTCTTGTCTGTTATATAGTTGAGCAACTTTTTAAGCCTTGATTTTGATTTGCAGACGATGACAGATATCATATTACAATCCAGTTGGCTGCAAGCTCTGGTAACTTGCATGCACCAAGGCAAACCTTGCTTCATTGTCATGTCAAGTGTAGAGAGGTCCTCAGGAGATCTTCCAGAAAGGCAAATGGAAATTTGCGTGTCCAGCAGAGGGGAGACAAATGTACCAGTATGAATGCAAAACACGATATTAACATGTGAGCCAGTATCTTCCAACTGTGCAGTCCTATATGTGTATACAAAAGGAAATCTTAAGGACTCCAGTAGGACTTCTTCTCAGGAGAGTGGCTATCAAGATTCAGCCTCAATTTCTTATGACCTGAAATTACAAAGGGCAGCCCAGCAATCTCAGCTCCTGATGTATCTCATTTTAACCCTAGAGGTAATTTATGTTTGTAGAGTTTGATGCCTTGCTTGGCCATGGAAACCCACTGGGTTGATCTTGGGCGCATCACATACTCTCAGCCTCTGAAAATCCCATGATAGGTTTACTTTGGGATCACCATAAGTCAGGAATGACTTGAAGGCACGCAATAACAGTAGGTGAGCATGAGACATTTCTATAAACTTGCAGCAGCCACCATAAATTAAACAACCCCCCTTAACAAGAACTATAAGGATTCCACTTTCACTGCGTCAAGCAAAAGTATGAGTTAGATTTCCACTTATGCATTTACTTTAATGGGTTCAGTGTTGCATTTCAGGCTGAAGAAGCCTCATGAACAGCTGAATTAATTGGAAAAGATGAGCAATTAACTGCGGTGAAGTGACTAATTATAAAGTAGTTCCACTGCAAGTTAAGCAGGCTTCTGTGTCAGTTTAGTCACCCTCTTGTGGATTCTTAATTTTGCCTGAAGAGAAGCTTTGACAACGTCTGTCTGCTCTCCTTCATGCCATCTCTACTGGCCTTACCATTCATATTGTCCTCACCAAGCGAAGCAGCAAGAAAAGGGCAATCTATGGAAGGGTGAGCAAGCTCATGGGGACCAATTTACTCATCATAAGACAGAACCTGCTGTTGGCTATCTAGTCCCCAACCATGAGACCAGATGTAGTCAGATGTTTGCTTCTGATCTTCTAAAAACCAGCGGTGGCTGGTAACTTCCATGTCAGTGGGGAATTAGTCCACTCCAGTTTTTATCCCAAGCATTAAACGAACTATCCAAGATGCTTAACCTCATTATGGATATAGTTCAACAACAACTAGGCTACTTCATTTAAAGTTCAGATTAAACCCAAGATACATGCAATGCCCCATTGACCTGGATGCTACTAGCCGCCTCTATTTAAACCCCCAGGAAAGAGCTGCACTTTTTCTTAAAGGAGAATTGCTATTCTTGAAGCTTTCCAGAATATTTCTGGATATCCTAAAAATTGTTCTTATTTTTTGTCTGAATTTATTTTAAATGAGTGGAATATCTGGAGGAATCTGGGGGAGGGACTAGGGACTAGAAAAGGGTCCTGTGAGACAGTGTGAGGCACATGGACAGATTATTCCTATCCTCCAGTGGCAGAGCTTGGAGTGTTTGGAGGGGAGGAGGGGGAGGGGGCGTGGCTATGATGTGAGGGGGTGGCCACTGTGCACGGGGGCATGGCTGCAGTGCATGGGGGCATGGCCGGGGCACGCAGGGGCATGGCCAGGGCATGCGGGGGAATGGCTACGTGCCAGGACGCCCTAAAAACATTGCCGCTCAGGGCAAATCACCCACCTCACCCCACGTCCCTATGCAACTGCTATCCTTGATCTATGGGAAATACACTAAATAAAATAGCTGAAGTCACTTTTCTCAGCATATAGGAAGATGCCTTTTACTGAATCAGACCAATACTCCAGATCTCCCAGTACTGTTGACAATGACTAGAAGCGGCTCTCCAAGGTTCCAAACAAAAATCTTCCCCAGGTCTTTCTAGTGATGCCTGGGGCTCAATCTGGATTTTCTGAATGCAAAGCATGTACTTTGTAGCAGAAATAGGCAACTTGTGGCCCTCCAGATGTTGTTAGACTGTGACTCCCCTCATTTCTCACCATTGGCTATGCTGGCTGGCCCACTTCAATAACAACTGGAGGGCCACAAGTTGCCCATCCTCACTGGGAAACTTCTACTAATGCAATTCTAGCAAAATTTTACCAAAACTATTTGATGTAAAGGTCTTTTTAAAAAATTGTAAGCTTTAAAAAAGCATTTAGCCCTCTCGGTTGCATGGTAAAACGATCCATTGATTAAATTTAAGATAAGGCTTATAGTTTACATCACCCACTTGTGGCAATATGAACTATTTGATTTTATTCTCTTGCAGATCTGGGTAGTTGGATTGGATCTCTGATCAGCTTTAACTAGCATAAGCCAAGGATGACAAGTGCTGGAGGTTGTATCCCAACAACATTCCCAGGGCCCCATGTTCCCTTTTCCTGTTGTATGGCCTTACAGATCCGGGTGATTTCCACACTAGACTGTTGTAGTGCTATTATTCAATGTCCTATGGAATCCTAGGGTTTGCAGTTTAGGGAGGGGCCAGAGGCAAACCCCAGGATTCCATAGGATGTTGAAAGCAGAATAATAACACTATAACATTCTAGTGCAGAAATGGCCCCAGTTATTGTTTGCAGGTGTAGTTAGATACAAAATGGACAATAAAATACATGCCATTTAAAAACTAATGTGTAGCTGGGAAAATAGGAGGGAAATTAAACATATTGTTTATTAAGCTCTTAAATAGTTGAAATCCTGTATCACAGAGATGCATCATAACTTTATGTTCACAGAGCTATTCCTCTGTTGCACTTTGTTGTTGTTATGTGCCTTCAAGTTATTTCTTACCTATGACAAGCCTAAGGCAACCCTGTTATGGGATTTTCTTGGAAAGATTGTATTCAGATGGAATTTACCTTGGCCTTCCTCTGAGACTAAGAGAGTGTGACTTGCCCATGGTCAGTCAGTGAGTTTCCATGGCTGTGCAGGGATTGGAACTCTGGTCTCCAGAGTTGCCATCCACTGCTTAAACCACTACACCATTGCCGGTGCTCTTCTAATGCACTATACAACCTGATTACAAAAATTGCAACATTGCACAATCAATGGACTCAACATACAAAATGTGCAGCCATGCAACCAACACTCAATGCACAACTACACCCAATGCTCGGCGATGTGTGATACACACCATAGGTATAGCTCTGCTTTCATAAACTTCAACTGAGTATCGACATTACGCATTACCCAAAAAAAGTACAACTGCTTGTGTCAGGGAACTCACGTATGCTTAAGACACCAACAGATGCCAGCCTTGGTTTATCAGTGTTTATCCTGTTTTCAGTGTTTATCCTGTTAACTCTGTTTATTTTATTTTCTCTTGTGGGAAAATGGGACAGCTGCAGTGTTTGAAACACAGTAATTTTGGATAGAGCAGCAGGAATGGCTCTTACACAAGTGTGAGCAGAACTGAGTTGAGATTTACACGCTGGTGTAGTGGAAAACTGGATCACCCTGTTAGTTAATGGACTAAAGCAAATTTATAGATTAATTCTTTCTGTTTAGTAGAAAAGAATGTCAATCCCTGCAGAGAAACTGTCATAGATGCAAGGTATGAGCAAGGAGCAAAGCACGCTTTGTGTTTGTTTAATGTGAGACAATTTGTGTAGTTAGAAGATCTGCGTTTAAAAATGTGTAAATCTCTTCTGTCATCATTGTCTAGCTGGTAATGGGATTTTCAAAACGAATGCATCATATAAGAAAGTACACTGAGAAACTGAGACACAGAGCATGTCATGACTCTTACACAGCCTGGAACTAACCAGACAATACGAGGTGGAAAAATGGGATAGGCAAAAGGGTGATGGGGTAGACTGAAGAAGCGGGGGGGAGAACCAAGAGACAAACGACAGCAAAGAGTAGCAAGGATCATTTTTTTAAAAAAATTGTTTTTAAATATATCAGAAATGTGTAAGTTTATCCTGAGTGCAGCACCACCTGCTGATGTTACAGCTCAATGACACCTTTAAAATGTATCCTTGATATCTAAAGATCCAGCCAGCTACATAACGGAGTTGCATTTTAATCAAAATTCATATTTCTTGCTAGAGCAAAACATTTAATATTTTTAAGGAAAGAGAGAGAGCATTGACGACACCATAGACAGATGTTTCTTGGGCTCACCAACCTTTCCTGAGACACTACGTGACAGTATCATTGGGGGCAGGGTTCCAGAAAAATGGTGCGAGGAAAGGGAAGACAGAACAGAGTTCTATGTGGAAAGATATAGACACCAAACATTAGACCACCAGGAAGCTTCCTTTTATTAATTCCACATGGCTCAAGGTCAGGAATACAGAACTTAGTGATCAACAAGGGCCATAGTGGAAACGTTCTGACATGCTTTACATGCATGTCCTTGGTTTATAAAATCATCCCACCACGTAGGATCTCGAACACAGTTTTTGTCTCAAGGATGTGTTGAAGTGTGTTAAAAAGATTATACCCTCAGTTAAAAGCCACACAACATATGTATTTGGGGACAAAATGTGCAATAGGTACAGTGAAATCATACAAAATCATACAGTGAAATCATACAAAAGTGAAATCATACAAAAAAATCTATTTTGGAAAAAAACATTAAAAATATGAGATTTTCATGTGCATTTTTTTAAAAACAAATTGTAGATTACTATGGAAGAAAAACTGAACAAGTTTATGGTGAATACATATGAAACTGGCATGGGCTGTAAATTGACCTACCTATGTACAGATTTTCACAGATAAGCTGAATGACTTGGGGAGTGACATTGCCTATAGAATATATCACAGTTATAGATTATGTGAATCAATTGTTTGAATAACACTTTCTATACAGGGAGAACTGAAAACAGAGATGGGTTGGGGATGAAATGCTAATGGAAAGGTGTTCTGAAAATAGTAAATAATTGCAGAAATAGAACAAAATAAATAATGGGCACAATCAAGACAAAGTTAAGCACTTAAAAACCTTATTGGTTTCAGCGGAAGTAGGCCTTCAAAATGCTGAACTTTGACTGGATTGTATCCAATGTGTTAAATAGCAAGTAAATACACCCTGGCTATTTTCTAGCCTGGAGTTAGACAAAGCCCCTAGCCATCAAAGCAAGTTGAGGAATGGAACAAACTGCCCCAGGAAATGATATAATCTTCTTCTGGGATGTTGCCAAGAAAAGGTCCTTGGGAGAGGTAAGAAACAATCTCAGATTCTATGACTGTTGGTGTGAAATTAAAACTTATCAGAAATTTTTGGTCAGTTTGGCACCTCGTAATTATTTGGTTCTTGGTTCAAAGTTTATTTTCAGTTCATTAAAACGTTTCCAAGTATAGCAAAAGAAAGTTCATTAGGAGAAACCCATGTGTAATAATGATAACTAAAAAATAAAAAAATCCAAAATTGGAGAAAGGTTTCTGAGTGCTAGTAATGAATCAAAGTTGCTGCAGATACAAACAACAAAGGCCTCAAGAATTCAGGTCAATACATTTCTGTTCCTGATTGTCACCATATGTTTGGGCATGAATGTACCTGCCATGGTCCCTGCCCACCTTTTCCTGTTTCACCAATTTGCACATTTGGGGAAACAATCATCTTTTGATACATTGGACAAGGAACGTCAATTTGTGTTTTTTTTTTAAATGTTTGCAGTATAGATATTTGGGTCAGTTTGCTACCCCTGTCATGGGGGGAGCTTCTTATGTTGAAAAGTAGCAGTACTGACTTCAGAAGAACACCTCTTTTTTCAACTGCATTTACAGCTATGCTCTCAGTGTCAGGAAGCAATTTTTTTATCCTGGAGAATTACTTGTTAAGTTAATAGAAAAGAGTCGCTGTGAGATCACCCTATCATTGTTTCCTGGGGAAACTCTTAGTGAATTTATTTTCTCTGTCTCATCCTTTCCTATCCACTGGCTCCAGGAGGATACTAGGTTTACTAGCCCTATAACAATGGCATTGCAGACTTTCCACTACAGTGACCTATATCCCAACCCCTGATTTACTTTAAAGTCCTGAAGCTACCTCATATAGACAGTCTGTGCTTTAACATGAACAAGCAGGATCAGAGAAGTTTTGCCTACCCCTCCCATAGCCAGACACACAGTAACATTAGTGCTGAGATCCATGCGGGTCCTCCAGAGGTCTCAGCACTTCTGTAATCGTTGTGCTTCTGGCTTGGGGGAGAAAATGACTAAACACATCTCCAATTCTATCTGTTCCTGTGTCTGCATGACATGGTTTCAGGGCTTTAGAGTAAGTCAAGAGGGGGGCTTTGGGCACTGCACAGAAGGGACAGAAATACCAATCCCACAGCACTCAAAAAAGCATATCCATATGACATAAGGGACACATACCATGTGGATATCTCAACCTGAATTCTGGCCATGGTAAACCCACCATAGGCATTTCTTGCCTAGATTTATTCAAAAGAGGTTTGCCACTGCCTTTCTCTTAGACTGAGAGTGTGTGACTTGTCCAAGGTCACTCAGTGGTTTCCACATTTGGGCAGGTATTTAAACCTTGGTTTTCTGGAGCCTTGATCCAACACTCGAACTGCTACACCCACTGACTTCCATATAAAAAATGTACCTAAAATAAAATGCTATGGCCAAGGTTGTATTGGTTCCAGTGAAGTGGAATGCCACCCCAATGCTAACACTGAAAGGCAGAGACAAATTACCAAACCACCCACCTACGGTGCCTTGACCCTGAGAACCCCTAAGAATAAACTATTGGGCAGATCGCTATAGAAAGAGCCAGCCTCCAGTTGAGGTCTATGCTGGGTTGCTGTCTCCTCCTCTGGGGTGGGGTGCTGTTGCTGCTACCTGCCACTGCTGCTGCCACCATCCATGGCTTCTTCCACTGTGATCCTCTGTTTGTGCAGAGGTTTCTTCAACTTCCCTTCACCATCAGTGAACTATCAAGCAGTTCACAGTATGGTTCATTCTATTAGTGGTTCCACACTATTGGATCCTGACCTGTGATACAAAAACCTGGTTAAACATTCCTCACTCTCTGGTTTTCAAAAGGCATCCTATGCAAGAAAGTCTCACAGCACTTCAGGAAAATGCAGAGGTTCAAGATTTCACAGACCTCCACAGGACTGACTTCCCATCACTGCTGAGGGGGAAAAACAAGGATGTGTCCTTACATTCTCTTGCTCTTTGACAGACAGCACCTTGAAATTGCTTATCAAGGTGGAGGGGACAGTTTCTCTGTTAGTTAGGGATCAAACCATCTAAAGTGTCCACACAGGTAGGTGTTTATATTTAACTACAAAAAAAAAAAAAGAAAAAAGGATCATCTTCAATTCCTCTTGTTTTGCAGGTGGTGGTTATGTAAACATGGGCTTGACCATAGGGAGGAGCATTCACAAGACAGTGTCACCCTATGGAGGAGAATAGTCATTTGGGGATGACCTTTTCCCCCATCACAAAAGGTCATGTGCACTTATTCCCATTCCACAGACTCTTTTATGTGGAAAATTCCAAGAGCACTAAGCACACATTGAGTCACTCATAATTCTTTCATGAAGCACAGATCAAATGGTTTACAAAATGCCCAAAGGCTGGTGTGTCATCTACCTGAGGCACTGGTTGGACAAACCTGCTTCACAGAGCCCTCTTCTTCATGTAACTTACTGTAGATACCATGCATTTCTGGGACATCTCAATGTTCTCACATTTTAGTTTAGATAATTTTCTGAATGTACACATAGAGGGTGTTATTCAGATCACACTGTTGTTGCTGTTGTTGTTGTGTACATTCAAGTCATTTCCAATTTATGACAACCCTAAGGCAAATCTATCATAAGGTTTTCTGGGGCTGAGAGTGTGTGACACACCCAAGGTTACCCATGGAGGAACAGGGAATTGAACTCTGGTCTCCAGAGTCATAATCCAATGCTCAAACCACTACACCAATCTGACTCACACTGTTGAAGCTTAAAACCCTGTCAAGCATAACTACACTCTCTCCATAATGCTCTTTACTTACTGTTCTACATCCAGGACACTCCCTGCTATGGTCGCTTAGAGGCCATGGAAGAATGGAAGTGACTAGACAGCATTCAGCTAGACATACAAGGAAAACATTGGAAGACACTTGGGACGTCCAGGACAATGTCTGCTTCTTTATGTGCCTGCTTAGCTGCCAACATCCTTCTGTGACCACTAAAGGACCATGGGGAGGTGCCCTAGCTGCAAAATAATAAGGAAAGAGCATGGGGAGCTTTTGTAAGTGCTGAATACCTCCATCGATAATAGCCATAAAAGGCCATATGCAGGCTTCTTTTTAAATTACTCCTGTGTTCATCACCAACAAGTAGTAGTTTAAATGGACTTTTGGACTGACTTTTGGACTATTAGACTTTGGACCAATGGCACCTGAGGGCTTCCATGTCAGTGGAGTGCTGCATCCACTTAGAATTTTAGTCTGAACTATTCAAGTTGCTGAACCCTATCTCCAAAAAGAGTTCTTGGTCACCTGAATCACCCCCATCCTTCCCTTGCCAGCAAATGATTGCAGCACTGCTCCTCTCTCCCCCTACCAGAGTTTGACAGCAACCAGGAGGGAAGGTTTTTGCACAGTGCCCAAGGGGCTGGTGCATAGTTCCTTGCAACCAAACAAAGACTTATTTGTGCATATACCTGAGTCACATGTGTGCATATTACCTATGGGATTCCAGCTCTTTCCTCAGAAATTCACATAGCTTCAAGGCTTCCTGTACATTTGATACACATGGAACCATGTGTACATTTTTTTAAAAAATGGGAACTACTAAAAATGCATACAATTGAAAAATATGCACCACCCTAGTTTAGTCACTGAAGTAAATATTCAGAAATATATGTGTATAAAGTACATGAATAAATGTGTACATTACAGAAAATGCATACAGAAAATGCATATATATATTTCCATTTGAGGAAACAATAATATCTTGCAACCTGATGTAAACAAAGGATGGGACAAGAATGTGGGTGAGATTTAGGTAAATGTAATTAAATAAAGATGGAAAGATTTTCCACACTTCTACCTACCTTACAGGATTGTCCTAGGGATAAAGTAAAAAGAAGGAGAGACATGTATGTTGCTTTGAACTTAGCAGAAAAAAGGTGGGATATAAATGTGGCTAATTAGAAAATAATACAATAAGTAAATGTACAGCCATTGTTGTCGAAAGTATCCCATGGATCAAGATTGGTGTGTTTTATATCAGTTTGTCAATGTGAGGAAGCATACTAAAGGTCAAAGGAGTAGAGGTAAAGAATGGGAAACACATGGTAATGATAGCCTTGCTAATAACAAATTTGGAAACAGTCACAGAATGCTTTTTGCTGGATGAAACACAAAGCCTTGAAGCATAGTTTTAATCTTCTCTAGCAAAAATATTCCTCCTAGGAAATTCCAGCATTGTTTTCAATGCGAACCTCATTAATTCATAAACCGCACATAAGTGTTTGAAAGGTTACTATTGATATTAAATGAATTATAGAATTAACTTTAATGTTAAGAGATAGACAGCTTAAGAACACAAATCAAAGAGCTGCCAGAACT